>JAVLUX010000049.1:21248972-21318972 GCA_032164185.1 Moxostoma hubbsi | reverse complement strand
AAGGGGCTTCTCCCCTTCATGGCTTGAAAAAAATGGCAGTAACCTGATCTGAGCTTTGGGGTTTAGCTGCAGATCCTGCGTTCGATGAAAGAGAGCAGAGATGGAGGGATACCTAATCACCGCACATCTGCAAGACCTCAGCATTTATTGATTGAGCGAGGGACAGTACGTTTGTGTGCTAGCCCGAACAGATGCACAGATTTGTGGTCATGTCTACATGGTAACCCTCATTGACGAAAAAGTCTCACAAGATTCGCAAGTGACAATTATGTTAATTTAACCCTAGCCCTAACCTCAGTAGCAGCAAAAGCGAATCTCTTGAGAGTTGCGCAGAACACGGCCCGCATTTGCCTACACCTTACTTCAGTTCCCTAATGGGATTGTGGTCTCAAATATTGCTCAGATTTGCTGGAGTACCTACAATCAAAACATAGAAATCTCAATTTCTCATCAAATTCGTTCGAGACCAAAATAATCGACATTAATTGGATGGCTTTGTACTCTAAACATATGTCGACAATTGATTTGTGTCTACTGAAGTAACAACTTTGTCTCAGAAGTTCCTCCAAAAAACAAAAGCAAAAGATACATACTGGAGTTTTTTTTGCAATGTATCATCCTTGATTGGAGACTTTGGTATATTGAGCCAAATTGTTGAGATTACTGGGTTCTTTTTTGGGTACAGGAGAGATATCTAAGGAGATTACAGTAAAAGTTTCAATTTGCGCTCCATTTAATCTCAATGCTGCCAAGGAGAATTAATCAAGGTATTAAAGCAATGTCGTTTGGGATCTAGAGGCATTCTGATTACCCAGCTCAATTCCCAAACGCAGCTTTTAAACAGAGTCAGAGGAGTTGAGTTGTCTTGTCAGGAAGTCCAAGATTTAGGAACCACTTTTGGAATAAGGATCTGGAAGTCCTCCACTAAACCACATATTTTTGGAGAAGGTTTTCTATCAATGTCACAGCTTCGAAAAAGCATTGAAACCAAGAGTGGCTAACAGGAAACTTGACCACCAACTCTCCTGTGGTGTGATTCTTGGCCACTCGTCATGTTCTTTTCTGATTTTTACCCCCCCAAAAAGCAGATTGTTTGTGTTATGAGCTCCATATTAAGAATGCCCAGTATATTTGTGCAAATAATATTTATATAGTAAAGGTTTCACCCACCCCGCTGGCTTCTTGGTTCTGTGGTGGTTCTGCTGGAAACCATCCGTTTTTGGAGACCTTCAAATGTGAAGGAAGATTATTTTACCCAGTCAACACCAGGGATCACGGCCTGCTTACTCGAGACATCTCACAATGGACCCTACTGTGTTTGGATGGCTTTTGCATTTTAGCATGTCGTCATTGAAATCGGTGCAGACAGAGAGAAACCTAATCCCAGATCATTAACATGTATTCTGAATACTCCTTTGGCAGACGCTGTGTTTTCATCACAAAAGAAACTTACATATTGCTCAGGATGAAGGTCAGTCATGCTGGAAAAACTGCTTCAACCTGCCTAATGTGGTTAGCTGGACTTCTATCTTGGTCATGCTGGTTAGATTGGTCCGGATTAATGGTTTTAGAGGGGTTCTGGATACTTGTTAACTGGTCAGCCTGGGAGACCAGCTAAGACCAGCAAACCACCTTAGGCTGGTTTAAATTTTTTTGTTGCTTTGTTGGTACTGACTCAGATGAGTGTGGTCCCCTTCTTCCAGCAGGTCAAGGGTCAACAGTGCAGATATTATCCGATGTGTGAAAATTGTTTTAGAGGGGTTCTGGGTACTTGTCAACTGGTCAGCCTGGGAGACCAGTGAAGACCAGCAAACCACCTTAGGCTGGTTTAAAATTTGTTGTTGCTTGGTTGGTACTGACTCAGATGTGTGTGGTCCCCTTCTTCCAGCAGGCCAAGGGTCAACAGTGCAGATATTATCCGATGTGTGAAAATGGTTTTAGGGGCGTTCTGGGTACTTGTCAACTGGTCAGCCTGGGAGACCAGCTAAGACCGGCAAACCACCTTAGGCTGGTTTAAAATTTGTTGTTGCTTGGTTGGTACTGACTCAGATGTGTGTGGTCCCCTTCTTCCAGCAGGCCAAGGGTCAACAGTGCAGACATTATCCGATGTGTGAAAATGGTTTTAGAGGGGTTCTGGGTACTTGTTAACTGGTCAGCCTGGGAGACCAGCTAAGACCGGCAAACCACCTTAAGCTGGTTTAAAATTTGTTGTTGCTTGGTTGGTACTGACTCAGATGTGTGTGGTCCCCTTCTTCCAGCAGGCCAAGGGTCAACAGTGCAGATATTATCCGATGTGTGAAAATGGTTTTAGAGGGGTTCTGGGTACTTGTCAACTGGTCAGCCTGGGAGACCAGCTAAGACCGGCAAGCCACCTTAGGCTGGTTTAAAATTTGTTGTTGCTTGGTTGGTACTGACTCAGATGTGTGTGGTCCCCTTCTTCCAGCAGGCCAAGGGTCAACAGTGCAGATATTATCCGATGTGTGAAAATGGTTTTAGAGGGGTTCTGGGTACTTGTCAACTGGTCAGCCTGGGAGACCAGCTAAGACCGGCAAGCCACCTTAGGCTGGTTTAAATTTTTTTGTTGCTTTGTTGGTACTGACTCAGATGTGTGTGGTCCCCTTCTTCCAGCAGGCCAAGGGTCAACAGTGCAGATATTATCCGATGTGTGAAAATTGTTTTAGAGGGGTTCTGGGTACTTGTCAACTGGTCAGGCTGGGAGACCAGCTAAGACCAGCAAACCACCTTAGGCTGGTTGAATTTTTTGTTGTTGCTTGGTTGGTACAGACTCAGATGTGTGTGGTCCCCTTCTTCCAGCAGGCCAAGGGTCAACAGTGCAGATATTATCCAATGTGTGAAAATGGTTTTAGAGGGGTTTTGGGTACTTGTCAACTGGTCAGGCTGGGAGACCAGCTAAGACCAGCAAACCACCTAAGGCTGGTTGAATTTTTTTTGTTGCTTGGTTGGTACTGACTCAGATGTGTGTGGTCCACTTCTTCCAGCAGGCCAAGGGTCAACAGTGCAGATATTATCCGATGTGTGAAAATGGTTTTAGAGGGGTTCTGGGTGCTTGTCAACTGGTCAGACTGGGAGACTAGCTAAGACTAGCAAACCACCTTAGGCTGGTTTAAAATTTGTTGTTGCTTGGTTGGTACTGACTCAGATGTGTGTGGTCCCCTTCTTCCAGCAGGCCAAGGCTCAACAGTGCAGATATTATCCGATGTGTGAAAATGGTTTTAGAGGGGTTCTGGGTACTTGTCAACTGGTCAGGCTGGGAGACCAGCTAAGACCATCAAACCACCTTAGGCTGGTTGAATTTTTTTTTTGTTGCTTGGTTGGTACTGACTCAGATGTGTGTTGCCCCCCTCTTCCAGCAGGCCAAGGGTCAACAGTGCAGATATTATCCGATGTGTGAAGTCCTGCCAACCCAACGACATTTCTTGCGTACTCAATCCCGTCCTCTCTGTCTCCCACACGGTCATCTCACTCCCCACCTTCAGAGAATTCACCAAACTAGAAGGTATGAGCCATGTTTTCCATAATAATCTTCTATTTTCCAATGGTTGTCTTTGAATTATTGCTTTATCAGCCTAGAAATGTTCATTACTCAAGTATACAAACACAGGCACAAATTGCAAGGTATAAGGTACCCCTGAAAATACTTGAATTATGCTGCTGTGGCTGAAAAAACCCTCAGTGCTCAAGAGGTGATAAATATATCTTTGCCACTATTCTGAACTTATAATTATCCAGGTAGCTCACTATAAACATGCTGACTTCTTAAACTGTCATTTCGCCATGACAGTAGTTGACCTGAAAGTGAAAACTGACCGTAGAAGACAGTTTCCTCTAATACTTACATTGCATTATGAATTGCAGTTCAACACATATGGGAACAACAACACAAGAAATCGAGCTTGCATTATTTAAAGTCTTTGCATTCACATACTTGCGTGGAGTATGCATTGGCCATAGTAGTGTAAGACAATCAAGTTAAGCATGTAATGGGACCGCACATTTCCAATGCATTGGCCAAGCATTCACATCTGTGTTTGCGTACTTGGCCTATTGTTATTTTTGGCCTAAGAGGTTTAACATCGATTGACATGATAGAGATTCGAGTCCATCCAAGTAGGACAAAATAGTGACAATTGCGGAGCCAAACAAAAGGCCTCAATTTTGATGTTTCTATGGTTGCAACATCTCAGCACCATACAGTGCTCTCTTTCAAAGATTATTCTAATAAAATAAGGCTTTTCCACAAATCGTGTTTTTTCCCCCGTCAACAGAAATCGTATTCCTGAGATCCCCTACTCCTTCACACATTCCTCATATGGATTCCCAGGAGATCGTCTTTGACATTCTAGAAGGAAACGTCCAGAACGCCTTCGACATCATCAAGCGACTCGATCATGATATGGTCGTGGGTGAGTGTCACTTTGGCATCTGGCTAACAGTGCCGCTGAAAAACCCTGAGACGTCCCTCTTTGGAAATGTAATTTTCATCAAGTGGTTTTCTGACCTAATTTCCCATTACAAAAGATTCTCCTCATACTTTTTTTTTCGAACAAACCAAATGCACATGTGTCTCTTTGCGGGAGAAGTGAGGGGGACATTTGCGGTAAACATGAATGTACTCTGAGAAACGTATTTAATCTAACTCATTCCGACAGTGTGATTCCTATCTGGTTGGGCTGATGATAGCCCTGTAGAGTCAACGGCATCTTTTATGGCCTTCTCAGACTCTTTTGAAGACAGTTGTACATGTGTTGTTCATCCCTTTTTGACGAATGAGGCCATGTTTTTCCTTTGCTAAGCATGTGGACTTGTTTCCCACTGTTGTGGCATAACTGACTTTAATTTGTCTGCTCGCTCTGTTTTTCCAGGACACTTTGAAAAGCTTTTTTGTTGTTGTCCAGACGGTTATTGTTGGTGTGCTTTCACACTAAGGTTATTGGGAAGGTTAACCATGGCCAGTTTACAAAAGTTAATGCGGCTGAGACTGATGCGAAACACACTCTTTTGAAATTCCCTGACCAAATGAAATTCACACATGGATTATATAAAGTGGATTGGTAGCTATAACTTCGAGAAAACTCAATGTTCCAAAAACTCTAAAACTTTTCTAAGACGAGCATCACATGATAGGACTTTATCGAACTCCTTAACTCTAAATGGTCTGCACTTAACAGTATTCAAAGGGCTTTACACTGTGACTCATTCACCCTTTCACACACACATTCACACACCAATGGCGGCAGAGCTGCCATGCAAGGCACTAGTCTGTCATTGGGAACAACTTGGGGTTCAGTGTCTTGCCCATGGACACTTCGGCATGTGGAGTCGTGTGGGCCGGGAATCGAACCGCCAACCCTGTGATTAGTGGCCGACCCGCTCTACCACCTGAGCCACAGCCACCCTTTTTTTTATTGTATGAGTAATTTAGGGATTGGATTTATTATCATCCAGCTTTGAAATTAATAACAAGATTATGTCTCTAGATATGAGTAGCTCTACCTGGTTAGGCCTGTTGCACATATTTCAGGATCTGGCTCGAATCGATATTTTAAAATTTTGGAGCTAGTTATTAGCCTTTAGCTGATTGGTTATGTAATCAGGAATGCAATCCATAAAATGTAACTGTAATCTGATTAAACACAGTATAAAATGTAACGCAGTCCAATTACAAGTACACCATTTTGTAATCAGATTACATCCTCCAGATTACATGTAATCCCAGAACACTTTAGGCAACCGCATTGCTATGTTACGATAAATCGAGTTTATGTTTGCTTTACTGTAAAAAGTACTTTAATTTATTTTACATTATGATTTGAACATGAAAGATCTGTGCAACTAAGTTGAAAGCCACTGTAATGAAATCCTGAAGTGTGTAATGGCCATCTTTGTATGAGCAGACCTCACGGGTAGCTCCCCCTTCTAACCGAGAGAATAGACTTCCTAAATCACCATAATACAAAAGACTCAAAAACAGCCGGCAATAATGCAGACAGCAGACACTTGCGGTTGTGTGGATTCCTGGCATGATGTCATGAAGTCTGTGTGCATGTGTATGTTTGTCAGGCCTGGCACCAGGTCCATTTGTGTGGGTACCACATGAAAGCATTTCCTCTTCTCAATGAGAGGAGCAACCACTTTCATGAAATCAATAAGAACAAAAATGCTCTGTTTCAACACTTAGTGAGCAGCATTTTTAAGATGTTTTCTTTAAACAGTGGAATGCATTGTAAGAGAAACGTCGATTCGAAATAAAGTTATGTTGCATTCGATTATTAATATGAAATAAATGCATGAATTAAAACTTAAACTAAATGAAAATGGAATTGTATTTTAATTGAGCTTTTATTTTGAAGCCCTTTTTCTGTTTCTGTGTTTTTGACGGTAGTTTCTCACTTCCGTAACCCGATGTGGTTATCAAACCGCAAGAGGCTGCTATTTAATTAAATAAATATGCAGTTTGTATATAATGTGCGCTAGAAAGTGAATTAGCGCTCTTTTGCAACAAACAAGGCGCTTGATGCTCATGCAGGTATTTTCCGTGTATGAGTTAAGAGCTTCTAAGTAGTTTGAGCACCTTGTGTCTTTATTTCGGCACAACACCAGCTCCACAAGCGCTCACATTCAAAGCACGTAGCGCATGTAAACTACATATTTATCTCATTAAATCGCAGCCTTTGCGGAGAAAACAAATGGGATTTTAAACTTAAGGAACCAGACTGTCGTGTTCTATTGTCAATTGCTGCAGTATTTGTGTTACTCTCAATTTTCTGGCTATGAAGAACTTTCCAAATCGTTCACTTCTGAGGTTACATGATGGTTAGGGTGCTGCCTTAGAAGGCAGTGAAGCAGCTTACTAGTTTTTGAAACGAAGCTGTAATCTCCAGGTCCTGGGTTTTGTGGCCCTGCAATACTCTGTTTGTTCCATCCATGGGCCTCATATCTTGATCAGAAGCTGCTTCAATTAAAACTCAACTGTGGTCCTACGGTTGTCTCTGTATGGGCAGACAGAGCATGAATCAGATCACATCTGTGTTTCGAGGACAGCTGGTGTAGATAAATCATGGATGTACAGAACGCAAACCAGCGCATTGGGTCTTCCATCGCATCTCCCCCAGGCGTTTGGATTAGAATAAATAGGCTTAATTTGATTTTTGAGACACGTCACTGTTAAAACAATGTTTGTTGACGCTGTGGTGTGTCTGAGCAACATGGAGACTGTCCAAACTGCTCGTCGTATGAATCCATTAACCACAATACATCACCACAATTCATAACCTAACAGCTTTTATAAATTATATGGGAAATATGTTCAGATATAAAAATTATATCAATCACTTCTAGTGAAAATGATAATTTATGATATAATTATAATTTCACTAGTAAAAACATTCATTCTTGATATCAAAGCCAATGTCTTTACTCTTGGGGAATATCCATTTTTGATATCAAAAATTGAACTTTAACTGGTAAAAACTATTATTATCATCAGCACCTGCATTTTCACTGATTACGTTTTGTCATTCACGTGTTTAAAACGCAACGATTTTTATTACTAATTTTATTAGTAGGATTTTTTGGCTTGTTGTCCATTAAAAGTAATTCAACATTCTGAAAATAAGATGCATTTACTTGATAAGCAAAATTACGTAAAATATTGTGTCTTGATTTCAGAGTAATCTAACCAAATTTAGTAATGTTTTGCCAACGGGGTAAGAATTAAAAACTCGATTTAAAGGGAAAACAAGTTTATTTTTATCCCTCCATTGGCAAATAGTGTTTTCTTGTTTCAAGCATAAACTCCACCAAATTTGGTTGGATTTCTCTGAAAATGAGACGTAATATCTTTACATATGTGCCCCTCAAGTGACCATTGCGAGATTTTTCATGTGCGCACGTGTCACAATTTCCGGTGTATGAATACCTTATTTCGTTTTGCGTCAGCGCCCTCGCACAGGGAACGTGTGTGCATGGGTGTGCATGAATTTATGGGGATATATTTTAAACTTGGCCTAAAAGCAGGGCTGGACTGGGAAGAGAAATCGGCCCTGGATTTTACATGGCTACTTTTACATGGTTTTGTGGTCCGTTCTGCATAACGTGGCGGCACATTTTTGCTTATCGCGGCCATTCGGCACGTTTAACGGCCGACACACTGGCCTGCTCAGTTCTCCCGCTGACCAGTCCAACCCTGAATGGCCCAAAAGTGTGTCGGCCCTTCAGGAAAATGCCCGGTATGCCAGATTGCCAGTCCAGCCCTGCCTAAAAGTTTAATACATTTACATAAATTTTATGGTGCCCATTTACTTATGATAATCCTTGTATGTGCCCATTTATATGGATTCATGGTAATCTTGAGATAACAGATGTAATAATGCATTAAACTAGGGGTGTCCAAATGTTTTCTACTACAAAGAGAAATAAGGTGTCGCAGGTCACCTTAAAAAGTCTAGATGTCAGTATTGCATCATCTTTATATTCTATGCTTTATACACGTTATAGGTGTGACGCATAACAATAATCAGAATAAGTTACATTTTCCTGCTACTGCTTATTTATCAGTAATTCAATCATAGTTTCTGTATTTTTGGAATGGGAACGTCCTGAGCAGAGCGAGAGAAAACACGCGGCCTCAATGGAGACTTTGATCTGCATTATCGTAGAAAGCTTAATGGAGTCAAAGAAAGAATCGTGCACGCTGATAATCTTATTTGCATGTACTTTCTGCATTATTGTATACTGTAATGTTGTTGTGCTTATATGCAATGTAAAATCAGGCATGAAATGGGCAAAAATCGACATGTTCTGATCGATTTTTGCTTAAAACGTTTCTTTGAAAGAAAAGCCATTTAAGGTATTTACATGACCTTGTCTTAAGTGTTGTTTTCAGAGAAATCTAACAAAATTTGGTGCGACTTTTGCTTAAAACAAGAAAAAACTATTTGCCAATGGGGGAAGAAAAATAAACTTGTTTTCTCCTTAAATCGAGTTTTTCTCTTATACTGTTGGCAAAACATTTTCTTACAAGCAATAACTTTGTTATATTTTGTTAGATTTTGCTAAGACTAAAAAAAGACTAAATACCTTGTAATTTTGCTTCTCAAGTAAACTGATGTTGTTTCAAGAATGTTTAGATATTTAACTGGAAAACAAGACAAAAATATTTGAGTAAAGCTAGGTTAAGGAATATTCCCTGATCAATGCATGTAAAGCTCAATCGACAGCATTTGTGGCATAATGTTGATTAGCACAAAAATTAATTTTCGACTCGTCCCTCCTTTTCTTTAAAAAAAGCAAAAATGTGTGTTTCAGTGAGACACTTACAATGGAAGTCAATGGGGTTTAATCTGCAAACATTAAAATACTCACCGTTTAAAAACTATAGACGCAAGACTTAAACAATATGTGTGTTAACATGATTTTAGTGACATAAAAAAATCACTTACTATCCTTTTCTGTGTAAAGTTATAGCCAATATTACAACTTTGTTGCCGTGACGATGTGAAGCCATCAAACCCTAAAATGACACTTTAAACAGCTCAAATAATGCATGCGTTGAAACAGAAGAATTAATATTAAAACTTTTATAAAATTATAAAACTTCACATTTCTGCCTTTAAACCCTCCAAAAATTTGCCCCATCCATTTCCATTGTAAGTGTCCCACTGGAACCTCCATTTTTGCTTTTTTTTAAAGAAAAGGAGGAACAAGTCAGATTTCATTTTTATGGTAATCAACATTATGCTACAAATGCTGTCGATTGAGCTTAAGTTGTTTTGAACCTGGAATATTCCTTTCAGGATAACTGGTTAAAGGTTTTGCATGTGCATGCTCTCAATGCTTGATTTAAATATGCATATTGCAGATACACCAGTGCAGATTATATTTGGTTAAACTTGATTGTGGTGGTTAATAATATCCGCAGGTTTCAGTGGAGAAATACAGAAAGCTAAAGTGTGAATTATCCCCTCTATTCTGTACTGAATACTTCGGTCTTGGCCCTACAGTACAGAAAATCATTTTCCTACTCAGAATTTTTGTCCTGTTTGTCAACAAAAATATCGAAACATCATTAAACAACATTTACTAAAGAAGCAAAATGATGAACAAACTATTTGGCAATGTGGTTTTCCCTTTGAAATACTTTTCAAATAAACCATTTTCCCCATCTGATATCAATGTAATTTTGCTTAAGAACATTTATCTTGTTTTAAGGATGTTTTGACATTTTAACTGTAAAACAAGATAAAACACAGAGTATATAAATTATGTTTTGCAGGGTAGTACTGACTATGCGTAATTTCCTACATTTATTTGTGGTACTGTTAAGAGGGTGGCATTCAATTGACGTATGTATGTGTGTGTGTGGTCCATGAAGTGTGAGATTGCTCTTGTACAGTATGGGCGGCCTTCATGGACGCACAATTCACTGCATCAACTCTCTGCATGTTGACATAGGCTCCATATTGGTCCTCGCAACCTGCTTTGGTGGCCAGGATGAATCCTTGGCTTTGGACATCAGTGACGTAGTACCAGCCTCAGACGGTACAGCCACAGTCCGTTCAGTAACCGTCTGATGCATAATGCACACAAAACTGGAAAACACCGTCTTTGTGCGCAAGTGTATTATTATGGTCTCTCAGATAATTCAGCCCTTAAAAGGTACATGAGAAACAAACTGATTGCTTTACATGTCTTAAGTAGGTAGTTCTTGGACAGAATAAGGTGCAATATGGTCCAGGCATTTTGCCATTAAGGTCTGGCTCCTCAAGACTAGAAAATGACATATTGATATCAGAATTACAGGCCTGGAAAAGCCCGAAACTGTGGTGACTTCCTTAACTACCACGAGCATGGGGAATGTACCGACATCCACAGGAGCAAACGGTGGGAAATTAAACGCTGCGGCATCTTCCCTTGAGCAGCTCTCAGTTTGGCTACACCTCAGGTTGGATAAAAAAGCAGGATCAAAATTCCACTCGGTTGAAACATCTGGTAGGGATATGCACCTGTGGTCAGAGCTCTGTCCAAGTGATGCAATATTTTAGCGCAGGAAAGTTACCGTTACAGTGGAGACAACAGTAGAGACAGGCCGTCTGTGATCAGGCATGTGGCATTGGCTATGGCTACTGTCTTTCACACAGACCAGAGGAATTTGAGTCTAGCGTGTGAGAAATGTAAATGCTATGGAGGGATGAGGCTGTGCATTAGCTGCTAGCTCAGTAGCATACACAGTAGCTTTTCCAACCAGTGTTTCTGAAACTGTAGTTTCCAAAGCTACAAGCTACTCATAATTTAAAAAATAATTCAGTCATTAAAGAAAGGAGTTTTGTTGCCTTTAGCGTATTAGCTTTGAGGCTATCTATATGCTAGCATACTGTCATCTAACTTTAGCAAAATATGCATTTACAATCCATAGTCTTACTCTTCTGAAAAAAATGGGCTGAAACTTTTGCTGTACTTGGATGTATCAAAGTTTTTCTCCAATAATTAAATCGTTAAAGTAAGGAGTTTTCTTGTCTTTAGCCTATTAGCTTTGAGGTAATCTATATGCTAGCATACTATTACAAAACTTTTAGCAAAATACACATTTGCAATTCATAGTCTTGCTTTTCCAATAAAATGGATCAAAATTATTGATGCACTCAGTTGTATCCAAATTTTTGTTTAATTATTCAGTTGGTAAAAAAATGAGTTTTGTTGCCTTTAGCCTGTTAGCTTAGAAGCTATCTATATGCTATCATACTCTTATCTAACTTTTAGTGAAACATGCATTTACAATTCATAGTCTTACATTTCCAATAAATTGGACCTAAACTACTGATACAAGTTGTATCCAAATTTTTGTTTAATTATTTAGTCAGTAAAGGAATGAGTTTTGTTGCCTTTAGCCTGTTAGCTTAGAACCTATCTATATGCTATCATACTCTTATCTAACTTTTAGCGAAATATGCATTTACAATTCATAGTCTTACATTTCCAGTGAATTGAACCTAAACTACTGATAAAAGTTGTATCCAAATTTTTGTTTAATTATTTAGTCAGTAAAGGAATGAGTTTTGTTGCCTTTAGCCTGTTAGCTTAGAAGCTATCTATATGCCATCATACTCTTATCTAACTTTTAGCGAAATATGCATTTACAATTCATAGTCTTACATTTCAAATGAATTGAACCTAAACTATTGACGCACTACGTTGTATCCAAATTTTTGTTGAATTATTCAGTTGGTAAAAAAAGGAGTTTTGTAGCCTTTAGCCTGTTAGCTTAGATGCTATCTATATGCTATCATACTCTTATCTAACTTTTAGCTAATATCAATTTACAATTTATAGTCTTACATTTCCAATAAAATGGACCTAAACTATTGATGCACTCAGTTGGGTCCAAATTTTTGTCCAATAAATTAATCGTTAAAAAAAGTAGTTCTATGGCTTTTAGCCTGTTAGCTTTGAAGCTATCTATAGACTAACATTCTCTTACCTAACTAAGCAAAATACGCATTTGCAATCCATAATCTTGCTTTTTCAATAAAATGGATCAAAACTATTGATGCACTCAGTTGTATCCAAATTTTTGTTTAATTATTCAGTTGGTAAAGGAATGAGTATTGTTGCCTTTAACCTGTTAGCTTAGAAGCTATATATATGCTATCATACTCTTATCTAACTTTTAGCAAAATATGCATTTACAATTCATATTCTTACATTTCCAATAAATTGGACCTAAACTACTGATACAAGTTGTATCCAAATTTTTGTTTAATTATTCAGTTAGTAAAGAAAGGAGTTTTGTAGCCTTTAGCCTGTTAGCTTAGAAGCTATCTATATGCTATCAAACTCTTATCTAACTTTTAGCTAAATATGCATTTACAATTCATAGTCTTACATTTCCAATAAAATGGATCAAAACTATTTATGCACTTACAGTTGGGTCCAAATTTTTGTCCAATAAATTAATCGTTAAAGGAGTTTTGTGGCTTTTTGTGGCTTTTAACCATTTTACTAGCAACTAAATTCCAGTTAAGCTTGAGTAAGTGTCTTTGGAGTGCTTTTATTTAATCTGAAAAGACAACATACAGGATGAAGTTTAGCTTACGTTGTTGCCAAGAGTACAGTTAATACATTGGCCTCTTGATAGCAACACATCACAGACTGATTCACAAAATGACACACAATTAGCCACACAATGAGCACCAAACCCACATTAGCACTGAAAATTAAACCGTTTCTTCTCTACTGAGGTGGCCTACACCCCCCACAGACCAATTTTTTATTCACCAACTGAGCTCGGCAAGGGATCCCGGTCATGCATCATGAATGATTCATCATCTAGTACGGCTTATTCAAGGGCAGCGACCGCAAGGTTTCGAGAGTACTTTACCACTTAAAAGTATGGCTGTCGATTAAATGTGGCAATATAGTGCGATTAATTATATGAAAAATAAAGTGTTAAATAAAATTAACGCAATTAATCATGCCCCCAACCTGTAGGTAAATTCTGTATTAAGGAATGCTCCAACCATCGGAGCAATTCAAGATTGATACACCACCTTGATGCATTGGGGGGCAGTCAGCGCGGCAGCTGTCCAGGCTCTATGCCAGCTCAACCGAGCACAACAGATTGCAGGGATCTCAAGACGGGTTTTTCAATGTTTCAAACTCAGCATCCTAAAACACAGTGCTTATGACTAGAGGTGCTGAAAATTGTATGAAGCGATGCAACCAAAGTGAGACTCTCCAAAAGCGTCTGTCTAATGCATGAGTATATGGAACACCATAAACTCCATAAGATGTTGGTTAATGGAGAAAAATAACCTTGGGAGAAACCAGACTCATTGTGGGGGCCAGTTTCCCTCCGGCTAATGTCATGAATATAATGTAAATATTACTTATGTATAGTGCGTCATGGTTTAAGATTATTAAACTCAGTAAGTGTTAAGGGTCAGTGTTTAAACATCGATTTAATGAAGTCCATCATGGATTAACTGCAGAAGTTCACATAGCAATTGTCCTTTGTTAGTTGGCTGATGAAGGCTTTTGTTGGCAATTAATTGATAGTCCATGTATTCCATTTCAAGAGTGTAGTCCATCAATAGACCGAGGTGATGCAGGCAGAGATCAAAGAGGTGCATCGCAGTTCAACCGGCATAGCATTTCAGTGCGGTCCATCTTAAGTCCAAGGTTCAGGCAATGGCATATGAAGTATCCCATGTCTTATGGTTGGAGTTGGCATCGATTCATCCTCTGAAGTCCATCGTAATAGACTGAAGTGATGCCTGGCTGGCATCGACTGCATTTAGTCATCATCACTCAGAGACACGAAGCAGTGGAGTCCGACACCAAGCACGAACGGGCTGGATCTGGCCGGTTCTGGTGACCTCGGGATAGGAACCAGTTAAAGTTTATTTATTGAACTTGCTGGAGATCCTCCCAGTAATGCATTACAATAATCTAGTCTTGAGGTCATGAACGCATGAATTAGTTTTTCGGCATCACCAACAGAGTGCATGTGTCTTAAGCAATTTAGCAATATTTCTGAGGTGGAAGAATGCTGTTCTACAAACATTGGAAATTACATTTTTGAAGGACAGATTGGTATCAAATATAACACCTAATTTCTTTGCTGTAGAAGGTGATGTAACAGTACATCCATAGAGAGTCAAATTATATTGTAGCAGCTTATTTTGAAAGATTTTTGGTCCAATAATTAGCACCTCTGTTTTGTCAGAATTGAGTAGAAGGAAATTTCTGGCCATCCAGTCTTTGATTTCATTGATACACTCTACTAATTGTGAATTGAAAATTGTGAAATTTCATTGGGTTTCGAAGAAATATAAAAATATAAAATATAAATATAAAAGGGTATCTTTGGCATAACAGGGGAAACTTATTCCACGATTCCTGATAATATCTCCCAGGGGAAGCATATATAAGGAGAAAAGAAGAGGCCCTAAAACTGAGCCCTGTGGCACTCCATTCTTAACTTTTGTTTGATTTGACAATTCCTCGTTTGCATAGAAAAAGTGTTAGCGGTCTGCTAAACAGGACCTAAACACTTCTAATGCAAGTCCACAAATGCCAACATAATGCTCAAGCTTATTCAAGAGAATGTCGTGATCAATCGTGTCGAAGGCAGCACTGAGATCTAAAAGCACTAGAAGAGAAATGCAGCCACGATCAGATGATAAGAGCAAGTCATTAGTAACTCTCTATACTGTGATGAGGCCTAAATCCTGACTGAAATTGTTAATGTATCCTATTTCTCTGTAGACATGAACATAGTTGTGAGGATGCTACTTTTTCTAGTATTTTCAACATCAACGGGAGATTTGAAGTTGGTCTGTAATTAGCCAATTCTCCAGGATCAAGTTGTGGCTTCTTAATATGTGGTTTGATAACTGCCATTTTATAGTTTCTTGGGACATGTCCTAAGGATAGCGAGGAGTTAATAATACTAAATACCTTGTATTACTTACTTAGGTATACACCAACCCGATATCACGCCAAGGCGTGAAATAGACACGCTGGTCCACTAGCGGATGCGTTTCGGTGTCACGCTTTGCCTCCTCTAGGCGTGTACATGACACGCGCGCGTCTAGGTAGAATACCGGCAGGGGGCAATCATTTCCTCAATGCCAACAACTCTCCGCGCACCAAAGAGAAAGCGATATATCACGTTCTCCAATTCCGGTTAGCAGGATATATATTTTTTATATAAATATATTTTTTTTTAAAAAATATATATATATATATATATATATATATATATATATATATATATATATATATATATATATATATTTACATCAGCATAAGATACTCGACAGCCCACACACACATATAACAACGTAAGGCTACAGCAACGTTAGGATTTCTTCATGAAAGCAGCACTATAATGAACAAATATGTCCTGAACTAGTATGTGTAGTAACCCTTTATTGTCACATAGTCACAAGTGAAAGTAAGCAGCGAAATTGGCCATCATCCTGCCCGTGCGAACGTACAATACGACAACGGTATCGCTTACTCTTTGGTGCGTGGAGAGTTGTTGGCGTTGAGGAAATGATTGCCCCCTGCCGGTATTGCAACAACACGCGCGCGTGTCATGTACATGCCTAGAGGAGGCAAAGCGTGACACCGACACGCATCCGCTAGTGGACCAGCGTGTCTATTTCACGCTTTGGCGTGATACCGGGTTGTATACACGGAATACCTCTTTTAAGAGCTTAGTTGGTATTGGATCCAACATACATGTTGTGGTTTTTGATGTTTCAAAATGTTTTGTTAGCTCTTCATGATCTATGACAGCGAAGTATCGAAACTGCTTGTGAGGAAAATCATGAGACACAGTTTTATGAGGTTCTGTGACAGATGATTGCATTATTACAATTTTATTACTGATTATTTCAATTGTATCAGTAAAGAAATTCATGAAGTCATTACTATTGTGCTGTGATGGAATATCTGGTTCAGTTGAGGCTTTATTCTTTTTTCTGAGTTTAAAAGTCAATAATTCCAGTATCACAAGTCTAAATTTGCCAATGTATTGGCTAAAGGACCTTGCAGGAAATACTTACTATATGAACTCCACTTTCACCCTCTGCAATAAAGAATGCAAGCACTCTATTGCAAAACATGACTGTGTGGTTCAGATTTCAAAGAAGGTACCACTGAAACAAACATTGCCTTTCTATCTGAGTTGTTGACCTCAATGATTCATTGCTAATTGAGCCTGAAACACCAAACCACTCATGAGGCCTTTCAAAGAGCGCAAGTAAAAGTCAAGTTCTCTTTTTTGTTGTTTAGGGCTGTTTAGATAACACAACCACGCTTACCAACAAACGAGGAGCCAGGCTTTTTGTATCCTTGTGTGGTACCTCTTTGGGGGTGAGTGTACCGGTCATCCTAGCATAGATAAATGTTAGCAGTTTCGCCATGTGGGCTGATTCCATCGCCCTATCTTGCGTAACACATAAGCTAGCATGTCATTATCCAATACTGTGGTCGAGAAACTCATTCCACACATTTGTAGCTAGTGTTAAACCTGCCCATTTTGGATGCTGTCATACTTTTGCTCTCAAATCTGGTGTGACCAGAAAACCAGAAATTGTACTGTTTACATGTAAACCTTTAATATCGCAACCCACGTTGCCATTTAGGATGACAAATGGCAGCTGGCATCGACTCGACTTTGTTTTATGGCAAGTGTGTACACTGCTAGAATGGACATAATTCAAGCTATTTTCTATCTTCTTGCTCTTTCGTGGCATTTCGAAATTGTCGTGGGAACGTTTCAGCGTGTCTAAGTGGTTTGAAAGTAAACCACAAACACTTAAAAATGTAGGTCTTATATTTTAGTGTGTTGGGGTAATGATCATACAGTATTATGGTAATATGTGAGTTGATATCTCACTAGCTGCTTTTGAACAAAAGTATGTTATAGATAATCTACAGGCCAAAAGCAAAGCTCAAGTGTACGTGCTGTGAAGTAACACAAAACATCCTGTAATTGTTTTGAACTTTGGATGTTTTCGTTTTGAACGGACAGGACAGCTAAAAATCACCTTTCACTATTTTAAAAGAGACAATAAAGCAGATGGTTTTAGAGTTCTCGTCCCACAATTTGACCCTTTTTCCAAGGTCAAGCTGTTATATGGTGTGATAGCTGTCCGTAGACATATTTGCAGAGGTTTTAGAGTTTTTTGTCTTTCGATTCGTTGGCCATCCTACAGTTTGCAAAGGTTACAGTGATGTGGTCCACCTCAGTCTGGTATCAACATCAAGTGGCATTTGACCATCTGCTGAAGATCTGAGACTCTGACCGTTAGTTTCCACGACAATGCTTTACTTGACTGAAGATCAAGTGTTGAGTATATCATGTTGGTCAGTGGTGCTCTTACTGTACATACTGCACAGACATTTAACCACACAAATGTCATTTAAGAACAGTATATATGAGTTACTCATTATGGTGCCTTTACCCTATGAAATCAAAACCATCTGAGCTTGAAATGTAAAAAAAGAAAAAAAAAATGGACTTAACTTGGTCGTTGGTCTTTAGAAATGTACCCTTTCCTAAGTCATTCATTTTTGTGATTATGAAATATTTGAGGATATGTTAAGTAACATTAAATTGCCAATCAAAGAGTCGCCCTTATAATGCCAAATGATTCTTCGCTATATCAAGCCTGCAAAAAACCTAAATGAAGTATCAAGAGAAATAGAGCTGTTCAGCTGTGACTTCAATTTGTAGGCAAACTTGAAAGGCTAATTTGTCATGGGTTCCCTCAGGAATTTTCAGTGGGTTTTTAAAATAGGGATATTCAATTTACGAGTAAAATAAGACCTGTGGTGAAAATTACTTGAAGAGACTTTCTTGTTTTGGCCTAGAACATAAATTACACACATTCAGACCTCAATCGTAGAGTTTGAAGCCGTTGTGTCTTTTAAAAATGCATGTTGCTAACCCGTCGCTAAATACGGACTACAAAAGTCATAAAGCCCATAGCTCACATGCTCATGGTAGTTGTAGTCCTTAATTAGCATTGCCATAGCAACATGCATTTTTGTTATAGAACAAAACGTGAAGGTCTCTTGAAGTAATTTTATCCACAAGTCTTATTTGACTCGTATCTAAAACTGCCATTATAAAAAAGCCAATAGGAAATTCCTAAAGGGGAACCCATTGCTCAAAAATGCTAAATGTCTCCTGGGTTTTTGGACTACATCCTGAACTGCTTTCTCTCTCATCCATAACAAACTTAAGAATGCATTCCATGACTGACTGAGCGTTATTAGATATATCATTTAGATTGATCCAGTACAGCCTATAATTGTGCGGCTGGTCATCTGAATTCGGTAAAAAGCCAAATCCTAGTGGTCCATATCAATTTAAGTCCTGCTCAGTTTACACCCATTAAACTTCTTTAAATGCAGTGTAGCTTATACTGTAACATTAGCATGGTGTTCTTGTGAATTTGCCCTCAAGAAGAAGAAGAAGAAGCCTTTATATCATTTTCAGACATATCAAGTCATTTACACATATAAAGTGAAGTCATTTTTTTCACATATCCCAGTTACGCTGGGGTCTTGATATGGCATCCATTCACGTGCTATCGGAATTATCATAAATACAAGTTTTCCGCTCGGAAGTTGCACATGAACAACCCCTCATGTTGCAATTACTTGTATTAACTCTGAGATAATTTTGATATTCGAGTTGCCGAGATGGGAGGAGTCCTAAAATTTCAACATGGCGGAGGAGAGTACGGTTTCTGTAGTGAATGACAGGTTTTATTCATTAAAAGAAAATTCAAAATAAAAGTCCTTTCCTTTTTATCTGTACAAAATGCTCAGAACTGAGCTGACTGATCTGAATGTAGCTGTCGACAAATGTCATTCATTTAGTCCACAATGACTCAGGTGGTAGAGCGGGTTGGCCACTAATTGGTTTCAACCAAGTTGGTGGTTCGACTCCCGGCCTGCATGACTCCACATGCCGAAGTGTCCTTGGGCAAGACACTGAATCCCAAGTTGTTCCCAATGGCAGGCTAGCACCTGGCATGGCAGCTCTGCCGTCATTGGTGTGTGAATGTGCGTGTGAGTGTGTGTGAATGGGTGAATGAGTCACAGTGTAAAGCGCTTTGAATACCGTTAAGGTTAAAAAGGCGTTATATAAGTGCAGACCATTTACTTAAAAGTTAAACAACATTTACACGGTTGTGTCTGAACTTCCGTTGTCCATACAAATACAGCGAAGGATGCTTTATATCGCCAAGCTCCAAAAAGGACAAAAAGCATCATATAAAAATGTCCAAAGAACTCGAGCATTATAGTCAGTCTTCCCGAGACGTATGATCGTTTTGGGAGCGTATCTATGTTCCCAGGGTCCTAAGTTCCCCATTTCAATAACCTGTTAACACACATCAACCCTCCTATTTTGTTCGGGTCCAATTCGACCCGTTTCAAGTTCAAATATTTAATAAATATTATCCATATTATATATATTTCGTAAATATGTATATTATTTATTTTCTTCCCAATTTGGAATGCCCAATTCCCAATGTGCTCTGAGTCCTCGTGGTGGCGTGGTTACTCGCCTCAATCCGGGTGGAGGAGGACGAATCTCAGTTGCCTCCTCGTCTGAGACCGTCAATCCGCGCATCTTATCACATGACTTGTTGAGCGCATTACCTCGGAGACGTAGTGCGTGCGGAGGCTTCACGCTACTCTCCACGGTATCCACGCACAACTCACCACACGCCCCACCGAGAGCAAGAACCACATTATAGCGACCACGAGGAGGTTACCCCATGTGACTCTAACCTCCCTAGCAACCGGGCCAATTTGGTTGCTTAGGAGACCTGACTGGAGTCACTCAGCACGCCCTGGATTCAAACTCACGACTCCAGGTGTGATAGTCAACGTCTTTAATCGCCAAGCTACCCAGACCCCTTATATTTCATAAATATTAACCCTAATCACTAACCCTATACATCTGGGGAACATAGGACCCTGGGAACATGGGGATGACCAGTTTTATGTGAGGATCAGTCCGAAAAAGTTGTTATTCACTGAACATCTTTCCTTTTGGTGTAGCTCTGGCACTTGACATCATTAATGCCAAACTTGGCTAGTTAGCAGCATGGCTCAGTTCGCCCCTGCTGGTAGATGCTGTAACTACACCATTGTGATGGCATTTCAAAAAGAGCTTCAAAAAGATTTATTTATTTAATTTTGTGTGAACTATACCGTTAATGCCTGACTTCTGTGTGTGCGCGAGCATGGATTGGAGCACCAACGATTCTCTGGCGAGGGATTCTGCGCTGACAGCCTTCATAAACAGGATTTTCATTTCCTTATAATCATTTGTTCACTTTAAGATGATTTTCCAGCATTCTTGGCTCATAATCCTCAGAGCGGGTGTGGTCTACCAGCCCTGTTGTGTCGGATGCCTCGTGTCCTTTGGGAAAAGGAGTTTTTCTTTGTTTCCGTAACATCGAGTGTCAAAGCGACATCCATCACTGCATGTAGCACATGTACCCCTCCTTTGAGTCGCTTCATAATGGTCGTGAATTATTGTTATTTTTGCAAACCTTGAGCATGTAAGTACATCACTAATTATGAGCGTAATGGACCAGACATAATTATGACAATGTTTTGTCTCTGTAAATGACAAAAGGTTCATCATTTCAAACTTCAGAGACTGCTTTCAACTAAGGACAAAAGCATACTTTATCCCAAAAAAACATTTGCGAGAATATAATTCTTCTGAACTGCTATTTTCTTCTTATTTCCTAACATATTTGTGTCTCCGAGAAGACTTAATAAAAGTGTTCTTGGCGTTTATCTTGCACGTCAATGTTTGTAGCAAGTTGCCTTCTTTTGAACTTATAATAATTCATATTAAGGACTTTTGTGCATTTTCTTTTTAGGACTCTTAAATATCCAAATCTAGATTTTTTTGCGAATCCGGGCCATACGAGGTAAAAACCGGATTTGGGTCATGTTCACCTGTGGTATGAATGCAGCCTAAATACCCCCCCCCCCCCCCCCCCCCCCATTGACTTTTCGCTGTTTTAGCACTTCTGTGTATTTTGTGTTTAATCTTACAGGTGTGGTGAGACAGGTGAAGCCGCTGGTTGGCCCTTTGAGCACCATACTGAAGTTGGCCATAAACTATGTCACAAACGGGGTCGTTTCTCACCGGAACATCATCAACGTTCACATCTACGTGTCTGAATTCTGGTTTTAAAGATGTCCTCCACAGACTTTGTGTTCTTATATATTACGTGTCCATTTATGAGTGTCAATTCACCGTTGAGTTCCCCAAAACACGTCTAGCATTGTTTTGAAAGATTGCAACTGATATCCTGTACAGCCTGACATACAATTACCCACTTAAATTTTATGCCAATTTAGACAAACTACAATGGCGAGAAAAAGTATGTGAACCCTTTGGAATTAGCTGGTATTCTGCATTAATGGGCCATAAAATGGTCCTTTTTCCACAGCAATGTGCATGTTTAATAGGTTGTTTTCAATAAAGACATGAAAGATTATAACTGTTTGTGCATTGTCATCTTAAGCACATTGTGTTTGTCTATACTCGTGACTTTGATGAAGATGAGATCACATTTTATGACCAAATAATGCAGAAAATCAGCTGATTCCAAAGGGTGCACATACTTTTTCTCGCCACTGTAATTGACGCTTAAACGAATAGTTCACCCAGAAATGTAAACGTAGCTTTCATTTACTCACCACGTTGTTCCAAATTCCCAAAATATGCCTAATAATGACCGATTTCTATCTTTTAAACAACCACGCAAGATTTACAAGAAGAACACGACAATAGGACATTAAAGGACGCTGCATGCTGGGACTGATGTCCTGCTTTAGACGCCACCATGTTTAAATCAGCGGGAAGACGTAATTTGCTGCTCTAATGCTTTTTATTGTAGAATGAAAAAGCATGTATGTTTTCTTATTTTCTGCTGGTTTCCTCTTCAGCTGCTTTGGGAAATTCAATGAGTTGATGTGAGCTCATCGTTCATAGAGCTGAAGAAATGAATATGCAGTTGATGACTAGACACTGATTGTATGCTTGTACACACTATTCAGTCCATAATGTATATTATGCATCACAGACTGTGTAATTAAATGTTTTTATTTTTATTTCTACTCCTATTTTTTTGAATACTCCTATTGTTAATCTGGCGTCTTCTTTTGATGTGGGGAAGTGAGGCTTGGGCCGTTGGAGTGGCATTAGGAGTTATGAACAAACGAAATTGAATCAGACAAACGAAAAACAAAAAAAACGGGGGTTACCAGCTTGAATCAGACTGATCTCTCTGTGAATTCGGCAACAGTAGGTCGAAAATTCTACTTCTGAAATCGGTCCGTGCTTACCAAAATTAGAATTACTGCCCCCAGTGGTTGAAGCTGGAAGTATTGTTGAATGTATGGGCACGCTTGTGCGCAAGTTTCTGGGTTAAATGTCCACAGGGTGGCACCAAAAACAGGTTGAATTTTTGTTATAACTGATGTAATAGTCAACGGGAATGCATATTTTATTAACTATACACCCCGACCCTAAACCTAACCGTCAGCGGGGTAAAAATGTAATTTAAGAGTGAAAATGTCACCTTCGAATGTGAATGCAATTACTTCCTGGTTCCCACGGGACTAGAACCCGTGATTTTAATGTACATGCACTTTCGAAAGCATTTACGGTTAACTACCATTTATATTATTAAATGTTTTAAACTTAATATACTAACTTTACTGTTAATTATTACAAATTACATGTATTGTCTTGGAAAGTACATGCTAATTTTTAAATGTACGTGTTAAGGTAACTACACGTTGGCCAATTTAAGAGCTAAACGCATGCCAGCGCAAGCCAATCAATCCCACAATCCTCCTGTTGGACTGGCAATGCTCATGCCATGCATAGATGAATTGTAATAAGTGCTGAATATTTTCTGCACTGTAAACTTGGTCACAGGTTTTGTAGAGACGGGCTGAATGGAGACGTTTAAGACCACTGAACCAAGACTGTCTTTCCTCAATGTCAGGGGACGTGAAGCAGGCAGCTCCAGCTCACTCAAGACTGCTGCGGTCACGAAGAGCCGCAATTTTTGACCTAAATAAATATAAAAAATGTAATAAAAATCATTTCCTATATCTGAGCAGTACAAAACAAGTCTTTTCCTCCATTTGCCATCTGAACATTCAAAAAATAATATTAATAATAATAATAATTTGTCTTGATTTGATGTCTAAGTAGTCATAAAAGAAAAAGTGACACCTTTGGTATTGGCGGTCAAAATTGACCGACCATTGAAAATGAATGAGGAAGACCAAAAAACTAAGCAATTTTTTGGTCTTTATCTGTCAAATACAATCAATAAATCAGCCACAATGCAGAAAAAAAGACAAAAATTACAGGTTGAGGCTGTAAAATATCCTCAGTGCAAAACACACACACCCACAAACACTCACACAAAAATGTACTGGTGAGACTATAACAGTGCTTTTTTACATTTGTCAAATAATACCAATAAATCAGCCACGATGCTCAAAACACACACACACACACACACACACACACACACACACACACACACTATATACACAAACACTTGCACACACACACACGCTATATACACAAACACTTGCACACACACACACACGCGCTATATACACAAACACTTGCACACACACTATTTACACACACAAACACATACACACACATACACAACAAACACATACACACACACACACACACACACACAGTATACACACACAACAAACACATACACACACACACACACACACACACATACACACACACACGCTATATACACAAACACTTGCACACACACACTATTTACACACACAAACACATACACACACATACACCCTATACACACACACACACAGTATACACACACAACAAACACATACACACACATACACACTATACACAAACACATACACACACATACACACTATACACACACACACACACACACAGTATACACACACAACAAACACAAACTATACACACACATACACACACACTAACGCGCACACACACACACACACACACACATTTATATGATTCGATTCGATGAGTGGTTTTATCAAACAGTCCCCGTTCCTACTGTCTGGGTCAAATTTGACCCGCCATAGCAATTCACACACTCACACTTAGATGTGGGAGCTGCACACCATGGACAGGTTTGACCCAAAGCATATTTTGGCATCATTGCAAAATCTCATCCTTCAACAGAGGGTGTTCATTTTTCAAAATGTTTCAAATACCTGACTTCTCTAAATGTCTATAATGTCTCAATATATCTCCAATGCATAACTTGTGATAATATCCAGAGATTAAGTTCGTTACAACATTGGCTTAAGGAGATCATGCACGGAGCACAGTCGCCACCTACTGGCCATACTTGTCATTTCATGTCATTGTTATTTTTATTAAAGCAGATGTTGTACATATTTGGAAGTTTTGACAGTCTTTCAATTTACTGAAAAGAAAGTTTTATTTAAGTTAACATAAAATGTGCATATTTTATATGAACATGAATGGAGTAACTGAGTATTTTAGAGGTAAATAAGGTCAAACAATACCATAAAATGACAAAAGACATGCATAACTCGAGTGCTTTTACTTGGGTAAAGATAGTGTTATGACATTTCTTTAAAAAAGAAAGAAAAAAGTTCTGTTTTAGGTCAAATTGCCCCGAACAGATGAAACGGGGTTTTCTATTGATAAGTGTTCAAGGGTTAAAGCGACTTACAGTCTATTGGAAAATATAATTAAGTTAGTAGACTTGCTTGCTACTCCCCAGCACTGCATTAACTGCACTCAGATATGCCAATATATCAAAACCTGCAATCAGAAGTCAGAAATCTCATCGAGATCAAATGATCTGAGCTCTAGTTTCCACGTTCGTTTTTATAGCTCTCTACTCTTACTGTGTTTCAACAATTGACTAATTTGTATGTCTTCCCAAGAGTTTTAGGAGAAACATCATCTTGGGCACTTTTCATCTGATCAGACTGAGAGACCAGCTGGCCACTAAGACCTTTAGCTGGTTTAAGCTGTTTTAATATACAATAAAAGATGCTGGTGTGTGTTTGCGAACTGCATTTTGTTCGGGTGGTGGTTCAGGCCCATGGGGAAGGGAGGAGAAAAAAGGGTTGATTGCAAAGGGGAGAGTTTGTCTGGGACGGGGCCCAGCTTTGGGACAAGCACTCGATGGAGTTGCATCAAATGCACACACACACACAGACACACACACACACACACACACACACACACACACACTCCTCCCCCTCTGCCTTTTCCTGGCCAGCACCCCTGCCCTCACCACAACACGTGTTTTAAGATGTATGTGAGTTCTTTTAATGAAAGTATTGGGGGAATTTCTCCTGGAGACATTGTTTCTCATTATACAGAACAAAAAATGCTTCTAGTTGGAAAAACGTTTGAATGTATGTAAATGAGTCAAATAAGCTAATTCTCAGTCACAACCATACAGTTATGCAAATAAATCATAACAAAGCGCTTATTTTGATTTTGATTCTGCTGCTCGTTTACATTTAACGCTTACATTAATGCATTTGGCAGATGCTTTTATTCGATGCAACTTGACTGCGACAGTGCATTGAACAGGAACAGGAAGCTTGCCGTATTTGCGCCATTCCATCTCGTGCATGGTTGAGCGCTCTAGCCTCTCAAAGTATGATCTTTTGACGAGAGACCATATGGACGGGTTTGACACATGCACGCTATGACTGCTTTGTGATACTCTTAATGCACTGTCAATGGCAGGCGGATGTACAGATGACATGCAAAGTCACGGACAGTCCGTGTGCACTGCGCTGATGACCATTTGCATCAAGTGAACTGTGCGCGAGACGTACTGGCACGTGGAAAACTGAAATATACTCTGGCCTTGAGTTTGTAGGATCAGTAAAGTCCCCGGGAAACCCCGTTTCATTTCCGTAATGTGACATACAGTATCTTCAGAGAGAACACTTTTTAGGGTGGGGCTAAGAGGGATTTGTGATGTCATTTTGACTTTGATTCATATTAAAAATCAAAGCAGCAACAAGTTAGCAAAGTCAAACCTTTCTTACCGTTATTAAAACCTCAAAATGAACATCTGAAGATTAGAACCAATTTATTTTGGTGGTACGGATAAAAATTAATTTGAAGGAGTGATTGAAAGTAAATTACATTCACATTTATGCATTTGGCAGACGTTTTTATCCAAAGTGACTTACAGTGCCCTTATTACAGGGACAATCTCCCCGGAGCAACCTGGAGTTAAGTGTCTTACTCAAGGACACAATGGTGGTGGCTGTGGGGATCGAACCAGCAACCTTCTGATTACCAGTTATGTGCTTTAGCCCACTACACCACCACCAAAGTGACTTACAGTGCCCTTATTACAGGGACAATCTCCCCGGAGCAACCTGGAGTTAAGTGTCTTACTCAAGGACACAATGGTGGTGGCTGTGGGGATCAAACCAGCAACCTTCTGATTACCAGTTATGTGCTTTAGCCCACTATGCCACCACCACTCAACTGTTGTGGACATTAGACATCTCACTGGAACTTGTTTTAGATCATTAGACATGATGGTACCTTAGAAGGTTGTCAGAAACCAGTACTTACAAGGTGCCTTCATAGTCCAAATATCAAAATCTTTCTCCACAAGTGTCATGACTGATGATGTTTTACTGTAGTCCAACAGGGGGCAGACATACACAACTCTAGGTCTACATTCAGACCTCTTTTCCTACTGGGTTGCACACATAAAACCATAAATACTGAGAGATTGAAGCCTTGTGTTATTCTATACTCTATACCCTTCCAATACGGCCTCTTGCATGATCAATGGGTGTCATTAAGGTTTTGAGGATTTAGAAGCAGGCAAGTTGTCAAGAGCGCCACCTTCACCTAAAACCAAAGTGCTCGAATGAAATGTGTGACTCCCCATAACTTATAGTGCCCATCCAAACCGCCTATAACTACAACCGCTCTCAAACTCAAGCCAGAGTACACACTGGAGGTACAGCGTACAATTGGGATTCAAGCCACGCTCATGGAAATGTGAAGTTCACAAGCAAAGGCCAGCTGTTAGCACCGCTCTCGGACGATTGCTCAGAAACACGTTATGGTGTTTGTGAGGTCAAACGGGACGTCTGATGACCAGCGGGTCTTTGCATCCATGAGAGTCCGAAAATAAAGCATGACATCAGATTGTAAAAGTTGCTTTTCATTTGAGGATTTGACGGATGGATTTAGCAGTACGTTTATTTATGACAAGCACATAATTATTTGGCTTTTATGGCCGAGGGTGACATTTAAAACAAATGTGCTCTTTGGAAGAAAGAAAAGCACATTGTTTGTTGAAGAAAATAACCGCACACCAAACGACACACTGGCTGCAAGGTTTGTAAATAGGCAATAACAGAAAACTGTGCTTCTGAAGATGAAAGCCGGACGAGGCTGTCTGTCGAAGCTAACAAACAACATCTTAAGCGTTTTATTCTTTTGTCTGGTGGAGATTTACAGCATCATTTTCTGGGAGACGTTTCGACCAGTGGCATGAAATCGCTTTGGGTTTGCGCTCAAGCAAAGGTCAAGTTTATTGGTGCGTTTATTCGAGGACAAGCCAAACCAATGTCGTCAATACATGTCAAGTGCGAAATTCGGAAAAATCCTTCAATGACGTTTGAGAAACTCCAGGTGAAGTTAATGGCTTTCTGAGGGCCAAAATATGTTGAGTGCACAAAATGGACAAACACATCGACTTACACGAGGAAAAATCATGAGTGCTCATGGGAATCTTCAGAGTGTTGAATTTGGCGAGGATTCATCCCAATTGGTCTGACATCACCTTTGACCCTGAAGTTTGGGTTTTCTCAATCTGACAGTAAAACAAAGCTGTTGTTTTGTCTGCCTCTGCAAACACAAAACACCAAACAATGAACTGAAGCACACCAGATGAACGGAGCATGGTAATGCAATGAGTGAATATTTGGGAGATTGGTTTAATTGGACTGATTACTCATTGTTTACAGCTCCGGTTCCAGGTGTAAAATGGTTTTGAAATGGCTTACCACCTGCCAAGAATGCAGTTAACCCAAAAATGAAAATCTATCGATGCTCGCCAAAGGACTGTTTCTAATGTAATTTCCATAATGTCTTATTCAATATTTCAACAAAAGCCAAAGTCGAATTCTAGACGAATTCAAGGATTTTACACATTAGACCCCCCTTTTTGCATTTATGCCATGCTCTATTGTTTCAGAGTCCAACCCAGCGGTGGCAAATCACAAAAAGTTCATAGTTGTCAAACAGTATAACTGAATGTACAGTTTGATGCATTGCAAATCTGTGTACGTCTCGAAATATTCACACTCTTCTTTTTTTTCTGCAACTTTTTTCTTTGTTGCGTGTTGATGTCGTAAGTCTCAAGAACATCATCAAGCCGTGGCACAGCAAGGGAGGCAAGGAGGTGTCTGTACAGGATTTCTGGATCCATTGGTTTAGAAGCCGGCGAACAGCCATGAATAATCACCCCACCAAAACAAAGTCTTGGCGTGTCACATCCGATAATTATTAAAGCACAGACTCTCACTTTCTCTTTTAAAACACGATCCCAGACTTCAATTGTTGGATCGTGGGACAATATCCATCAATATGTTTTTGTTGTGGTACCAGTTTGCATAGAATCAGCTCAGTTAATGCTTAATGGCATCGAAGAGTCTCGGCTGTATTTCAACACATCCGCAGGACTCGCAGCGGCTTTGACGCAACCCCATTCCAGCATCCTACCAGACAAAGAAACATAAGCATGTCAACAACGTGACCTCTCCTCTGAAAAAAGATTTTCATAATCAGTATTTCTGTATTGCTTTCCAGAAAAACATCTAAACGTCCTTTAATCAAGATATTAAGATTACATTGAGACCATCCCACTGGCATTTTTTTCTCTCTCTTTATTTTAAGCTTAAAAGACGAGGAACTTTTTCGTTCTGCGAAATAGTCACGATAATTCACGTCACAAAATAACGGACGTCTGATGATGGCATTTAAAAGGGAGAAGTTAATCATTAGTCATTAGTCATCTCGTGAAGTAAACCTCGCTACTTTGCCGTTTTAATGGCAATTTCCCTCTGAGCGTTTGAATAAAACCAAATCCCTCACTAGCACAATATGGGAGAGTCGCAGGATCGCTCAAAAGCAACAGAGCAGTGAATAATTCAACAATAATGTGACAATGATTAGACACAGTGATGAACCACCCAGCGACCATCTTAAGCAACTATGAGTCACATCTAAAACATGTGTGATGTTTGTTAAGGCCCGCATCATTATTACTCTTAATCCTCATACTTAAAATTACGGATTTAATAAACTTGTTTGCACTAGTGCAGATATGAATGATACCTCGTATCGTGTGTTAATTTACGAGGCGATTGAAAATTGATTTTGCCTGGCGGACAATAAAATAGGAGTCTAAAAATCCCATTAATCCCAAGCCATATCTAGCCCCCTGAGACCTGAGCGTGACTGCTGTGTGCACTTTCCGTTTCCCTTTTTGATTTGTGTCCTAATAAACATGCAATAATAATAATAATATAAAAAAAAGAAAAAGAAAATACAAAGCAAATAGTTTGAATAAATCTGAGTGATCCAAACATCATCTGCAGCCTGAAACTGAACTTTTGATCTGATTTTAGGAGTGAACGCACTTAACTGCATAGAGAGATATAGGATGCTCCCTTGCTCCCTATTTAGTGCATGACTTAACCTCCAGTGTGCTGTCTGCCTGCACTGGTCTCAGAACAGTTATAGGAGAGCAATAGGATGCTCCCTTGCTCCCTATTTAGTGCATTACTTAACCTCCAGTGTGCTGTCTGCCTGCACTGGTCTCAGAACAGTTATAGGAGAGCAATAGGATGCTCCCTTGCTCCCTATTTAGTGCATTACTTAACCTCCAGTGTGCTGTCTGTCTGCACTGGTCTCAGAACAGTTATATGAGAGCTATAGGATGCTCCCTTGCTCCCTATTTAGTACATACTTAACCTCCAGTGTGCTGTCTGTCTGCACTGGTCTCAGAACAGTTATAGGAGAGCTATAGGATGCTCCCTTGCTCCCTATTTAGTGCATGACTTAACCTCCAGTGTGCTGTCTGTCTGCACTGGTCTCAGAACAGTTATAGGAGAGCTTTAGGATGCTCCCTTGCTCCCTATTTAGTGCATGACTTAACCTCCAGTGTGCTGTCTGTCTGCACTGGTCTCAGAACAGTTATAGGAGAGCTATAGAATGCTCCCTTGCTCCCTATTTAGTGCATTACTTAACCTCCAGTGTGCTGTCTGTCTGCACTGGTCTCAGAACAGTTATAGGAGAGCTATAGGATGCTCCCTTGTTCCCTATTTAGTGCATTACTTAACCTCCAGTGTGCTGTCTGTCTGCACTGGTCTCAGAACAGTTAAATAGGAGAGCTATAGGATGCTCCCTTGCTCCCTGTTTAGTGCACGACTTAACCCTCAGCATGCTGTCTGTCTGCACTGGTCTCAGAACAGATATAGGAGAGCTATAGGATGCTCCCTTGCTCCCTATTTAGTGCATGACTTAACCTCCAGTGTGCTGTCTGTCTGCACTGGTCTCAGAACAGTTTGAAATGCAGCTTATTTTCATCCTAACTCCATATAAAGCCTCTGAAAGCAACATTTTTGGATTCATCTATTTATTCTCAATGTGATAATGTACAGTGAATATAGGATGTCTATAAGGGGAAAATTGCTAAAGTACACATTAGCGTTCATTGTATTTAACAGTGTGCCGTTTCGCGATAAATCGCTGAAATTTAACTGGGACTGGACTCCCTGACCGCCTGGAGTGAAGGAGCTGTTGCCAGGATTGGAGGTGTGCCCTGCTGTCCCCCCAGAAATGCGGAGGGGTCGAGAGGACCGCCGTCCACGAGGGGAGGATGGAATTGACTTCCCGACCGCCTGGAGCGGTAGGGCCGCTGCCAGGGGTGGAGGAGAGTCCCCACGGGTCGCCGAGAATGCGGAGGGCCGTTCTGTCCACTGGGGGTCAGTCTGACTCCGGTCTGCCCGGGGAGGAGCGGCTGCCGTCTGCCTGAGGGGGTAGAAGAGTGATCGGGGACCATGTGACGGCGCAGAGAACCGGTGAGTGAGTTTTTTTGCCCTCTCTCTCTCCTCTCACTCTCCATGTTGGCCTTTGTCCCTCGCCTATTTTGTTTGTTGTTGTTTTTAAAAATAAATTGAATTTTTACCCTCCTGCCGCCTCCCAGGTCGAGCAAGGCGGGGATGACCCATCAGCAGACGGGACATAAGGGGGGGGGGTGTACATCATGCTCCCTATCCGGGGGCTCCGAGTGTAGAGCGGAGGAGGGCGGAGCCAGGCTGGAACAATACACGGCTGGTCCTCAATCAGCCTGACGGGAGCGCAAGAGGGATAAAGGCGGCCGGAGACGACAGTTCAAGAGAGAGAGAATTACAGGCAGCTGCCCTGTGTGTTTATGTTTGTGTAAATGTGTTTGTGTATGTTTCTCCAAAAGTCAAACTCCACTGTGATTGGCACCATGTTGTTTGGTCACATGACTCTGTGTGCCAAAGGTTTAACCCTTTACCGACAGCACAGAGTCTCCTGAACTGAGATCAGTTTAAAGTCAGCGAAGACCCAGAATATCCTAGCAACCACCTAACAATGCCTTGGCAACCATTCGGAACACATTAGCAAACACCTTAGCAACCGTAAAGCACTGCCAATGTTGACAACAATCCCCATCATTGTGGAATACCATTTTATATTTTTGTAAAAATGTTCATGTTTAAACCTTTGACTGTCCTTTGTAAATTTAAATCCCAAACACTGTCAACAAAGTTATTAGCCTTCATGATTAACTGATTATTCTTTCGAACCACTATTCTGAATTCTGTAGCGTTTCTCCAGATTAACTGAAACCATCTGTCGTCTCAATTAGAAGACATGCTCACATTTGTTTTTCCCCTGTAGATCAATCTTCTGAAACAATGCAGAGGCTTTTGGTATTTCTCAGATTCCTGGACAGTGATTCGTCACACAGCGTTCTGCTTTACAGCCGATCGGCGCTCTCTGACTAGACATTGTTGCTCCATCTGTCTCAAATGAAAGAATTGATCATTGGTTTTGTTTCCATGATGGATACATATTTATGGTCTCTGAAACAACACATCACACTGGTGGCTTATTCATACCCAGCGTTCTTAAAGGAATACCGTAATTCACCCAAAAATGAAAAATCGCTCATTTACTCACCCTCATGCCATCCTAGATGTGCATGACTTTCTTTCTTCTGCTGAACACAAATGAAGATTTCTCTCAGCTCTGTAGGTCCTCACAATGCAAGTGAATGTGGCCACAACTTTGAAAGTAAAAAAGCACATAAAGGCAGCATAAAAGTAATCCAGATTTTTAATCCATGTCTTCAGAAGCGTCATAATAGGTGTGGGTGAGTATACCCCACTATACAATATTCAAGTCCTCCCATCCCAGTAGGTGGCGTAATGCATGAAGAATGCGAATCGCCAAAAACAAAAGAAGAAGAATGTGAAATTGAAATTGAAAGTGCAGATTTATAGTAAAAAAGGATTTACATATTGTTCTGTTTCTCAACCACACCTATCATATCACTTCTGAAGACATGGATTAAACCACTGGAGTCGTATGGATTACTTTTATGCTGCATTTATGTGCATTTCTGAGCTTCAAAGTTCTGGTCACCATTCACTTGCATTGTATGGACCTACAGAGCTGAAACATTCTTCTAAAAATCTCCATTTGTGTTCTGCTGTTGAAAGAATGTCATAGACATCTGGGTTGGCATGAGGATGAGTAAATGATGAGAGATTTGACATTTTCAAGTGAACTGTCCCTTTAAGGGTCCATTTTATTGAATCTGAATGCAACTGGAATGAGGTTTTATAGTTTTAGTGAATAATTAGCCAACAAATTTGCTTCTCGAGTACATTTATTTTGTTTTCAAAGTTGTTTCGATTTTTTCTTTTTACTGGAAAACAGGACAAAAATACTGATTATGGAAATAATGTTTTACAATGTACAAAACATTATGAGGCTTTTGCTAGCCATGGTGTAGCTGGGCTGGGCTCATCGAGGTGTAAACATTGGCCAGGATAATTGCAGGCTAACTTCTCATCATTCCATAAACTCAGCACAAAAACGATGATGCATTTAACATGGCTACCCCAAAATTACAATTCCTGAACCTGAGAAAATGTCATTGCTTTTGGAGCACCACAGAGACTCCGGCCAGCGGCCTCAGCTGACCTTGGACCAGTCGAGACCACACACATCACCTTACACCAGGACTGACCTGGCACAAGTCCTCTGGCCTCAGACCAGTGTGGAGAACGTGGTGAGAGGTGAAAGTGTACTGGTCACGTCCAAACGTCCTATCCTAGCCTAGGCTAAAAATGCTGGCCATGACTAATTCAACCTAACAAAGACAAACTGAGTCAGGACGACTGGAGACCAATGACAAGCCAAAAAAAGACATTTCAGGTACTTTGCCAAGAGGACGGACAGGACCGATTTAGCTAGCTAGCACAGATACGTTGTGCAGTTGTGAAAAGGTTGTTCAACACACTGGTCAGGTTTGTTAACGTAATAATGCGTGTTTGCACAACGATGTAGAAGAGTTATGATGTTTGCATGTCCCCCGTTTCATTGTCTCCAGTGGTTTCTACCATCTACGAACGTAGCCCAGGTCTGGTTTTGCTTTCGTCATAAACAGGGCTGGGACGAGAAATCGGCCCGCGATTTTACATGGCAACTGGCCCGGGGTGTTGATCTAATAGTTGAGCGGGCGGAGGGGGGTTCGCTGTCCTATTCTGCATATCGCGGCGCCGTTTTGTGGTCCATTCGGCTCATTTGAGCTTATCGCTGCCCATTCGGTCTGTTTCCCCACAAGGGAAAATGACCGGTATGCCAGATTACCAGTCCAGCCCTGCTCATTAAACTACTTTATATTATGAAAACTGCTTTAGTTTTAGTGACGCAACCTACCTGCAACCAATATGCATAAAATGTGTGCATGCCAAAAGTCATTGCCTACTGGACCGGACCACTAAAATGTCCAATTTTGGCCTTAACCCAAATCCAATTCACTCAGTTGCCACGGTGATGCATTTAGGATTGTTTAGCCCATCGTGACTGTGTGTGGCATCATTTATTGGTGGTCTGGTTTAAGCACATTGTGGATTCTGAGAAAACGATGCTTTTGGTTGGCAAGTGTGAAGTGGGCGGCGTGGTTTAGACGGCTTACACTCAAGGATGTTCAATAGAGTCTGAAATTAGTCAGAAACCAAGTCTGTCTCTCTTCTCAACTCCACGGGAAGCACTGAAATAAATCAGAGCTTACAGACCTTGCAGAGAAATGTTATATTTGTTAATAGGTGTGGCCTGACCGAGCAAACATAAACGTCATTATGCTGTGGACAAAACCAGAAGTGTTGAATGTGAGGAGTTCAAAGAGGCACTTACACAAGGGGTGTGTCTCACTCCTAATTCAGTAGGAAGCACACTGCCCAGGGTATCAGCTACTTCTGAGGCTGTCCCATTTTCAACACTGTTCCAGTGCCCTGTGACGCATAAACTCCACCAAATGTTGTTAGATTTCTCTGGAAACAAGACTCCTTGTTTTAAGAGTGTTTAGATCTTTAAAAAAATAAATATTGCATTTTAAGGACCTTCTGAGCTGAGATATTTCTCTATTTTTCTTCAAATGTGTTCTGGTGAAGAAAGAAAGTCATACACATGATGGCATGAGGCGGAGTAAATGATGAGAGAATTTTCATTTTTGGGTGAACTATCCCTTTAAGGTGCGTTCACACATACCTTCGCACCTTATCCTGCAAGCAAAATAAAGTAACTTCAATGGGAATCCGTGCGATCATTAATTTTGTGCAATGGACTTCTGGTTGCTTAGAATTCACCCTCGCTGGTTTTGCATGGAAATTTGGTGAATTTGTTGTTTGGTAGTTACTTTGTATCGTACACAGCTACACTTAATATTCACAATGGATAAGGATATCATTTTAGTGTAACTTCACCTCACAGAGTATATTTTTTTAGACTCATAACATGTTCACGGCTTTATCATAGCAACATATCAATCAGCTCCAAAAGAGTGTATCTGGGATTATCCTTTAGTGTTTTACTTTTCGTCTTTATGGAAGTTCATAGTAGTTGATATCGTTGATAAAGGAATTTTTATGTTGGTTGGGACTCTCTTTTTGTCCAATGGATGGTTCCAAAGCACAACTGTCTCTAACAAGGACAGAAAGAGATGTGGAAGATCAGATGTACAACTAAACAAGAGGAGAAGTACATCAGAGTCTCTAGTTTGAGAAATAGACGCCTCACATGTCCTCCGCTGACAGCATCATTGAATTCTACCCGCTCAACACCAGTTTCATGTACAACAGTAAAGAGAAGACTCAGGGGTGCCTTATGGGAAGAATTGCAAAGAAAAAGCCACTTTTGAAACAGAAAAACAAAAAGAAAAGGTTCGAGTGGGCAAAGAAACACAGACATTGGACAACAGATAATCGGAAAAGAGTGTTACGGATCTTAACCCCATTGAGCTTTTGTGGGATCAGATAGACTGTAAGATGTGTGAGAAGTGCCCGACAAGACAGACACATCTATGGCAAGTGCTACAGGAAGTGTGGGGTGAAAGGTCAAGTGCTGCAGGAAGTGTGGGGTGAAAGGTCACCTGAGTATCTGAACAAACTGACCGCTAGAATAACAAGGACCTGCAAAGCTGTCATTGCTGCACGTGGAGGATTTTTTTGATGAGAACTCTTTGAAGTAGTTTAAGGTTTTTTTTTCAAATAGTAAGTTCTTCCCATAAGTCCACCTCTCAGTAATTTGTTTAATTAATTGTCTTGACTATACGTTGTGATCAGTTCAATGCCACTTTGGTGAATAAAAGTACCAATTTCTTTCCATAAGAGCAAAATATGTCCATTATTCTAAACTTTGGCCATCAGTGTATAATATATAAATATATACTGTACGCACAGCCGTGTAAGTGTGCACCATTTACCTGGGGAATTGATGGCACCAGGATGCACTGTAGGATGACGGTGGAGTGGGTGCCAAGGGTCTGGCCATTCATGTGTATGTCAATTTGTCACATCCCACCTACCCAAACATCATTGCACACCAAGTGAACCCCTTTATAGCAACGGTATTTCCAGATGGCACTCGCCTCTTTCAGCAGGATAATGCGCCCTGCCACACTGCACACATTGTTCAGGAATGGTTTGAGGAACATGATGAAGAGTTCAAGGTGTTGCACTGGCCTCCAAATTCCCTCCAAATTCCTCCAAAAAATCAGATTGAGAAACTGTGGGATGTGCTGGACCAACAAGTCTGATCCATGGCATCTCCACCTCACATCTTATGGGACTTGAAGTATCTGCTGCTTATGTCTTGGTGCCAGATACCGCAGGGCAACTCCAGGGGTCTTGTAGAGTCCATGCCTCGGCGGGTCAGTACTGTTTTGGCGGCACATGGAGGACCAACATCATATTAGGCAGGTGGTCATAATGTTTTGGCTCAAATATATATATTTTGTTGAATTTGGTTCGAGAACATGCCATGTCTTATTCTAAAACCTCTCCTAATTTCTCTGCAAAAAATAAATAAATAACTGTTTTGTTTACGTTGACATTCAGAGATAACACATACATAAATGTAATGTAAATGTAATCATAGAAAACATTCCCTGTCTTTGGTCAGTTAGGATCACTACTTGACACATTCCCAGTGGGTCAGAAGTTGACATACACTTTGTTAGTATTTGGTAGCATTGCCTTTAAATTGTTTAACTTGGGTCAAACATTTTGGGTATCCTTCCACAAGCTTCTCACAATTTTTTGTGCACCAGTCCCTCCTGCAGCAAAGCACCCCCACAACATGATGCTGTCACCCCCATGCTTCATGGTTGGGATGGTATTCTTAAGCTTGCAAGCCTCACCCTTTTCCCTCAAAACATAACGATTGTCATTATGGCCAAAAAGTTCAATTTTCATTTTATTAGACCAGAGGACATTTCTCCAAAAGTAAGATCTTTGTCCCCATGTGCACTTGCAAACTGTAGTCTGGCTGTTTTTTGGCTGTTTTGGAGCAGCGGCTTCTTCCTTGCTGAGCAGCCTTTCAGGTTATGTCAATATAAGACTCGTTTTGCTGTGGATATAGATACTCGTCTACCTGTTTCCTCCAGCATCTTCACAAGGTCCTTTGCTGTTGTTCTGGGATTGATTTGTACTTTTTGCACAAAACTACATTAATCTCTAGGAGACAGAATGCGTCTCCGTCCTGAGCTGTTTGATGGCTGCGTCGTCCCCTGGTGTTTATACTTGTGTACTATTGTTTGTACAGATGAACGTGGCACCTTCAGGTGTTTGGAAATTGCTCCCAAAGATGAACCAGACTTGTGGAGCTCCACAATTTTTTTCTGATGTCTTGGCTGATTTCTTTTGATTTTCCCATGATGTCAAGCAAAGAGGTGCTGATTTTGAAGGTAGACATTAAAATACATCCACATGTACAACTCTAATTCAGTACACCTCCTATCAGGAGCTAAATGGCTAATTGTATAAAGGCTTCTGACATTTTCCAATCTGTTTGAAGGCACAGTTAACTTAGTGTATGTAAACTTCTGACTCACTGGAATTGTGATTATAGTCAATTAAAAGTGAAACAATCGGTCTGTAAACAATTGTTGGAAAAATGACTCATGTCATGCACAAAGTAGATCATGCACTAAACGACTCGCCAAAATTATAGTTTGCTAATATGAAATCTGTGGAGTGGTTAAAAAATTAGTTTGAATGACTTCAAACTAAGTTTATGTAAACTTCTGACTTCAACTATATGTACATATCCATTAGAACGTTTTGTCTTACCAAAGTATTTTCCTTGAACGGCAGTGTGGAACGGGTTTACATGGGAAATGTCATTAGGAAGCTGTTACTCAGCACTCCTGAAGGGAAAATTTATGAGGTGTTAACTACAGCGTGTACACGAGGTGCAGGAGAGCTCCACTTCACCACTCCCTGAATCTCTCAACAAAAGAGGCAAAACAAGGGATATCTTCAGGAATATGTGGGTTTTCTTCCACCGTCGCTGCCAGAACCAGTTTAGATCTTCCAGTCATGTTAATGACACATTTAAATTAGCTGTGGTCAGGTTTTCTTCACATACACAGTAGATTCAACTGTTCTCCTCGCACGGCTTCACCTCGGCCTGGTTGGGATAAGGAGAACCACACACCAGGGTCACTCCTTTCTCCTTGCCCACCCAGCCAAACCAGACCCATAATTTTGTTTTTGTTTCAGATGCATCCCCAGTTATGAAGAGGCTCACTTTCCTGGAAAAGGTCAACGGAGAAGGAGACAACAAGAAAGGAATTTGAAGAAGGTAAAACGGTAAAGACCCCATGCAAGTTTTGTGGCTTTTAGGCCAAGTCTGTTAGCTTTAAAGCCATCTGCATTGCCTAACCAAAAAATAAAGTCCCTGTTTGGATTTAAATAAGCAGATACTTAAGAACCTATGATTGGATCATTATTGCAGTGATTAATATGTTTCAGCTGGCAACAATACTTATAACCCTAAAGGATGCATTGTGTAACTTCTCATTTCTTAAACAACCATGTCAGAAGACATATCCCGTTGTCGTGGAAAAGATGTTACTGTGTTTCAGAAGGGGCAAATTATTGGCCTGCATCAAGCAAAGAAAGCAACTGAGATTGCTGAAATCACTTGAATTGGATTAAGAACTGTCCAACGCATTATTAAAACCTGGAAGGATAGTGGTGAACCATCAGCTTCACGGAAGGAATGTGGTCGGAAAAAAATCTTGAATGATTGTGATCAAAGATCACTAAAATGCTTGAAGTCACATCATGAAAAATGGACAGTAGAACACACGGCTGTTTAATAGTGAAAGTAAGAGTATTTCCACATGGACAATGTGACGAGAACTTAGAGGACTGGGACTAAACAGCTGTGTGGCCACAAGAAAGCCACTTGTTAGTGAGGCTAATCGGAAAAAAACAACTTCAATTTTCTAGGGAACATAAAGATTGGACTGTGGAGCGATGGAAAAAGGTCATGTGGTCTGATCAGTCCAGATTTACCCTACACCAAAGTGATGGGTGCATCAGGGTAAGAAGGGAAGCACATGAATGTACCCATCATGCATAGTGCCCACTGTACAAGCCTCTGGAAGCAGCATTATGATCTAGGGTTGCTACAATTGGTCAGGTCTATGCTTAGCATCATTATGCAGCAAATGAAGTCAGCTGTCTAACTAAATTTACGAATGACCAGGTTATCCCATCAATGGATTTTTACTTCCCTGATGGCACGTGCATACTCCAGGACGACAATAACAAGATTCAATAAATATATATTTTGACGTTGCATAATGATGTCAAACAATTCCATGACGAATGCACGCTGTGTTCAAAGCAAAAGGGGGTCCAATGAAATAGTATGCGACTGTATTTTTGTCTTGTATTCCAGTAAAAAACTGTAGATTCTGTTAGATTCTCCTCAACAATAAATACATAAACAAGTGAAAAAAATACTTATTTATGAAATGTCAGGGTGCTTTAATAGGGCATTGCTAGGGTGTTACAAGGTGGTTGCAAGGAAATTATTATTTTTTTGCAAGATGGTTGTTTAGTGTTCCAAGTCAAAAGTGACTATTGCGGGGCTCACGTGACCTCGACAAAGATGGCTGCATAGCGTGAGAGCTCATCACAACTTTGCACATAAAACGACCCCAAACTTATACAAACCTGACCCTCAACTCAGACGTGATTATGTCAAAACCTTTGTCAGTCAAGGAGTGCAACATTTTTACGGAGGCACGAAAGTACACGGAAGTACGAAAACAGCACCGTCAGCTGAGAGCACAAAGGCTAACAGCATGGCGAACATAGCTGAGGTGCTAACTGAGCTAAAAACACTCTGCTCCGAATTTGGATCAAAGTTAGATGTCATAGATAACTGTCTTGGCGTAATGGCAAGCTTTATCACTGCATTGGAGAACAACTTGATTGATATCAAACCAGCATAGCTACAACAGAGGACAAGTGTGGTGAGCAGGGCAGAGCCGAGCCGAGCCGAGCGGCGACTTGGCAGAGCAAGGCCGGGATGATAAATTGCAAATGACTTTCACCTGCGTGCCACACCGGTCTCAAATTCCAGTGAGGGGTGGTGGGAGTACATAAGGAGAGGACAAAGTGGCAGATGAGAGAGAGAGAGATGCTTGAAGCTGTTTGTGTTTATGTGTTGAACTGAAAAGCCAACAGAGTTTATGTGTAGTGAAGCTGAAAAGAAAACCTTTTGTGTACTGCTGAAATAGGCCTTATTGTGTGTGTGTGGCAGGGTGGGGCGCTGGGTCGGGTCGTGATTCCACACAGAATCACGGCCCGGCCCCACCCTTCGCCCTGCCATGCCAAGTGCAACAATAAATGTCTATGTGTTTTGTCAAGCTGGCCCCAGCATCCTCCTTTTCACGATCTGTTACAACAAGCTAGAAAGAACTGAATATGCATTAGCCTCGGCCACAAAGCGGATTGCATACCTGGAAGCGAAGATGGAGGATCTGGAGAATTGTGGGAGGAGAAAGAATATCCGGGTGTTCGGTCGCAAAGAAGGAGCTGAAGGCAGATGTTCCCTACTGGATATTATGCATGACATGGCGGCTGTGGCTTAGGTGGTAGCGTGGGTTAGTGGTTCGATTCCCGGCCCACACGACTTTTGAAAAAAGCGCTAAATAAGTGCAGACCATTTACATGCTTCCCCAATGGCTGAGCCTTGGACCTGACAAATCTTTCACCTTGGAAAGGGTCCACCGCATGCTGGCACCTGCAAACCCTAATCAAAACAAAGCTGTTGTCATCCGTTTACTCAAATTTCAAGATAAAGAGTTTGTCCTGTGCTCTACGAGACACCGGGATATCACACACGATGGATCCAAACTCTCATTTGCCCAGGACCTTTCAGCAGAAACGATCCAACAGAGACGTGAGTTTAACGCTGCAAGAAAGTGTTTATCGACATGGGGACTTTCCGTGGGTACCATTAGCATCTGGCGGCTGTGGCTCAGTTGATAGAGCGGGTCGGCTGCTAATCACAGGGTTGGCATTTCGATTCCTGGCCCACACGACTCCACATGCCGAAGTGTCCATGGGCAAGACACTGAACCCCAAGTTGCTCCCAATGGCAGTCTAGCGCCTTGCACGGCAGCTCTGCCGCCATTGGTGTGTGAATGGGTGAATGTAAAGCACTTTGGTAACCTCTAAGGTTAAAAAAGGTGCTATATAAATGCAGACCATTTACCATCTGTGCAAGCTGGGGGTGCTACATAACGGGAAGATCTAGCTGTTTTCTTCACCACAAGAGGCAGAGGAATTTGACAACAATATCAGTTCCAGATAAATCACATGTGGTGAGTTTTGATTTGACTGTTTTGACTGAGTGTGACTATTTTATGTATAAATATAAGATTATCATCCCAAACTCTACCAAGCTATACTGCCATTTAATCTGGACAATACAGTTGACAATACACAGGTTAAGGACAGAATAGATGTTATTAAGCTAATAATGTAACAATTAGTTTTTATGCATGTGGAGGGGTGCTGTTCACTTGACTGTCACTTTGTTTGCTTGGACTAAACTATGTTCAGCTTAGAGGCAGATTTTTAAATATTTAAGAATATAAATGGGGCTAGGAACTTTCTTTTAATTGCTTATACCAACATATTTTGATTTTTTGATTGTTTTTTATCTTTATTTATCTATTTCTTTTAAAGCTCACAACTTATATATGCCAATCTGTGGACATTTATATCTGTTTACTAATAAGGATTAAGGATTTACTAAGGACTAATCTGCTCTGAAGTCTGTGAGTTTATATCATCCTGCATGGAATGCAAGCTTCTGGAAGAGTGCTCACTCTGCTCAAATATCAGACTCGGTCAAGTCACCCCTACCAAACATTATTTTCTTTTTTTTCTTTTCTTGATATTTCCCCCTTTACCAGCATAATCCTGCTGTTCTGCAGAACCAAATGTTGTTTAAGGGAGCTAAGCTGCTCTTCTTTCTTCAATACAACTAGATATCATTTTTCAAATATGATGTGTTTTGTTGCGGGGTACCTATTATCTGCCAGACTAGTTAAGGGCTTTACCTGTTGCTATAGGGTTGCCTTGTTGGTTGGGGCCATTCCCAATGCATTAAAGGCTCTAAAGATGGCCTCTAAGGATGAGAATTTAAACCTGGAGTGAAAGATTATACCTTCTACTCAGCGAGACACAAAACATACTCTCGGTTGGATTTTTCCTCCTAACCCAAGATCATCTCTCCTCAGTAATTGCTTGTAGCATAGGCCCTATTCTTATATCGGACCATGCACTAGTCTATCTTCAGCTATCCCATCATCAACAGATGCACCAAACCAAGTACTGGTGATTCAACTAAATTCTTACAGATACTGATTCCTGCAATAATATTAGACGATGGCTGGAACAATATAGGCAGGATAATGCGGCTTCCCCTGTTACTCCTGCAGTTATATTGGACACAGCCAAAGCTGTGATTAGAGGACAACTGACCTCATACACATATGCAAGGAAAAAGTCTGTTACTGAACAAACCAAACAAGGATCTTAATTATCTAGAACAACTTCACAAACAATCACACTCAGAGGTAAATATAAAGAAGCTAAATGCCTTGAAATAGTCTTAATTTACTTAATTTACTACAAACTGATCATGTCAAAAAACTTCTGTTTTTCACCAGGCAGCATTATAATGAATACGACAACAAGCCGAGCGGGCTTCTAGCCTATCAACTAAAAAAATTAATGGGGCTGATCGTATAATAAAATGTAATACAACAGGCCGATTAAAATATGACAGAAAATCAATAAAGTCCTCTTTCCTCGACTTTTACACACAGCTGTACACATCAGAAAACCCCTCTGAATCAGATATCCCAATGTTCCTGGAGAAGAGATCTCTGCCTTCAATCTTAGAAGAAGATAAGGAACAGTTGAACTCTCCTTTCACTCCAGAGGAGGTGCTGCAAGCAATTATGTCACTCCCTTCCGAAAAAACTCCAGGCTTGGACGGATATTCTGTAGAATTTTATATGGCCTTTTGGCCTCAAATTGAGCCCCTGTTTATGCCCATGATTACAGATTTTTGTGTTATCAGAACTCTCCCTGAATCAATAAAGACAGTCGTAATATCATTGATACATAAGAAAGATAAAGATGCGGCAGAATGTACTTCATTCTGTCCAGTTTCATTACTCACAGTTGACTTCAAGATAATATCAACAGTAATTGCATGCGTATTAGAAGATTTATTGCCCCAGTTTATTAATCCAGTCCAGTCTGGCTTTGTAAAGGCACGGAACGCTTCTGACAACGTTCAGAGGTTATTAAATATAATTGACAACTCGACCCTACACAGTCGACCAGCGTTAGTACTATCACGGGACGTGGAAAAAGCGTTCGACAATGTCGAGTGGTCACACTTATTATCTGTCCTGCAGAAATTCAATTCTGGTGATAGATGTATTGGATGGATCAAGTCTATGTACAGCAACCCACAAGCACAAATTTGTGTAACCGATAATCTTTTTGAAAAATTTGGCATGCATAGTGGCTGTTGGCAGAGGTGCCCACTGTCCCCATTCTTATTTAATTTGCCGATTGAACCTCTTGCAGAGGCCATTTTGGGAAAGTAGAAAACAGAACTCAATGAATGCTGATTTCATAATCCTGTACTTGACCAATCCAGAAAGTTAAATTCCAGTAGTGTTAAATCTCACCAGCAAATTTGGAAGGGTATCAGGCTACAAAATGAACTTAGCGAAGTCCAATGCCTTTTTACCAAACTCGTCAATCCCAAGGGTATCTCACCCTTCACCTGGGCCCATTCCGAATTCAAGTATCTGGGGGTGAATGTGTCACCCAAGCTTAAAGACCTGTTTCACATAAACTAACCCCCCTACTCAAAAAGATCAAGAAAGTACAAGGCCGTGGCCACCGTGGACCGAAGCCTGGCCACCCCATTGGCCACTCCACTCGCGATTGCTGTTTTAATCATTTTTGGCACAATTTAGTTCTTTAGAGGTGAAATCATCTCTGTACAAATGTTCAAACTTAACATGTGCGCACACCAAGGTCGCCAATGGATGACTATTTCTGAACAGTCAAGGATTGAGGAGATTCTGGAGAGCTCTACATCATTGAAAGGGAAACCTCCGTGATCTATTGTGCTCTGTTAGACCATCATAGTTCTTCCTTAGCGTAACTTACGTATGTATGGAAGAGGGATTTGGAATGTGACTTCAGTGAGGACCATTGGGATACTATATGTCAGAATGTTTTTACCTCCCTATCTTGTAATAAGATAGGTGAACAGAACATCACATTTATGCACAGGAGGTACCTTACCCTGCTTACCCCAAGTAACATGTATCCTAGCACATCTTTTTTGGGAATGCAGACAATGGAAGCGTTTCTTGAAGGCAGTACACAATTTGACAGCCAGAATTTTGGAAACACCATTGGACATTACAGTAATACAGTACCTCTTCGGTACAGAACTGGACAGGACGCTAGACCCTATATCTGTAAAGAGGATTGGCACAATATCATACATAACAAAGAAATGTATCTTTCTCAATTGGAACCAGCAAAGACCTCCAACATTCAATCTGTTTAAACAGATAAACGAGATATTACGATTAAAAAACATGGGGGAGGTATTCCTGAGAATATGGAAAGCGCTTATGAGCCTCTGACCATCTTCCCAGCATAGCTGGATGTGCTTTGAGAACTACTGTATGACCATAGTTTGAAATGAAGGAAGGTTTTTCCCTCTTTATTAGCTTTAACCTCCTGAGACTGCATTTTCCATTCCACCCTTTCGATATGTAACTAGTAGCCCCTAAAAACATGCAGAATTCTTTTTAGACCAAATAATTGTCTTAAAAATGTATGTCCTCATATGTGGACAGCGGGACTTATGCAAATGTAAATAATATCAAGCTATAGAAAGTCTGATTTATTTTTCAGCAAATTGTTTATGATGTTTGCAGGAGTGTTGATTATTCATGTTTTTGAGATGTTACAAACATTACATCATAAATTAGCATAATTAATTCAAATTGAAAGTAATGTCCAGCATCGTCCAATCACGGTCAATCATGTTCAAATAAAATGATCCATTATAAATGGTGAATCTATGTACTGATGATCATCGTCCCATGTGTGTCAAACATGTTGATCCAAACATCATCTGCAGCCTGAAACTGAACTTTTGATCAGATTTTAGGAGTGAACGCACTTAACTGCATAGAGAGCTATAGGATGCTCCCTTGCTCCCTATTTAGTGCATGACTTAACCTCCAGTGTGCTGTCTGTCTGCACTGATCTCAGAACAGTTATAGGAGAGATATGGGATGCTCCCTTGCTCCCTATTTAGTGCACGACTTAACCTCCAGTGTGCTGTTTGTCTGCACTGATCTCAGAACAGTTATAGGAGAGCTATGGGATGCTCCCTTGCTCCCTATTTAGTGCATTACTTAACCTCCAGTGTGCTGTCTGTCTGCACTGGTCTCAGAACAGTTATTGGAGAGCTATAGGATGCTCCCTTGCTCCCTATTTAGTGCATGACTTAACCTCCAGTGTGCTGTCTGTCTGCACTGGTCTCAGAACAGTTTGAAATGCACCTTATTTTCATCATAACTCCATATAAAGCCTCTGAAAGACACATTAATCAGCTTTAGATGCATCCATTAATTCTCAGTGTAATAATGCACAGTGAATATTTTAAGTCAAATGAGCCTGTCGTCCACATACGTGGTCAACATGTTTAACAGTGTGCCGTTTCGTGATACATCGCTCAAATTTTAAAAATGGCACATCGGATGAAACTAGAGACTCTAATCTTTTGACTTTCAATGTATAAATTTAATTAGAGTTCATACCAGATGTAGTTTTGTTGGCACTTCAACCAAACACAAACTCCGCTGTGACCGACAGCATGTTGTTTGGTCACATGACTGAACTGAGATCAGTCAGTTTAAATTAAATTAAATTATGCTTTATTATAGCCAAACCAAAATACAGTGTCCACGCATGTATACGTGGGGACGCACGAAGATAAACAACTTGTTTGGAACACGAGTAGCAAACGTAACCCGGCCAACAAACATGCTCGCTCCGGTCGGCATATCCTACAAGTGATTCCGATCTCATTAGTTGTTTAGAGATTGCACAGTGATTGGATGGAAGCGTTCCTTCTCACGAATGATGTGGAAAAACGCTCATAATCGAATGACGTATTAGCGCATACAACTATCAACTCTTCAAGTTCAGTTTATAAACTAAAAAATAACCACTTTAACAGTAAACATAATAAATGCTGTAATTGTTTTTAATGATCTCAAAACATTTGTTTTGGGGTTTCATGATCCTTTAGCTTTGGCGATGCCTTAAAATACTGTCTAGGTAGGCAGCTCACTATGTTTTGGAATAGAGCTACTGAATACTAATATATGGGAAGGTTTCCTTGAGCGGGGCCTCATGTTCAAACCACAGACTGTAGAACACTCTGGAAGAGTTCACCGTGAGGATCGCCCTTGACGGGATCATGGGAACGGTGGTGGGCAGTTATGGCGTGTGAAGGGTTCTTCATATTTTCCTCCATGATATGGTTTATGAAGGATGAAAGTGGTCCCTTGTCCTTTTCAATGACTGATGATTACCATTAAGTATTCATTCAAAAGACATTCCCTAAACTCACAGGGTGAACAAATTTAATACATCTGAAGACTTTCCCAAGCCCTCGAACTCTTCTACAATGAATAGGGAAGAAAATGAAAATAATTCAAAAATGAACCTAAACAAAAAGTCTAAAATGACAAAACTCATGTCATTGTTGTAGCAACGGTAAAATTCTTCCTTTGACTGCAGGCTGGCTATAATTTTATGCCCACTATGTAAAGTGTTTTGTTCTGCTTTGTGTACACAGGAATTATGGGCAATCTTTAGGACTTGCTCAGAAGTTGCTTTTTTGTAGCTATGGAATTCTCTGTTATGTTTCATTTAAAGGGACAGTACACCCAAAAATGAAATTTCTCATCATTTACGCACCCTCATGTCATCACAGATCTGTTTGACTTTCTTTCTTCAGCTGAACACAAATTAAGATTTTTTTTAAGAAATTAAGGTTTCAGCTCTATAGGTCAATACAATGAAAGTGAATGGTGAACAGAAATTTTGAAGCTCAGAAATGCACATAAAGGCATAAAAGTAATCCATGACTCCAGTGGTTTAATCCATGTCTTCATAAGTGATATGATAGGTGTGGCTGAGAAACAGATCAATATTTAAGTCCATTTTTACTATCAATCCTTCTCCCTGCCTAATAAGTACTTACTAGGTCCTCGTGGTGGCACGGTTATTCGCCTCAATCCGGGTGGCGGAGGACAAATCTCAGTTGCCTCCGCTTCTGAGACATCAATCGGCACATCTGATCACGTGGCTCGTTGTGCATGACACCGCAGAGACTCACAGCATGTGGAGACTCATGCTACTCTCCACGATCCACACACAACTCACCACACGCCCCATTGAGAGAACCACTAATCACCACCACGAGGAGGTTACCCCATGTGACTCCACCCTCCCTAGCAACCGGGACAATTTGGTTACCCCATGTGACTCTACCCTCCCTAGCAACCGGCCAATTTGGTTACCCCATGTGACTCTACTCTCCCTAGCAACCGGGACAATTTGGTTACCCCATGTGACTCTACCCTCCCTAGCAACCGGGCCAATTTGGTTACCCCATGTGACTCTACCCTCCCTAGCAACCGGGCCAATTTGGTTACCCCATTGACTCTACCCTCCCTAGCAACCGGGCCAATTTGGTTACCCCATGTGACTCTACCCTCCCTAGCAACCGGGCCAATTTGGTTGCTTAGGAGACCTGGCTGGAGTCACTCAGCACACCCTGGATTCAAACTCGCGACTCCAGGGGTGATAGTCAGCGTCAATACTCGCTGAGATACCCAGAACTCCCCATTCTGGTTCTTTAACAAATCCGTTAACGATTATTTGAAATCTTGTAAAATAATTGTCCCTGTCTCGATACTAAACTTCCATACTACTCTTACTATTCCCACCATATCTACCTGCATTCAAACCGATAACTCTTGAGTACAAGACTAATATTTGAGTTGTTTTGACCGATTCATTATCAAAGAGCTGGCTCTTTAAAGTCATTCGTTCACTAATCGAACAACTCTGATTATAGCGTGTTTTCATTCTGATCTCATGAAGATGACGTGACTGTTACGTAATTTTAGCAAAAACACATTACGTGGTTCGTTACAGAAATTGCGGCAGTTCTGAGGTGAAATGCCCGCGCTAAAAGTGAGTTAAATGTTCTCTCGAACTGATGAGGTTATTAAGGTAATCTGTGTTTTACATCAACAAAACCGACCTCCCTACCCTAAACCTAACCAATAGTGTTAGATAAACCAAGTGTGTGATGATAAACACAACCACGTTGATTTATGGTGCTTCTATGTTACTTTCGGCTCACGCGTCGACTCGAGAGCTCTTCAGGACTCGTATCCTTTACATCACAAGTGCAACGTTCTATCAGTCGAGCTACTGCGCAATTTAATCCCACTCGAACAAGCTTGTAAATGTAGTTAAACGTTAAAATGAGTCATGCACTATAGTAAAAGTGTTTAGATGTCATAAGACAGCATTGTGAGAGGAACAGGGCGAAAATTATGTGTTTTTCGAAATGAAAATTAAGATTCAACTTTATTGTCATTGTACAGAGTACAGGAACAGGTACAGAGCCAATGAAATGCAGTTTTTACGCATATCCCAAATAAGCTGGGGTCAGTAACCCAGAGCCTTAACCGCTGAGCCAACTTAGTAAAAATGTAGGTGTAGTAACGTGATTTTACAAGACCACATTGTCTCTCTTTATATTTACGCATTTGGCAAACACTTTTATCCAAAGTGACTTACAGTGCACTTATTACAGGGACAATCCCCCCGGAGCAACCTGGAGTTAAGTGTCTTACTCAAGGACACAATGGTGGTGACTATGGGGATCGAACCAGCAACCTTCTGATTACCAGTTATGTGCTTTAGCCCATTACACCACCACCAAAGTGACTTACAGTGCACTTATTACCGGGACAATCCCCCCGGAGCAACCTGGAGTTAAGTGTCTTACTCAAGGACACAATGGTGGTGACTGTGGGGATCGAACCAGCAACCTTCTGATTACCAGTTATGTGCTTTAGCCCACTACACCACCACCAAAGTGACTTACAGTGCACTTATTACAGGGACAATCCCCCCGGAGCAACCTGGAGTTAAGTGTCTTACTCAAGGACACAATGGTGGTGACTGTGGGGATCGACCCAGCAACCTTCTGATTACCAGTTATGTGCTTTAGCCCATTACACCACCACCAAAGTGACTTACAGTGCACTTATTACCGGGACAATCCCCCCGGAGCAACCTGGAGTTAAGTGTCTTACTCAAGGACACAATGGTGGTGACTGTGGGGATCAAACCAGCAACCTTCTGATTACAAGTTATGTGCTTTAGCCCACTACACCACCACCAAAGTGACTTACAGTGCACTTATTACAGGGACAATCTCCCCGGAGCAACCTGGAGTTAAGTGTCTTACTCAAGGACACAATGGTGGTGACTGTGGGGGTCGAACCAGCAACCTTCTGATTACCAGTTATGTGCTTTAGCCTACTACACCGCCACCACTCCTCTTTCTTGTTGCGTACAATCAGATAGGACAATGTAATATTAAAATGTGTCTTTGTATTATTCCGTAGCTCCATCTTTTCTGTCATCATATTCAATTCAGACTACAAACTTCACAATTGAGGTAAAACCATTTATTTTGCCTTGGCGCTGTAGATTCAGTAATGCTGCAGAAATCACTTTCAGAGTATTTAAGGATGCTGTTTCTGAATGGAGACGTTCTGGAACTGTTAATGAAACTAAATGTCAATTAAAAATGATTCACTTTCGGTTTCCAACTCTATCCACGGTGTTACAGACGAGCGTTGGAAGCTGATAATGCATATGAGTCTGCAAAGAATCCCAACACTCATTGGCACGAGAGGGACGTCCAACCCAAACCACCAATCGTAGATTTGTGTGTTTATGTTTTCAGTCTTTTGCACTCTTCCCGAAACCCTCTGGCTCACGGGCCTCACCACCCCCCAAAAAAACCCTGCAAATGTGACGTCTAGAGGCTTGTGGCTATTTCTATTTTGATGGGCAACCTGATAGACTACGAGCTGTCCAGTTATCTAAAAGCTTCAACTCTGAAAACCCAATTCCTCGGCCCAGGGCACATTCCCATTGGCTTGTTGTGAATGAGTTGAAAGTTGTTACCCTGTCCAAAACACTCATATGCGATCCAACACAGTAAGTGCACAGTTTTTGCGTATGCGAAACCATATTTATTCACCCTGGGAAGGTTAATGGGGTGTTATTACGTCTGTCATTGTGCCCTATGGCACTGCATGCATTACCCGTGGCCAATTGTCAGTCCCGGGACACAATCATTCATCTCTATGATAGTAGAGAGTTTATACATTATCAGAAAGTATAGACAGACAGATATCTTCCCAATCCGACCATGCGTGTCCCATCGATTGATGTATTGGATTTCTTCAACACACTTTTATTTGGTTAGCTTGTGTAAACAGACGTTCGTGCCGGGCCCTTCATCTGGAAATCTGATCGGGTTTTACAGGTTTACAACAAATCGATTACAGTCTGTCGCCTGACAGTAATGGATGATGCTATCGCTGTGATGTAGTTAGCAAACATATCGAAACAAAGTGCTATTAAGCTTGATGTAGATCAATGTAAATGGAGCTTGGCAGACTCTATAAATGAACATTTCGTGGTTATTCTCGTCGTTAAGCTGTGTGCATTATCCACAGATGGGCTTGCGGCGCAATAGCTTTGATCTTTGTCCTCGTAAACACTTTCCTGCCACATTTTGATGTTTTTCACAATAGCAAGGGACAAATATTTATATTATTAATGACTAATTTTGTTTTTCATTTTTGCAAACTTTTTATACATTGCAAACAACGCCGAGCCTCGTAAAATTAAATTAGTAAAAGTAAATTAATAAATAAACGTCATGGAAAAAGAACATTTTTCAGGCGTCAGTCATATTAAATTTGTTTTAAACGTGTAAAAGAATTATTTGTACTTTTATACAGTTTTTTTAATGAAAATATATATTTTTTTATTATAGTTATTTATTTAAATATTAATATATGTATATAAATACAAATATTATAATACATTTTATTTTATTTAAACAAATCAGATATATCAAAAAAAATTTAATGTATCAAACTTTTAAAGTGTATCAAAAATTGTATCTGTTTGATGATAAAATGTATCATATAAACTTTTTTTTTGTATTTTTCTTTTTCATGAAAGATTGACTCTACTACAGACTTTATGAGATAATAGATTGTGTTAATGGTATACCAGATGAAAGGAACAGGATTTTCATGCATCCGTCAAATGTTGTATTTTTTGTAATTGTGCAAAACAATTATTTGTAATTATTTACAAAACTTTGTATATATATATATATATACACAAAGTTTTGTAAATATATATATAAATATATATATAAATATATATATATATATACAGTATGCATATTTATTTAAATTAATATATTTATTCAATTAGATTTTTATATTATAAATAATGTATTTAATATATATATATATATATATATATATATAGTATTCATATTTATTTAAATTAATATATATATATATATATATATATATATATATATATATATATATATATATATATTAAAATTGATTTTTATATTATAAATAATGTATTTACTATATATATATATATATATATATATATATATATATATATACACACACATACAGTATGCATATTTATTTTAATTAATATATATATATATGTATATATATTAAAATTGATTTTTATATTATAAATAATGTATTTACTATATATATATATATACACATACAGTTTGCATATTTATTTAAATGTATATATTTATTAAATTTGATTTTTATATTATAAATACTATATATATATATATAAACACATATTTTAGTAAATATAATTTTATTTAAATAAAAAATATACATCAAACCATTTCATATTATTTAATAAAATATGTTGTTATATTTGTATCATTTATTTGGGGTTTCTTTAAATAACTACTTTGATTTCATGACGTTGACACTGACCCTACTACAGTCTTCACTATATAATTGAATGTGTTAAAGATTCTTCAGAAACTCGCCATATAAATATTTCTTCTTGAGGTAGACCGAGTGAGCGTACTTGTGGCTTTCGACAATCTGAAAACCCAGGAGCTAGACAATTTACCTCAAACAAACAACAAAGCACAACTACAGACAAAACAAATTAGTGTCTTGGACTGAGTCGCAAAACCCAAACAAACAGCAGAGATTGTTTGGCCGGCCGGTTTGTACCCTCAAAGCGTGTTTATTTTTTGTTTTCTGGTTTTCATCTGTTTAAGTTGCACAGAGTTCTCTGCGAGTTCTCCTTTCTGAACACAAAGATGCACTCAAAATTAAACAACCAGAGAGGGTAATCCCACATGAAGTGGTTCAGAGACCCTGTTTTTCCAAACAGCTCAGAGTGCCATCAGTTCATAATGGAGCAGATGAAAACAATGAAGGTTTTCTCAATGTAGCGACACACATCTATGTGGTTTCCATGACTGCAATGGTTAATGATTAGCTGGTAAACACTGCAAAGTCGGCCTTAAGTGGTTCGGTTACTACCCTGCTGACAATAAATAAATAAATACATTAAATCAGCCTAAGATGGTTTGCTGGTCTCACATCCTGGCAAGGGTGAGGTACGGGCTGGTTTTATAGGAGTTCTGGGAACTTTTGAACTGATGAGGCTGGTAGACCCACTTAAACCTGCTAAGACCAGCAAGGCTGTATATATATATATATATATATATATATATATATACACACATTATTATGAATAATTATTAATTCAGAATGCTAACCCTGAAAATAATAATACTACTAATAAAAAAATAATACTGTCAAGCTAAACCATCTTAAACCAGGTAAGACCAGTAAACTATTCAAGGCTGGTTTAAGCTGTAAAATTATTATTTTTTTCATATGGCCATAATTACTAAAAAACAAAGTTGATAAAAAAGATCTAATGCAATATCTTGTGATAATATATGCAATAAGAGAGATTTATAAGCAATCTTAGTGGGCCGGTCATTTTTGACCGTGAACACAAAATGTGTTAGCACAAAACAAGGGTTAAATGAGTGTGTGTGTGTGTGTGTGTGTGTGTGTGTGTGTGTGTGTGTGTGTGTAGTATATACTGTATAAATAGCTGGTTTAGCTAGTTTTGTTATATGCTGAAAAAACAAAACTGGCTTAAACCAGCCATGCTGGTCTTAGCTGGTTTAAGGGGGTCTACCAGCCTCATCAGTTCAAAACAGCTAGTCTTCCACCCTGTTCATGCTAGCCCATCATAAACCAGCTAAGACCAGCAAACCAGCCTAGGTTTGAAAAAAAAGAATAGCACCTAGTGTACTTTCCTTCAACAATGCAAAACATGCAGCTTTGAAATTTGGAAACTTTCAATGTATTGATCTAAGAGGTCAATCTCTGACATTTAGATGCTCTGGTGGTCAAAAAGTCTTTGTGCTATTGGTAAACACATTCTTGCTATCCTTTTCGCTCATCTGCACATGTGCATGCGTGTTAATGGAAGTCAATGGGACACAAAGTCTAATGTCTCCGTCCAATGGCAATTTCAAGACGGTAGCACATTCTTTGGGGCATCATTTAGGCATTGGCTTACAGAAAACTCTCTCCATGTGACATTAAAATCCAATTTGCCATGCAGATGTGTCTCACAACTCCAAGTGCTCCAAGTAAAGTTCCTCTCTTCAAAAATATACAGTACAGCAGTTACAAAGTCAGTGCAGTGACCGAGACCAGTCCACAATAAATAAAAGCTATGATGTGTTCCTTCAAAATGTTCGTCCAAATGCGCAAATGTGTGGATTGGTTCATTGCAAGTCACAGAGCGCCTTTTGTTGCCATTTTTGGGAAGGGTCTCTATTTCACATGATTCATATGTGACACGTCGTTAAAGATATTTGCGTCCTCACCAGTGTTCCCTCCAAGTCAAACGCTGTTTGTGGTTCCTCCACGTCGCTTTCAGAACAGAACAATATTTTCCTGATTAATTGATTTTGACCAGCAGAAGTTCTTTAAAACATATAAATATCGAAAAATGTCCACTTTATTGAAACCACAAGGGATGTTGGGATTGTCCAAGACACACAGCCTTCCTGGAGAGGTCACTCCAGGAGACCGCCCCTATTTTCTGCTCTGGTGAGCAGGGGAAGGAATGGTGACCATCGGAATGTTCTGGTTTCGGTTGTGTGTTTGAGCTGAAGCCTTCCTGATACCCTCTTCCCTAGCAAAGCACCACCAACCAACCAACCAACCAGTCAACACCCATCTTCTCAACCCACAGTCCCCTAAACTGGTGGCCTGAAGCCCTGGCATGGCTCCCCCTCTCTTTTCGGGCTGGTGGGTGTGACTTCCTGTCAACAATGGTGGGGTGTAATCTGTAGAATTACCAGTGCTTGTGTTCTTGGCCAGATTTGCTTTGACCCCTCACTGTGGAAGTTCTCATCTCTTAGACTCTCCTTGTTCCCGCTTCCTCAAAAGACTTGGGATGGATTAGCCTACTGGAGATCCTCGCAGTCCAATTAAAATGTCTTGTTTTCCTATATTCCTTGCCACGGTCATTAAGGCCCAGGAAAGAATCTCCTACAATTAAGCAAACCAGGTCAAAAGTTAAAGGTCAATCCCAGAGAGGGCAGGGATACGCCTAAGCAGGCGTTGACCTGAAATGTCCTTGCACTCTTAATGATGATCCAAAACCTTGTTTGCTTAGCTAAGCTTGCTTTGTTTCCTAAAGCCGCACTTTGAGATGATTAATCAGTGAGAAAATGTACTGCCGGCTCATCGCCCCGTGGACGTTTGATTCCTGAGCAACAATTAAAATTCCAGCTTTTGGCTGGCATTCCACAGGCTCACAGGAAGTGAATGCCACTGGCTGGCATTGACTAGTCAAGCCTGGCATTGGAGCATGCATGGGGGTATTATTTTAATGGAAACGAGATGGTAATTTATTGCTTCAACGCTTCTTCACAGCAAAACAAAGAGATGCTGGCCGGTGGCCATTTTTGCCAACTGTTCCAAAATCCTCGACAATTTCAAGGCAAACTGAGGGATGCATGCTCTAAAATATTTTGAAATGACCATAAAATATATTTATAAATATTGTATTAATTTATGTATTTTGAAATGACTATAAAATATATTTATAAATATTATATTAATTTATGTATTTTGAAATGCACAAAAAATGACCAAAACATATCAGGGAAAATATACTACTTATATACAGTTTATATTGTAAAATATATTTATTTTAATGTATTTTTGAAGATATTTTAGATACAGATTTTTTCAGAAATATTTTTAGCCATTTATTTATTTATTTAAAATATAAATATAGAAATAAAAGACTGTCCAAAATGTTTTAGTCCTTACAAATTTGCATACATGGAGTTATTTATTGACTGGATGGAAAAGATGTTTTCTATAGCAAATAATAAAATACTATTCATCTGTGGAGATTATAATATAGATTTGATAAATCCAAATAAACATAAAATAACAGATGAATTTGTGAATAGGATGTACAGTATGAGCTTATACCCAATCATCACCAGACCCAGTAGAATTACTTCGCATAGTGCCACACTCATTGATAATATTTTTACAAACAATATTGAATACACTACGGTCAGTGGCCTAATGATGTGTGACATAACTGACCATCTGCCAGTCTTCACACTGTATGATGACAACTATAAAAAAGATAATAAAGCTCCCCAAAAATCTATCTTTAAACGTATAAAGACGGAAAAAGCAATTAATTCACTCAATTATGACCTAATGGAACAAGACTGGAACACTGTATACAGAGAGAAAGATGTGAATATAGCGTACAATAGTTTTCTAGAAATATTTAGCACATTATACAACAAAAACTGTCCTATTCGACAATACAACTACAAGAATAAACTTATAAAATGTCCCTGGTTAACTAAGGGTTTACAAAATGCTTGTAAAAAGAAAAATACTTTATACAGACAATTTATTAAATTAAGGACAAAAGAATGTGAAAACAGATATAAAACATATAAAAATAAATTGATCAATATAAGTAAGAACTAGTAAGAAATTATACTATAAAAATGTATTAAATGAAAATAAAAATAATATTAAAGGGGTATGGGGTATATTAAATAGTATAATTAAGGATAAAATAATTAAGAATTCATATCCAGATTATTTTATTGATAAGAATATTGAAAACTTTAATATGCATAACATAGTAAATAGTTTCAATGAGTTTTTTGTAAATGTTGGACCAGATTTAGCAGCAATAATTCCTGAGCATGAAAGTGATACATTCAGTGAGTCAATTATAGAAAGGAATGCAAAGACCATCTTTCTCTCTGATGTGAGTGAGATAGAGATTATAGCTATTGTTAATAAATGCAAAAATAAAACATCTACTGATTGTCATAATATAGATATGACAATAATTTAAAAAGTAATAAATAGTATTTCAAAACCGCTAACATACATATGCAATGTATCATTTCAGACTGGAATTTTTCCAAATAAAATGAAAATCGCAAAAATAATACCATTATATAAAAATGGAAACAAGCACATCTTCACAAACTATAGACCTGTCTCTCTGTTACCTCAGTTTTCAAAAATCTTAGAGAAACTATTTAATGACAGATTAGAAAAATTTATAGATAAGTATGACATAATAAATGAAGGTCAGTATGGCTTTAGAACAAAGAGGTCCACATCAATGGCTTTAATTGAAGCTGTGGAAGAAATTACGAACACCCTAGACAAAAAAAAATATGCAGTGGGAATATTTATTGATTTAAAGAAAGCTTTTGATACTCTTAATCACTCAATTTTACTAACTAAATTGGAAAAATATGGCATTAGGGGGGTGGCTTCGAACTGGATCAAAAGTTATTTAACTGAAAGACAACAGTTTGTGAAGTTGGGCGAGTTTACGTCACAGTGTCTGGGCATTGCTTGTGGGGTCCCTCAAGGATCAGTATTAGGTCCTAAATTATTTAATTTATATATAAATGACATATTTTGTGTATCTAAATTACTGAAATTTATATTATTTGCTGATGATACCAATATATTTTTTTCTTGTGATAATTATAATACACTTATAAAAATTGCAAATGAAGAATTAGTAAAACTAAAAACATGGATGGATATTAATAAATTATCTTTGAATTTAAATAAAATGAAGGTAATGATGTTTGGTAATTATAAAGAAAACGCAGAAATATTATTAAGTATTGATGGTGTTACATTAGAAATAGTGTCAGAAATTAAATTCTTGGGAATAACTATTGATAGTAAATTAAGCTGGAAACCACTCATCAGATACATACAAGGCAAAGTATCTAAAAGTATTTCTATAATTAATAAAATTAAATACGTCTTGGAATATAATGCACTATATATATTGTATTGTTCACTGGTTCTGCCCTATTTAACTTATAGAAATTTGGGGCAATAATTATAAAAGTTCACTACATACCCTCTTCTTACTCCAAAAACGAGCAGTTAGAATCATACACAAGGTGGGATATTTGGATCATACAAACTTATTATTTTTGCAATCTAAAATTTTAAAACTTTTTGATCTTGTTGACTTTTATACTGCTCAATTCTTGTATAAAGCCAACAAAAATGATCTGCCGGGTAATATTCAAAAGTTCTTTTTGGGAAGAGATGGGGGCTATAACCTGAGGGGATGTGAAAACTTTAAAGTCCAGGCGGTGAGAACCACCAGGAAAAGCTTGTGTGTGTCTGTGTGTGGTGTCAGACTTTGGAATGGTTTGGGGATACAGTTCAAGCAATGCCCAAATATTCACCAATTCAAATTAAAATTTAAAGAAATGGTGTTGACAAAATATGAGACTGAGTGAGGGATCTGGGTGCTCTTGTGTTTATGACTGGGAGGGGTACTGGTTATGGTAAAATAAATTTAAGTATTTAGGATTATAAACGGTTCCTGTTTATTTATCTTGATATTGTAAATGGTGACACAATTACTAAAGAGTGGGATATGTGTACATAGCTGAGTAAATAATGATAATGATTATTATTAATTATTATTGATATTACTGTTATTGTAAAACTATGTTTAAACAATATGTTAGGATATGGTTATATTTTATATATGATGTGATTATTATAGATATCGGGACATATTTGAATGTTTACGATAATGAGGATTATTATATAGCATTATAGTGATTATTGAGATAGCATAATGTAATTGTAAGAAACTATAATATCAAATAAATATTATCAAAACAAATAAATTATTATTATTTAACTGTTAATGGCAGCGGATATATGGGGTAATATATGGGAAGGAATTGGGGGTGGGAGCAAATAAGTTATACTTCTTTCCACTCCCTTTCGAGCAACTATTATTATAAGTGTAAATAATATGTGTGTGTATGTGTATATATTTATATCTATGTATATGGGAGATAAGCTGTGCTATGTTATTTTTATTTTTATTTCTTATTTGTGTGTGTGTTAATATATATGTGTGTGTTAATATATATGTATATATTATATTTTATTTTGCTCGAAATAAACTTCAATCAATACATATTATTATATAATTTTTTTTATTATTATTATTGTTGAAATATATCTTTTGCCCATATATTCACATTTATGTTAACACATTTATTTTTTTAGATATATTTTTGTCCATTTAAATATATATATATATTATTTTAGATATATTTTTGTCTATGTTGTTATTGCTGGACAGTATATATTTAGTATCTAATCAAAAATAACAAAGTATGATATATTCTGCTATAATGACATCATTGTACTTATACCTTGATTGATCTTGATTTTGGTCATATTTCCCACATAATAAACCTATTTTCTTTATCATCTGTCACACTTTGAAATAGCTCGCAGGCCACTGACCAATCCAGCGGGATGTATGTGGCTACCTAAATTTCCAGCGTTTCCTGTTTACAACCATGTGTGTGACATGTTCTTGGTTTTTATATAAAATGCCTCCAAAATTCTTTGAGCGCCTCTATTTTCTGCTAGTTCAGCGTAGTGCCTGGACAATATGAGCGTCACAAAATAGCGATTCCCAAATGTGTTTTTAAAGGAAGTGTGCTGCACTGATGAACCCATGGAATGATGCTCATATAAAAGGAAATCTAATCTGTGAAATATGAAACGGCCATTCTCATAGCTAAGACGAAAACCACAAAGCCAGATGAAGTCGTGGTGAATGGGGCGACACAGGAGTGACAGCCCACATGAACGCTTGATTCTGGTTTATAAGAGTAGTGTTATTGTTTTTCTGTTCATACGGATCTCCACATTTTCCTTTGTTTGTCCAAAATAGTTTGTTATACTCTACAAAATGATGTTATAATGTAAATGCTTCAACGAGACGGCACATTGCCAATGTGTTGGCCTAGCATTTGTGTACTTGCATGGAGTATATTTCTTGTCTTACAGTGGGCAGATACATTGAAAATAAACATACCATGCATACAATATAAACAATTATCAACATGTGCTTCTCGGAGAATCGAACCCATGACCTTGGTTTGCTAGTGTTTCTATTGTTTCTAACATTACATCAAATTGTCTAACATCTGGACTGTGCAGCTACATTTGTGGACACATTTAATGCCAAGTGGGTTATCTGTGGACAAACCAAAAATGTGTTCAGTTTCAGGGGAAAGGTGGGAGGTACCACAGAGCCACATGGAGGCCGAGAGGATTTGTGTTTGTTGCTACATTGCTACAACACTTTTACCACAGATATTTCAAATATTCGTTACAGAAAGGTCCCTGCCAGCATTCAGCATCTTTAATCCCCCAACATGCAATGCATAAACTCACTCCGGCAAGAAAAAATTATTTTTATCATCTGGAAATAACATTAAATATTGGTTTTTGCAAAAAAAATAAATAAATAAAAATAATAATAATAATAATATCTTTGTTTTCGTGTGGAACCGGATATTCAATGAAAAATAAATTGTAAGGTGAGACTTATTTTATCCACTGGGAACTGATTGGAAAAGTCGTTTCAGGGGCAGAGAGTTACAACATTTTGATAAAAGATTACCAAGTCTAACGTGCACCAAAGAATCTGGCACAACAATGTTGCATTCACATGCTATCCAAATTTCCGTAAATACGAGAAATCCTAACCCCGCCCTAACCATACTTTGAAGTTGCGTGTGAACCGTAATTCCAACTTCAACTGGGAAACTCAAGTTTCCATTTTGGTTAGAGACATAAACTTATGAACAGCACCGACCCGCTGAGGCATGGACTCTACAAGACCCCTGAATTTGTCCTGTGGTATCAGGCACCAAGATGATAGCAGCAGAACCTTCAAGTCTTGTAAGTTGTGAGGTGGAGCCGCCGTGGATCGGACTTGTTGGTCCAGCACATCCCATAGATGCTCAATCGGATTGAGATCTGGGGAATTTGGAGGCCAAGTCAACACCTTGAACTCTTCATCATGTTCCTCAAACCATTCCCGAACAATGTGTGGAGTGTGGCAGGGCTCATTATCCTGCTGAAAGAGGGCACTGCCATCAGGAAATACCTTGACATGAAGGGGTGTACCTGGTCTGCAACTATGTATAGGTAGGGGGCACATGTCACATTGACGTCCACGTGAATGGCCGGACTCAGGGTTTCCCAGCATCACACTCCCTCCACTGGCTTGTCGTCTTCCCACAGTGCATCCTGCTGCCATCACTTCCCCAGGTAAATGATGCACACGTACACTGCCATCCATGTGATGTAAAAGAAAACGGGACTCATCGGACCAGGCCATTTTAGAGAGGCTCTGACCCAGTTGTCTGGCCACAACAATTTGGCCCTTGTCATCAACCTTGGTCATAATGCTTTGTCTCATCAGTGCAAATATCTGTCACCATTAGCATTAATTTGGAGAAAATTCCATTATTGTCAGGAAGCTGACATATATTACAGTTTCAAAGAACGATTTCCCCAAGAAATATGCAAGAATGAACCTGGCGTCCTCCATGTTTTCAATTCTCTCCAACAACATAACACTTGGCATGGGGCGGATGTGGCTCGGGTGGTAGAGCGGTCGGCAGGGTTGGTGACCCTGACGACTCCACATGCTGAAGTGTCCTTGGGCAAGACACATGGCATGGCAGCTCTGCCGCCATTGGTGTATGAGTGTGAGTGTGAATGTCAAAGATAGATTTCCCCAAGAAATATGCAAGAATGAACCTGGCGTCCTCCATGTTTTCAATCCTCTCCAACAACATATTCCAATAGCATGTGAAGGCAGCATAAGACCAGGAATGTCCATTAAGAATGTAAATAACGTCCATTTTGATTTCATGTTGAGTTTAAAGGTAATTTCTGTGCCACAGTCACCAAACCAAATTGTAAAAATAATAACTTTTTAAAAAAAAAAAAGAAATTCCCAAACATTTCCCCCATCTGCCATTGAACATACAAACAGATAGTCCCATCCCAAACCAAATTCATTCCATTGGTTGAGCCAGTGTTGCCATGGTGGGCTGTTCACTTAACATTTCAAGACATGACCCAGGAGTGTAAACTAGGCAGATTGAAGGGTCAATTGACTGGTTTTATGAGGTTCGGTTTATCCTATCCCATCTTCTTTAATCTCCCAGTAGAGTTACCAGCCAATCAGTAGAATAAAACTTTACCAAGAGGTTGTCAAATTGTCCAGTCTCTCTGTGAGCCAATGATTCAAGTTCAGAAAATCTCGACAACAAAGCGAGCCATGGAAAGATAGCGGTTTAAGAGCCAAATTTATTTTGCAACTTGCTGAGTGAACATAGAAGTGAAAATGGAGGGGAAAAGCCACAACTCATGGTTTCTCGTTGTGAGGTAACACAGTGATCCATAAAGGATGGAACCGAGTCAGGAAGCTCGTGTTCCTGTCTACGGAGGTGTCACACAGTTTTTCCACATATGTAGCTTGATATATCAACGTGGTTATATATATATCACCACAATTCTTTGTGGCATTTATCTGCTCAAATTCCCTTTTGTAATTGGCAGGGAAACCCTTAATAATATAATATTTCCATCTGCGTGAGAGAAGGGGTTATTCAATGCCAGCCAGATACAAAACCCTATTGAAATTTAAAACAAACCCATTCATAGGTCAACTGCACAATTTGCTATGTACTTACTGGTTGATTTGGACACTTTGGAAATCATGGTTGGGACAGTACTGTGTAGAGTGGATGTTCTTCGTGTGGTCAGTGCTGTTTCGGTGTTCGCAGTCATTTTAGCCTCTGCGTCGGTCATCACCCAAAGGTGTTCGATGTTCTTGGCCGTCACAGTCGGGCTGCTAGCACGTGGTTTCACTGTACTCCTGGGGTTTGTGTGGCTGCATTTAGATTTGCGGCTATCTGCGCAGGCCCTCCAAGCTTTTTCTGGGTCCTCGCTGCAGTGCATGGTGGAGGTCTCGCTTATGAGAATGGATACAATCGCTGGATATACCGAAACCCGAGAGCGGTCCTCAGAGACCAATGCAAACAAATTTACGACTATGAGAGAACAAGTTAGATTTAGGATATTCTACTGATGTCAAATTGAGGACATCACTGCAAAAATGTATTTTGTTCCTATAAAAATATCAAAAAATTCTTAAAAAAAGAAACATTTACTTGAGAGGCAAAATTATATGATAGTCTGTCTTGTTTTCAGAGAAATCTAACAAAATTTAGTAACGTTTATGCTTATAACAAGAAAAAACGATTTGCCAATGGGGTGAGAGAAAAAACTCGATTTAAAGGGAAAACAAGTTTATTTTTCTTCCTCCATTGGCAAATAGTTTTTAATTGTTTTAAGCAAAAATTCCACCAAATTTTGTTCAATTTCTCTGAAAACAACACTTAATATCTCATGCCATTCAGCTTCTCAAGCAATTCATTCTTGAAGGATGTTTAGATATTTTTAGTGTTAAATAAGACAAAAATACCCCTTAATGGAATATTCCAGGTTCAATACAAGTTAAGCTCATCCGACAGCGTTTGTGACAATGTTGATTACAACAAAAAATTATTTAAACTTTCTTTAAATAAAGCACAAATCTGGGTTATCGCAAGGCACTTACAATGGTCAAGTGAATGGGGCCAATCTGTAAATGTTAAAATACTCACTGTTTCAGACTATGCATGTGTGAGGAGGTATGCATGTGATATGCATGTGTGAGGAGGTATGCATGTGATATGCATGTGTGAGGAGGTATGCATGTGATATGCATGTGTGAAGAGGTATGCATGTGATATGCATGTGTGAAGAGGTATGCATGTGATATGCATGTGTGAGGAGGTATGCATGTGATATGCATGTGTGAGGAGGTATGCATGTGATATGCATGTGTGAAGAGGTATGCATGTGATATGCATGTGTGAGGAGGTATGCATGTGATATGCATGTGCGAGGAGGTATGCATGTGATATGCATGTGTGAGGAGGTATGCATGTGATATGCATGTGTGAGGAGGTATGCATGTGATATGCATGTGTGAAGAGGTATGCATGTGATATGCATGTGTGAGGAGGTATGCATGTGATATGCATGTGTGAAGAGGTATGCATGTGATATGCATGTGTGAGGAGGTATGCATGTGATATGCATGTGTGAGGAAGTATGCATGTGATATGCATGTGTGAGGAGGTATGCATGTGATATGCATGTGTGAAGAGGTATGCATGTGATATGCATGTGTGAGGAGGTATGCATGTGATATGCATGTGTGAGGAGGTATGCATGTGATATGCATGTGTGAAGAGGTATGCATGTGATATGCATGTGTGAGGAGGTATGCATGTGATATGCATGTGTGAGGAGGTATGCATGTGATATGCATGTGTGAGGAGGTATGCATGTGATATGCATGTGTGAGGAGGTATGCATGTGATATGCATGTGTGAAGAGGTATGCATGTGATATGCATGTGTGAGGAGGTATGCATGTGATATGCATGTGTGAAGAGGTATGCATGTGATAGGCATGTGTGAGGAGGTATGCATGTGATATGCATGTGTGAGGAGGTATGCATGTGACATGCATGTGTGAGGAGGTATGCATGTGATATGCATGTGTGAAGAGGTATGCATGTGATATGCATGTGTGAGGAGGTATGCATGTGATATGCATGTGCGAGGAGGTATGCATGTGATATGCATGTGTGAGGAGGTATGCATGTGATATGCATGTGCGAAGAGGTATGCATGTGATATGCATGTGCGAGGAGGTATGCATGTGATATGCATGTGTGAGGAGGTATGCTTGTGATATGCATGTGTGAGGAGGTATGCATGTGATATGCATGTGTGAGGAGGTATGCATGTGAAGGTATGCATGTGATATGCATGTGTGAGGAGGTATGCATGTGATATGCATGTGCGAGGAGGTATGCATGTGATATGCATGTGTGAGGAGGTATGCATGTGATATGCATGTGTGAAGAGGTATGCATGTGATATGCATGTGTGAGGAGGTATGCATGTGATATGCATGTGCGAGGAGGTATGCATGTGATATGCATGTGTGAGGAGGTATGCATGTGATATGCATGTGTGAGGAGGTATGCATGTGATATGCATGTGTGAAGAGGTATGCATGTGATATGCATGTGTGAGGAGGTATGCATGTGATATGCATGTGTGAGGAGGTATGCATGTGATATGCATGTGTGAAGAGGTATGCATGTGATATGCATGTGTGAGGAGGTATGCATGTGATATGCATGTGTGAGGAAGTATGCATGTGATATGCATGTGTGAGGAGGTATGCATGTGATATGCATGTGTGAAGAGGTATGCATGTGATATGCATGTGTGAGGAGGTATGCATGTGATATGCATGTGTGAGGAGGTATGCATGTGATATGCATGTGTGAAGAGGTATGCATGTGATATGCATGTGTGAGGAGGTATGCATGTGATATGCATGTGTGAGGAGGTATGCATGTGATATGCATGTGTGAAGAGGTATGCATGTGATATGCATGTGTGAGGAGGTATGCATGTGATATGCATGTGTGAGGAGGTATGCATGTGATATGCATGTGTGAGGAGGTATGCATGTGATATGCATGTGTGAGGAGGTATGCGTGTGATATGCATGTGTGAGGAGGTATGCATGTGATATGCATGTGTGAGGAGGTATGCGTGTGATATGCATGTGTGAAGAGGTATGCATGTGATATGCATGTGTGAGGAGGTATGCATGTGTGAAGAGGTATGCATGTGATAGGCATGTGTGAGGAGGTATGCACGTGATATGCATGTGTGAGGAGGTATGCATGTGACATGCATGTGTGAGGAGGTATGCATGTGATATGCATGTGTGAAGAGGTATGCATGTGATATGCATGTGTGAGGAGGTATGCATGTGATATGCATGTGCGAGGAGGTATGCATGTGATATGCATGTGTGAGGAGGTATGCATGTGATATGCATGTGCGAAGAGGTATGCATGTGATATGCATGTGCGAGGAGGTATGCATGTGATATGCATGTGTGAGGAGGTATGCTTGTGATATGCATGTGTGAGGAGGTATGCATGTGATATGCATGTGTGAGGAGGTATGCATGTGATATGCATGTGTGAGGAGGTAGGCATGTGAAGGTATGCATGTGATATGCATGTGTGAGAAGGTATGCATGGGATATGCATGTGTGAGGAGGTATGCATGAGATATGCATGTGTGAGAAGGTATGCATGTGATATGCATGTGTGAGGAGGTATGCATGTGATATGCATGTGTGAGGAGGTATGCATGTGATATGCATGTGTGAGGAGGTATGCATGTGATATGCATGAGTGAGGAGGTATGCATGTGATATGCATGTGTGAGAAGGTATGCATGTGATATGCATGCGTGAGGAGGAGGAGGGCGGGGCCGGGCCACGACTATGCACGCTTGGCCCCAATTGGGCTAATCAGCCGAGGAGAGGGATAAGTGCAGCAGGATGCGGCAGTTTGAGAGAGAGAGAGAGGGAGAGAGAGTCACAAGCAGCTGCCATGTGTGTTGTGTTTATTTTTGTTTCATTAAATATTATTTTGACCGTTCAGCCGTTTCCCGCCTCCTCCTTTCCCATTTTTAACCTTGTTACATTGGTGCCGAAGCCCGGGAAGGACGAGGGATGTTCTGTCGTGGAGTCCTCGCCACTGCCATCCACTCAAAGGAGCAGCCGAGTCCGTCTGCCACGGGACAGAGGAGTCACCTCTTGGATGCAGAGGAACTCGCTGCCGGCCACCTGGAGCGGTGGAGCCGCATGCCATGACTAATCATGCCTGGCCCACAATTCGGCAAAACAGACGAGGAGAGGGTTAAGTGCAGCGGGATGTGGCAGTTCGAGACAGAGCGAGAGAGCCACACGCAGCTGCCGTGTGTGTTGTGTGTTTCAGTTGTCTCTGCAAGACAAAAGACATCCGTAGAAGAAGTTGCACAAGGTAACATACTTGGATACATAATAGAAAAGTTTCAGACAGATATAACTGGAAAGCCAATCAAGCTTGAGCCAAAATGAATAGCCATTAGCAACATATTTGACTTCAAAGTGATCAAGCGGTGAAATGACAGTTCAATCAGTCTGTTCACCTCTATGATGTGAACTCACCAAGAACATAATGTAGGATCAGACTTGATTGTATCTATCTGAAATAGATCACACCTCACCAAAATGGAGCCAGACCTGAATGTGAATTTAATAAAACCTTAGAGGTTATTCAAATGCACCTGTAAACTTGATGTCTATGGAAAAGGAATGTTGTGTTTCATCATGTATTTTGATGTCATGCTGACTATAAAATGTTTCACAAATGCATCACAGCACAACCTGTTTTATCATATTAAATGCATGATGAGTTTATTTTGAGACAGTGATGATCTGATTTACATCAGTTCTCTAACCACACATGTTAGAATTGCACTGAAGATGAATTTATGGATTTAGCAGATGAGTGCATGCATAACTATGTACATGTGTGTGGTTTGTGGGAACATCAATAATTCTACTGTGTCTTTTCTCTGGGGGTGTGAAAGTTCTGAATGTTAAAGTATCATCATCAGAATCAAATGAAGCGATACTGATGCGACTGTCAGACATGAGTCATATTGCTGTGGTCTCTTTAATGAACTGCCGGGAGAATCTCACGAAACCTGTCAAGAACACGTCGAGGCTGCGTTTCATCCCAAAATCCAATGACATTTTATCAAATACAAATATCTGTGCTTTTTAAGATTTATGCATTTCAATTTCAAAAACAAATTCCATTAAATTGAATGAATAAATATAAAAACTGCTTTAAATTGATCAAACTTTATCAAAAAAAAATTTAAGGATACTCAATTAAATTTAATGGAATTTTGTTATGAATCTGAAATTTGTTAAGTTTCAAAAATAAGATAAATTATTATTATTATTATTATTATTTGTAAATAAGAAAAATATAGAAATATCTTAGTCTTAAATTTTTATTGTATTTAAAATAATATATATATATATATATATAATAACAATGTTGAGTTAGAAAGGCAAAATAACTTTACTGGTTTGTGGAAGCAGGTCCACCTGTTCACTACATACAGTATAGCACATGTCACTATTGAATGGAGGAGATGACATCATGAGGAAAACCACATGGGAAGGTGTCCTTCCTTGACCAACATTCTAGAATACCTTTAGTGGAGTGTGGCATCCTGTAAAGGAGGAAAACACGGTTGCCCTGGTTGTCATACGGTTGCTATGGTGACGTGAATCGGACAGATGACTGCGAAACTACCTTTAGGTAAACAGAAAGAGTGACTCATGACTATACAAAGATATCTTCTGCTTACAGTATATGGATCTCTTCTCCATGGACACATGACTTGCACACCCTTACCCAATGGCAGCTGATCGTACCACCAAACCAAACCGCGGCGGCTGCTCCATGCACATGCACATGCTAAAAAAACCCTAAGCTCTTTCTCATGTGCCCAGACAGACATTAGACATTAGATGAGCGGAATAAGTCACCCGCCACAGTCTTGGTTGCTCAAGGTTTTCAATTTGTCCAGTTGTCTTTGGCCTGAGCTTGATTGTCTGTGAACTGTCTATGGAAAGGTGGCTTGGAAATGCTACAATGTAAACACCTTAATTCCTTGATAATGAAAAGCCATTATATGCAAATACATGACCTTAAACGCCATCGACTTACTAATCACAATCAGTGTAAGATTGTGCATGTAATTGCGCTCATTAACAGTCGAATGTAGATGGCGCAACTGCATAAGCACAAGGTGGTTTTGGACTGGGTGAGCATTACAGATCGACCGATATTGGTTTTTAATGACCAATATGGTAAATGGTGTGCACTTATACAACACTTTTTTAACCTTAGCGGTATTCAAAGCGCTTTACGATGTGACTCATTCGCCCAATCACACACTAATGCTGCCATGCAAGGCGCTAGCCTGCCATTGGGAGCAACTTGGGGTTCAGTGTCTTGCCCAAGGACACTTCGGCATGTGGAGTCATGTGGGCCGGGAATGGAACCGCCAACCCTGCGATTAGTGGCCGACCCGCTCTACCACCTGAGCCACATCCGCCCGATACGATTATGTGGCAGCGGGGGCGTGGTCAAGTGTCCGTCCGGGGAGAGAAAGCAGCAAGGGCGCTTGCACCTGAGCAAAATTATGTCTAACCAATGTAAAGACGTTCATGCTCATGGGCAAGGAAGAGGCGAGAACTCCGCTACGGCGTATCCCTCTTCCTTCCCGGGCTTTCGGCACCAATGTAACGCGGGGTCAGGATGGGCAAGGAGGAGGCGAGAACCGGCTTGTCCATATAAATAATATTTTAAAACTTAAAACAAAAGCACAAAAAAACACACACAATGGACATGTCCGTGATTGAGCTCTCTCTCTCGAACCGTCGTCACCGGCCGCCTTTATCCCTCTCGT
>JAVLUX010000049.1:21186472-21243972 GCA_032164185.1 Moxostoma hubbsi | reverse complement strand
CAGTTGTTAGGGTGTTCGAAATGATTGTTAGGCTGTTGTTATGTGGTTACTATGATGTTCTGAGTTATTGTTAACATTTCGCTATGCGGTTGGTAGGGTGTTTGTAAAAATTGTTAGCATGTTTCTGTGTGGTTGCTGAGGTGTTCTGAATGATTGTTACTGTGTTGCTATGCAGTTGTTAGGGTGTTCTGATGTGCTGATTAATAGTTATCATTTTTTTATGTGGTTGCTTGGGTGTTCAAAGTGATTGTTAGGATGTTGTTATGTGGTTACTCGGGTCTTCTGTATTATTGTAAGCATGTTCCTATGTGGTTGCTAGGGGTTTCTGAATAATTGTTAGCGTGTTGCTAAGCCATTTTTAGGGTTTTCTAAGTGATTGTTAGCATGTTGCTATGCAGTTGCTAGGAGTTTTGTGAATATTGCTTGCTGTATTGCTATGCAGTTTTTAGGTTGGGTGTTCACAGTGATTGTTAGCATGTTTCTATGCGGTTGCTGGGGTGAACTGAACAATTGTTTGTGTGTTGCTATGCAGTTGTTAGGGTGTTCGAAATGATTGTTAGCCTGTTGTTATGTGGTTACTATGATGTTCTGAGTTATTGTTAGCATTTCGCTATGCGGTTGGTAGGGTGTTTGTAAAAATTGTTAGCATGTTTCTATGTGGTTGCTGAGGTGTTCTGAACGATTGTTACTGTGTTGCTATGCAGTTGTTAGGGTGTTCTGATGTTCTGATTAATAGTTATCATTTCATTATGTGGTTGCTTGGGTGTTCAAAGTGATTGTTAGGATGTTGTTATGTGGTTACTCGGGTGTTCTGTGTTATTGTAAGCATGTTCCTATGTGGTTGCTAGGGGTTTCCATTTTTAGGGTTTTCTGAGTTATTGTTAGCATGTTGCTATGCAGCTGCTAGGAGTTTTGTGAATAATGCTTGCTGTATTGTTATGCAGTTGTTAGGTTGGGTGTTCACAGTGATTGTTAGCATGTTTCTATGCGGTTGCTGGGGTGTTCTGAACAATTGTTTGTGTATTGCTATGCAGTTGTTAGGGTGTTCAAAATGATTGTTAGGCTATTGTTATGCGGTTACTATGGTGTTCTGAGTTATTGTTAGCATGTTGCTATGCCATTTTTAGGGTGTTCTGAGTGATTGTTAGCATGTTGCTACACAGTTTCTATGAGTTTTGTGAATAATTGTTGCTGTATTGCTATGCGGTTGTTAGGGTGGTTGTTCATATTGATTGTTAGCATGTTTCTATGTGGTTGCTGAGGTGTTCTGAATGATTGTTGGTGTTGCTATGCAGTTGTTAGGGTGTTCTAAGTGATTTTTAGTGTGTTGCTATGTTGTTGCTAGGGTGTTCTGATTAATTGTTAGCATTTTGCTATGTGGTCGCTAGGGTATTTTTAAGAATTGATTGTGTGTTGCTATGTGGTTGCTAGGGTGTTCAAAGTGATTGTTAGGCTGTTGTTATGTGGTTACTAGGGTGTACTAGAGTTATTGTTAGCATGTACCTATGTTGTTGCTAGGGGTTTCTGAATAATTCTTAGCGTGTTGCTATGCCATTTTTAGGGTGTTCTGAGTGATTGTTAGCATGTTGCTACGCAGTTGCTAGGAGTTTTGTGAATCATTGTTGCTGTACTGCTATGCGGTTGTTAGGGTGGGTGTTCACAGTGATTGTTAGTGTTTTGCTGTGCGTCCACCATCCGTGCTCTAACCGTCTGATGGACATAGCACACAAAATTGAAAAACGCTTTCTCGAACTACTCAGCGCAAATCTTATTGGCTGGTTTGATAGAACTTTCCGTGAGTAGAAGCACACAGGACTTTTCATCAATCTTACGTAGTGCAGCTTTAAGATGGCTGAATACACAGGAAAGTCCACTTGGCAGTACACTAGTGGCCAATTGGAATGTATCTAGGGTAGCAGATGAGCAGTTCAGAGTGCAGATATTGACGGAGAGATGAAAAGGAAGAGTCCTTACGTCACATCAGAGACTTTTCTCTATCCAGTGGGGAGTCTGTTTGCACTGTTGAAGAGATGCTGAGCTCTTGTGTTTGTCTTGTGTAGTGGAAACCTCGTTGTATTTGAGGAAGCTTCACACCACTGGATCCGACAGCTGGACTGGAGCCTGTGGATTTAAGGCTGACTGTTGCTATGATACGGTAGAACTTAACTGGGCCAGTGACAGGGGGAATAAACACAAGCCGCACCGGAACGGTGTTTTGAGAAATATGAGCTGTTGTGTGACTCTAGAAGACTTGGAATATAGCGCATGAGTCGTATAATCTACCTTACGGTGGGGTTTCAGAATGCAAAGTTGGACTGACATGAGGGTAAATAAGACTGAATTATTTTACAGTTCACCTTTTTAAAGAAAACAATCACAGCAATGTAATTCAAGCACAAACCTGGCGGCTTACAGCGAATGCTCCTCTGTGAGCGGCTGACCGAAATGTGCATCCCCCGTTCGACCTGACGTTTCCGCTCGGCTGATCGCTACTGATACTTATCCATTTAGCAGTCTGGCTAATTACAGCTTAATGACTAAAGGAGCGCGGTGACTCAGCAGGAAATATTCAATGTGTTTAACATCCCAGTGAGCCGTTCTGGCTACATGAGTCACTGCTTTACTTGGCAACGCACTCGCGCTGTCAAACTGTGCGCTAACTGAACGTACCGCAGGAGATTTCTCACAGGCAACAGGTGAAACGCGTTTGGGAGGATTTCTTGGAGTTTTCCGGTCTATGCAAGGAATGTTTCTTTTGGACAGGTCTTTTCATGCATTAAATGTGTGTCAGATTTTAAGGCTTTGTTTGCCCAGAACTGTTTGATTTTAGCATAGCTGATGGCAAAATAAATAATAAAATAGCTTTCTTCCAGCTAGCAGCATAAGAATAATGTTGCGTACTTTGTTCTCTGCATACTTACAGTGATCGTTCCCTCAAAAGTGAAAATTCTGTGATATGTATTTGCAAATATATGATACAAATTTCATGAAATACCAAAAGATATAAACAAAAATATACAGAAATATATTTTAAATAATATAACTAATATTTTATCCAATATTTGTGTGCACTTTGTATTTCCATGCATAAGCTGGTCTCCCAGCCTGGTCTGTTTACTGGTTTTAGAGGGATTTTTGGGAACTTGTCAGCTGGACAGGCTGGTCTTTTTAATGGTTTTCTAAAGGTTTTGGGCACTTGTCAGCTGGTTTTTAAGGGGTTTTGGTCACTCATAAGCTGGTCAGGCTGGTATGTTAGCTGGTTTACAAGGGAGTTTGGGCAGTAGTCAGCTGTTCAGGCTGGTCTGTTTGCTGGTTTTGAAAGGGTTTTGGGTGCTCAAGCTGGTCTTTTCGCTTTTTTGAGGGGTTTTGGGCACTTTCAGTTGGTCAGGCTGGTAGTTAGCTGGTTTTCAAAGGTTTTTTGAGGTTTGTCAGCTGGACAGGCTGGCCTGTTTGGTGGTTTCAAGAGGTTTTTGGCATTTGTCGGCTGGTCAGGCTGGTCTGTCCACTGGTTTGATAGGTGTTGGTCATTCATCAGCTGGTCAGGCTGGTCTGTCCACTGGTTTGATAGGTGTTGGGCATTCATCAGCTGGTCAGGCTGGTCTGTCCACTGGTTTGATAGGTGTTGGTCATTCATCAGCTGGTCAGGCTGGTCTGTCCACTGGTTTGATAGGTGTTGGTCATTCATCAGCTGGTCAGGCTGGTCTGTCCACTGGTTTGATAGGTGTTGGGCATTCATCAGCTGGTCAGGCTGGTATTTTGCTGTCTTTCAAGGGTTTTTTGAGACATGTCTAATCAGGCTGGTCTGTTTGCCATTTCCAAGATGTTTTAGGCACTTTTTAGCTTGTCTGTGTACTGGTTTTCAAGAGGTTTTTAAGCACTTTATGGATTTAGAGGGGTCTTGGGCACTTGTCAGCAGGTTTTCAAAGGTTTTTTGAGGTTTGTCAGCTGGACCGGCTGGCCTGTTTGCTGTTTCAAGAGGTTTTTGGCATTTGTCGGCTGGCCAGGATGGTCTTTTTGGTGGTTTTCTAAAGGTTTTGGGCAATTGTCAACTGATCTGGCTGGTCTGTTGCTGGTTTTTAGGGGTTTTGGTCACTTTTCAACTTGTCAGGCTGGTCTGTTTGCTGTTTTTTGTTTTTTTAGGGGTTTAGGCACTTTTCAGCTGGCCAGACTGGTCTGTTTGCTGGTTTTCAAGGGGTTTTTGGGCCCTCATCAGCTGGTCAGGCTGGTCTGTTTGCTGGTTTTCAAGGGGTTTTTGGGCCCTCGTCAGCTGGTCAGGCTGGTCTGTTTGCTGGTTTTCAAGGGGTTTTTGGGCCCTTGTCAGCTGGTCAGGCTAGTCTGTTTGCTGGTTTTCAAGAGGTTTTGGGTACTCGTCAGCTGGTCAGGCTGGTCTTTTTGGTGTTTTTTAAGGGGTTTTGGGCACTCGTCAGCTGGTCAGACTGGTCTTTTTGGTGTTTTTAAGGGGTTTTGGGCATTCATCAGCTGGTCAGGCTGGTATTTTGCTGTCTTTCAAGGGTTTTTTGAAACATGTCTAATCATGCTGGTCTGTTTGGTGTTTCCAAGATGTTTTAGGCACTTTTTAGCTGGTCTGTGTACTGGTTTTCAAGAGGTTTTAAGCACTTTATGGATTTAGAGGGGTCTTGGGCACTTGTCAGCAGGTCAGGCTGGTCTGTGTACTGGTTTTCAAAGGGTTTTTGGGCACTTGTCATCAGGACTATCAACTGACTAGAGCCCAAAACCCCTAAAAAAACAGTACAGAGACCAGACTGACCAGCTGACAAGTGCCCAAAACCTGTTGAAAACCAGCAAATGACCAGCAGCCAAGTGGACGAAAACCAGCAAACAGACCAGCCTTACCAGCTGACGAGTATCCAAAACCCCTCAAAAACCAGCAAAGATACCAGCCTGATCACCCGACAAGTGCCCAAAAACCCCTTGAAAACCGGCACAGAGACCAGCCGACAAGTGCCCAAAACCCCTTGAAAACCAGCAAATGGACCAGCCTAACCAGCTGCCAAATGGTCGAAAACCAGCAAATAGACCAGCTTAACCAGCTGACAAGTGACCAAAACCCCTTAAAAACTAGCCAACATACCAGTCTGACCAGCTGAAATTGCACAAAAACCCTTGAAAACCAGCTAACTACAAGCCTGTCCAGCAGACAAGTGACCAAAACCCTAGAAAAACAGGAAACAGACCAGCCTTACCAGCTGATGAGTGCCTTGGAGACAGAAAGTGTTGGTTCTAGAAGGGAAAGAAGGGAAAGAAGGGATTAGAAATTCCTGAAAAACACATTGGTGTTTATGGAACGCATTCATTTAAGTAGGCAACATCAAGAAGTGTTTACATTGCCTGATAATAATGACAGTGGATTAAACCCTTCAGGCAATTAGTACCACATCGATTTAGCCCCGAGCGGGACGATGCTTTTTTAGGAAAGGCGGCTTGAGGATTATCTTCTGTGATGTAGCATCACTTATTCATGTTGGATCCTCTGATCTTCTTCCTGCCAGGGAATCCCTAATGGCTGAAGACAGAAGACACCAGCCAACTTCCTGTGAACAAGAGCTCCATTTCGGACATTATGGAGAAGTTCATCACCTACCTGTGTTGATTACTCCCTGCCCGACGACACAACAGATGGAACGGTGATGAATGGCACCATCTAAAAGGTTTTGGACATAGTGTGTATTCTTTAGGGGGGTGTTAAAAGTGTGCTAGGACATTTGCCCAACCATTGACTAGACAAATGGCTTCTTCTTGTCAACTGGTCAGGCTGGTCTCTTAGCTGTTCTCTTAAGGGGATTTGGGCACTCATCAGCTGGTCAGGCTGGTATGTTAGCTGGTTTACAAAGGGTTTTGGGTGCTCAAGCTGGTCTATTTGCTTTTTTGAGGGGTTTTGGTCACTTTCAGTTGGTCAGGCTGGTAGTTCGCTGGTTTTCAAAGGTTTTTTGTGGTTTGTCAGCTAGACAGGCTGGTATGTTTGCTGTTTTCAAGAGGTTTTTGGCATTTGTCGGCTGGCCAGGATGGTCTGTTTGGTGGTTTTGAGGGGTTTTGGGCACTTTCAGTTGGTCAGGATGGTAGTTCGCTAGTTTTAAAAGGTTTTTTGTGGTTTGTCAGCTGGACAGGCTGGCCAGGATGGTCTGTTTGGTGGTTTTCTAAAGATTTTGGGCACTTGTCAACTGATCAGACTGGTCTGTCGCTGGTTTTGGTCACTTGTCCGTTGATCAGGCTGGTCTGTCGCTGGTTTTGGTCACTTGTCCGTTGGTCAGGCTGGTCTGGTTGCTGTTTATTTCATTCTTTTAGCCATAGAGGATAAGGTAAACTGGAATACACCTGCACCTGTAGGTGTGCGATGGACACGTTTCGCAAGATGTCTGAAGCTGATGTACTGGTGGGTCACAAGCAATTATAAAATTGCACACAATGTTTAGTTTTTTTTACATTTGTACGAGCTACATTTGAATGTGTTGATGTCCAGTGTTAAATTTGATCTTGTAGCTCTTGAATACTCATTTCAGGCTTTGTTTGGGAAAAGTATTTTGTTCATATTCAATTCGCCTCAATATGAAAAGTGGTGCATTTAATTTTTTGATGCATGTTTGGACTGACACAAATAATTGCGAGATTGTGACCTTGGGCTCACCGCTAATGTTTGTCCTGGCAGGATTGGAGGATGTTTTTCTTTGCGAGTTCGCCCTCCACGCCGCGCTCTTTCCCCTCCCCGCCAGACTCACACGACAGGTTCTACATGTGTTTGTTGCTCTGAGGCCCTTTGCCATGTACGGTTTACGATGTTTAAGAAGAAGTTATCTTTTTTTCTTCTTAGGTTTGTGGTCGGTTCCATGATAAAATATTTAGCTTTTAACCTTTGTCTGTCTAAAACGTATAATTAGCAATGAAGCCGATGTTGTGTTCTTGGCAAGCCACGCGAGTCGCTATGTTGAATGGAAAAAATGGTGCTTTTCATGACCTCAAGATTTGTTCTCAAAAGAAAAGCAAATATAGAGTATTGATCTACTATGCAGAATGACAGCGCTCTTATTGCCTTTTTCCGATAAATTACAGTTACAAAAGCAAACGTTATGAGCCTCAGGGAGCGCTAGTAAATCAAGTATGCTAAAGATTCATTTCTAGCTCTGTAAAGCATTGTATTTGTTCACGGTGAACCGAATCACCCCGAGCGCATCTGTTGCGACTGTGATGGTGACCTCTGACCCCTGCGTGACGTGCCGTGAGAAAAGCGCCCTGGCTAGCGTGGTGAGGTCAGCTCTTCTCTCTGATTGGTGTGGCTTCTTTCCTGCGTCCCCCTGACTGCGGTTTGAGTGGGCTTACTGCAGTCTGTCATGCGTACATGCACGAGAATCCTTTGTCGTGGTTTGGGCTGTCAAATTTGTTTTTATTTTAGAGGATGAGGAGTTCAGAAACCTTCGGCAACATTGAATAAAAAAGACAAGCATGCTTTTTGAAAATGCATTTCTGCTATTATGATTAAAAAAAGGTTTGTACCAAATATGCACGCCATATTCGCTGTTTCCGAATGTCTGAAATGAACCTTCCACATAAAAATGACAATGTTGTTGTTGTTTACTTACCCTCGTGTCATTCCAAACCCGTATGACATTCTCTCTTACGTGGAACACAAAATGAGATGTTTTGAAGAATCTTCACGCAGCTCTTTCTCACTCCACGGGAGTTAATGGTGACCAGGTCTGTCAATCTGAGCTCCGAAATGAACTTAAAACAAGTAGACTATACCAGGGCTGGACTGGCATTCTGGCATACCGGGCATTTTCCCGGTGGGGCGATGCACTTTGGGGCCGATCATGGGCGGACTGGCCAGCGGGAGAACCAAGAGGGCCGGTAGTGCATCCGTGAATAGGGCCGCGATAAGCAAAAACGAGCCGCCGCGTTATGCAGAACGGACCACAAAACGGTGCCGCGATATGCCGAAAAGGACAGCGGCACATTCCCCCTCCCCACTCAAAAACTTTTGGATAAACCCCTCCCCCAAACCTCCTTTTAGGGCCGGATGCCATGTAAAATCCCGGGCCGATTTCTCTTCCCAGTCCAGTCCAGCCCGGGCCTATACTACATGTGTGTGACATTCCAAGTCTTCTGAAGCCATACGATAGCTTTCTGTGTGGAACGGACCCAAATTTAGGTCGTTATTTAATGATAATCTCCTCCAGAAAGCTGCAAAAATATCGAATTTGTGTTTAGGTTCAAATTCCAAAATAGCGTAGAGGTTGGTACGTCGCAGCTGAACATACATATGTGGAATGGGGAAGATTTTTAGTGAATACTGACTAATAAAAAACTTTTCCTTTTGTTTCATGGAGTTATACGAGGGTGAGAAATTGAGTTTTCATTATGAAGTGAACTTATCCTTTAATGTGAAGAACATACTGAATATATGTAATTTCATAAGTAGTGCAGTGTGGCTAATTTGCACCTTTACATTGTGATTTATTTGGAGTTTCATTGTTTCATTGTGAAGTGTCGTCTTGTTTGAGGTTTGTCCGGCGGACCGGATTGTGTTTCTTTGGTGTTTAAACAGTTCATTTTGTTCAGCTTGTGTATGTAGGGTGAAGCCCCGGGTCAGATGTGGGTAATATTTAACCAGACGGAAGAATCCATCAGGGTTTGGCGAACGTTTTGTTCTCACACTTTGACAAATGTGTACAAATGTGCACACACATTAATCAGACCGCCACTTGTTACTATAAAGTATCAAAATATCTATGAGTTTTAAATAACAACAAATCAGATAAAAAAAAAAAAACACTTATTCAATGTAATAGTTACCCAAAAATTTATATCCTGTCATCTTTTACTCACTCTCATGCAGCTCCAAACCCTTAACACCCATATGTTTCCTTAATGCTATCTACTTATTAATGCTAATTGTCCTATAACGGATCTAGTAAGCATCACTAATCATCATTTCAATATGTTATTGATATTTGTACAGAAAGACACTAACAGTGTGGTCCAAACATTTGAGACTACTAGTGAAAATTATAAAATTTTGCATCGTTCTAATGCAAAACAAACTTTCCGGTACAAATTATATTATCAGTATAACAATTTGAGTGAAAACGTGAATTAACAGAGATTAAATTCAGATAATTTCACTAGACAAACGAGATAACATGATCAATGTCTAGTGTTAGGTAAGTTACTATTACTTAAAAATAAGTAATCCACTACAAATTACTGTGTACTATGTATTAGATTACTTTCTGATTACTTAATCTAAAAAGTAATCACTTTACTACTTACTTTACTTTTCAGGAGGGATGCACTGATGTATCGGCCGACAATATTTATCGGCAATTATTGACCAAATTTAACCAATCGGCAAATCGGTTTTTAGCAGGAAAACGGCGGTATGAAAACCGATGGTTCATTTATAACTAATTACCATCACATTTGTAAAAACTCTGTGAATTAAAATGCACAATGTGGAAATGATGATAGCCAAAGAATGTAGACGGGTTCACACTATAAAGAACATTTAAAATGTATTTTTTATTCTTTCTCGTTCTCACATTAATTAGGAAAACCCGTTGTTACGTGACTCTTGTGAAAGTGGCACTTACCTATACATGATGAGGTAAACCATCCAAAACACTTTGAAACCGGCAGCAGACTTTGACTTCTGATAACTTTTATGGTATCCATTAAGGCTGCATGATTGATTGAGTTAAGATTGAAATCACAATAAGGTATTGCGCGATTACAAAACCTTGAAAGGCTGCATTTAAAAACAGACTGCAATCAGCACTTCAGTCAGCATTGTGTAAGCAAGCGGCGCCCTCTAGCGGTCTGGATCGAATTTTCAATTAATTGTGTTTTAAAACACAATTCTTGAGCAAAACAGTGATCTGATGAAAAAATAAGGTTAGTGGCAAAATATCGGTGTCGGGCAATAGTTATTTGTTAAAATCGCTCAAATTCAAAATGGCTATATTTCCTCGTCATTCGTTGTCACACAGCCTTCAGCTGTCACAGAAACGCTAACAGACGTACATGTGAATTCATATTTTAAATGTATTATACATATTACTTTAGCGCAAGTAGTGTACTAAAAAAGTAATTACTTTAATTGAATGTCAGAAATGTAATCTGATTACAAGAATTTAAAATGTAACGTATTGCACTACTTTTTGACTAAAAAGTAATCAGATTACATTAACTAATTACTTTATAATTGGATACACCATACACTGTCAATATCACAAATGTACTTACATTTGATTAGTGACCTAAAAATACAGGTAGTGCTGAGTCGTAAATATTTCTTGTTTATTTTACGTCAAAACGTTTCTTTGTTATCGGTATTTCGAAATCCTGAAACCTCATCCTAAAAAAACAATTTAAATAAGAAATGTGAGATTTTCAATGTGGCCTCACATGTTTTGGACACCAGGGTATTTAGTACAAATATCATCATATCAACGATAGTGGTGTGTCTGATTAATTCCTCACCACAATGGTAATTTCCAAATGCAGTCATCAGAAATGTGATCTCATGGGGGTCAAAGGTCAACTCACTTTACTTGTAGTAAGCTACAACTCACGTGTGTTTTGGCTCATTCATTGGTGTGTCAACACAAAAAAAAATAGTACACAAAATTTGATTATTTCCAAGATGATAACTGGACTCCACTGATTTAAACATTTTAAACGTACAGTATTACATATGTGTATTGTTACATACTGCATTATATAGTAGGCAGTGTACAGTGTAGTGTGCAGTTGTATGCTAGCTTTCCATTCCGAACATCCAACGAGATCTCAGATTAGATTTAGTCGTCTTATGACCATAATTCAGCAATGTTTTAATTGGAGCAACATGTTCAACACAAGACAGTTTGGATAAACACGTCTTATCTGTACATCCATTATTTGAAATCGTTGCTTTATTAAATGCTATTGGCAATGAGCCTCAAAAGATTTAGCAGTAATTAATTTTGGATTATTTTATCATATTTTTGCGTTGCTGAACGTCCCAATATTTTATTACAATAAAAGAGCAATTAAATGGATTTGTTTTGAGTTTTAAGTCACAGGTTATTTGTGTAAACGCAGCCATCACATGTCTCTTCGAGGCTTGTTAGATGAGCAAACACAATACATCTTCTGATAAACCGATAACCTCAGAACAAACATTTTATTAGTCCCGTCCTATGTCTGGAAGTCAGCCTGTGCTTTGGGTTGCACGCTGTGCGACTGTTTCTAAACTATCCCCGACCCCCAATTTTGGTTTTATTGTCCGTTCCAATAAGCAGATCTGTCCTGATCATGTTAGTTTACGTTTTAAAGGCTGGTTTTAATGTTTGAAGACTAGAACGGTTGATTGGTGTTTCAACAGTGGACGTGACAGCTCGTCATCGGTTATTGAAAACGTTTTTCTAATGACTTAATTGAACGCATCCACGGTCTACATTCGTCTCTCAGAAGGTGACGCATTCAGAACAATAAAGCAGACCGGATTTTAGGGAGTATTTGTGCAGCAATGTTTTCAACAGAAAGGGGAATTCCGGGAAAACATCTCTTTAGCTTGAATTTAGTCTTGGAATCTGGGAAGACCCGAACAGACGTCTTTCTTCTGTGGATGAGAGGATGTCACGCAACCTGTCCATGTTGGCATCTTTCACATTTGACAAGCTTCTGAAAGAGAACGGAAGCATTTTTTCCCCCTTTTAAAAGTTGATAAGCCTATTTGTCTCCGAACTATGTAAGATTATATGGTTAGATGCATCGTGGGCCACTTGACATAGTCATACAAGTCCCGGAAACACACTTAACAGCACTGATTCAAAAAGAACATATCCGTAATAGAAATTTCATGAGAGTTTAATGCGTAGTTCTTCCTTCTGATGGTGGAAACGTGGCTAGCGCTGACGTGTTTAGCAGCATATGTCTTCCGAGACAACAGCCCTGCCAAGACAGCCAGTTAGTCTGAGCGTTACACAAGCCAAGGCCGGGTGTAGGATGCAAACACAGTTTTGTATGCATGACTGACACTGTAAAATGCCGAAAGTGCCCTTGACTACACTGCATGTTTGGACATATGACGCTCTTCTCCATTCTTTGATGAACCACCACTGCAACTATCCATAGAGAATGTACACAAATGCCTTCTTTTTAAAGGGGTCGTGACATGAAGAATCTCATTTTCCTTGATAGTTTGACATATCAGAGGTCATTCCATTGTAAAATCATACTGTAAATTTCAGAACTCAAAACGTATCCTCAAAGCAATAAAAGCATTGATTGAAACCAAGAACCTCGTCCATACTTCCTCTCATTTTGTGCCTCTGTTTGATGGTAGCTTGAGGCGCCGCTCACCCACTGATCTTAAAGGCCCACATGTACTTCATAGGAAATGTTTTTTTATCCCCTTTTCTCCCAATTTGGAATGCCCAATTCCCACTACTTAGTAGGTCCTCGTGGTGGTGCGGTTACTCACCTTAACCCATGTGGTGGAGGGCAAGTCTCAGTTGCCTTCGCTTCTGAGACCGTCAATCGGCGCATTTTATCACGTGACTCGTTGTGCATGACACCGCGGAGACTCACAGCATGTGGAGACTCATGCTACTCTCCACGATCCACACACAACTCACCACACGCCCCATTGAGAGAACCACTAATCACCACCACGAGGAGGTTACCCCATGTGACTCTACCCTCCCTAGCAACCAGACCAATTTGGTTACCCCATGTGACTCTACCCTCCCTAGCAACCAGGCCAATTTGGTTACCCCATGTGACTCTACCCTCCCTAGCAACCGGGACAATTTGGTTGCTTAGGAGACCTGGCTGGAGTCACTCAGCACACACCATGGATTCAAACTCACGATTCCAGGTGTGATAGTCAGTGTCAATACTACATTAATATATTGAAGACGTTTAGTTTTATAATGTTGTGGAGCTTGTTTGTTCTCTTCCGATTGAGTTTCAAATATGGCTGATTTCGAGGGGCTGCACTATATTTACATTTACATTTATGCATTTGGCAGATGCTTTTATCCAAAGTGACTTACAGTGCACTTATTACAGGGACAATCCCCCCGGAACAACCTGGAGTTAAGTGTGTTACTCAAGGACACAATGGTGGTAGCTGTGGGGATCGAACCAGCAACCTTCTGATTACCAGTTATGCGCTTTAGCGCACTACGCCTCCACCACTCCTATATAAGGTAACAGTGTGTGTTTACGTTGAAGTTTTAAGGAGACCTTTAGGCCAAAACCATGTGTTTGAGACAGAGTGCCAGAGCCCAGGTGGGAAATGATCATATATTACTATCAGGGCCACTGCTGGCCAAACTGATGCCCTGCGCAGAGTTTGCGTGATATGAGCGTGAAGCGTTCATCTGACCGACGGGTGGGTAAGGGTTCGCATGATGTAAGCGCGAAGCAATCATTTGTGTTCCGCATCTGCTTTTGGGTCCTTGAATAACATATAACATGCGAGTAAGGGCAGCCACTGGTCTTTCTGGTGCCCTCCGAGGGTAAGATGTTGCCCCCCCTAGGGAGTTGGGGCACTACGCAGTCTGCGTAGTTCACTTATAGGGAGCAGCGGTACTGATTACTACTACTGAAGTTTTGAAGGAAAAAAAACCTTTTTACTAAGATGATAAAACTATATAATAAAATGAAAAGTGCCATGATTTTTTTGTTTATTGCCTGATTTCTAGGGGCGGTAATAGTGTTAAATTAGAGTTCCAGAAGTAAACAAAAACTCAATATTAATTCTCTCCATAGACAAACTGCTTCTTAATGATAACTTAGATACCTAAAAAAAGTCCTACTGTGAGCTCCGAGGTTGTTAATCGATGCTATATGATTCCTAGTGAAGAACTACACTACCCATAATCCCATTATCCTGAAGGGAAATCCACTAATCTGAGAATCACACTAAAAGAGCTCTGCAGCGACCGCCCACTGTCATGATGCAGTAATCGATTTGCTTTCTCTAAACTCACAAACTACTACTATTTTGCAACAAACTTTAAATTAGGGCTGTTAATCGATTAAAATTTTTAATCAAATTAATTATATGGTGTCCCGATTAATTAATCGCGATTAATCGCATATACAAATATTTGCTGAGAAAGCCCCTCATATAACAATAACTCAATATATAATGATGAAATAATTATTAGGGCTGTCAATTGATTAAAATTGTAATCAAATTAATTATATGGTGTCCCGATTATTTAATCGCGATTAATCGCATTTAATAGCATATACAAATATTTGTTGAGAAAGCCCCTCATATAACAATAACTCAATATATAATGATTATACATATTTATATCAATATATAATGATGAAATAATTATTAGGGCTGTCAATCGATTAAAATTGTAATCAAATTAATTAAATGGTGTCCCGATTAATTAATCGCGATTAATCGCATTTAATAGCATATACAAATATTTGATGAGAAAGCCCCTCATATAACAATAACTCAATATATAATGATTATACATATTTATATCAATATATAATTATACATAGTTATCTTTAAATATTAAAAAATTATATATATATATTCAGATAATTAAAATGCGTTACATTCTTGTGGCAGAAGAGTTAATCATTGTTAAGACAAAAAGCGGGTTTATAATACAATGTATTGTTTATTATCATATTATTGATCATAAGTCAATAATTGACACAGTTCACAGTAATCCATTACACAAGTGAATTTATCAATCAGTTGGAGATTTATTGTGAGGGCTTGTTTAAGGACCCGTCAATATACACCTGCGTCAGACATGCTTGTGTAGCGTCTCGGGTGTGTTGCATCATAAACATACATTTTTAGGTCACTGTGTCAAGTTAAATATAGTTTAATACTCAATCTTTAAACACATCTTGAGATCTCTTAGTTCAGATTTGCGCTCCATCAAGTGTTTTGAAGGCAAGAATGTAACGCATGTTTGTGTTGTTCTGCTGAAGTGTTTCTTCACTGTATAAACTGTGTGTTGCTCATACAGCTGAAGTGTCACTTACTGCCCCCTGGAGTAAACAGGTGGTACTGCAAGCATTTCTCAGGAATCTTGCTTATTACAGTCCGAGGGCATTCATTTTTTTTAACACGTTATTTTTAGTACATCGTTAAATCGACAGCCCTACTTGAAATATATTGATTGTATTCTTATCATCAACAAATTTAAATTCAATAATTTTATGGTTTTTAATTTGATTCTGTAATTCGCAAATGCTTTACGGGACTGTGGTTCGTTCCCTCATTAAGAACACAGTCTTGTACCATTTGTCCGGTTTTTCTAATTCTTTTAGCTTCAAATCAAAGTTTTTAATGTTGTGATTCACCTCAGAGCTGGTTAGTTTGGCTCATGGCTTCGAACACTTTTATGGAGAATTTGATGTAATCCGTATGGAAAGAATGAATGGGAAACGTCGGGCAAATAGTGCTGCTTTTTGTGAATAAGGCGCAAATTGACATAGAAAATGCACGTGTTAGCACTACACCAGCACAGATCGCGGCTGGTTAAACTGGATTGCGGGTGGTTAGTAAATAAAATGCAGGTGTTCCGTTGAAATAACACGTGCAAAAGTGGCGCAACGGTTTAATGAATTTGCCCCTGGGTGTCCTTGTCTTCACATTCATTGCTCAAGCAGCGGAAATTAATCTGTGTGACACAAAACACATTGAATAAATCCGACTAGTAAAAACAGGTTGTCTGAAAAGGTTTTGTGGGGACTCGGTGAGGGGGTAACGCTCAGTGTTGTCTAAAATGGAGAGCAGGGAAGCTTTTTCATAGTGAAAACACGCTGATTACTTTATTGTTCAGTGGCTTTTGATTCCCACACGAGCTCCGGTGTCTCCGGCCAATGACGAGCGAGTTTCCTGAGGAGACAGCGGGGATTAAAGCGGCACCTCATCAGAGTCTCGGACCCTCTGTGAATCACGGTAACGGTGGTCAGGCTCTTGAGCGTTTTGACCATTGTGCCTCCTGAATGCAGGGTTCACAGTTTGTTGTTCCAAAACAATGCGCGGGGGCTGCATGAATGAAGAGTCTCGGAGAACTATACGGTTTTCTTCCTCTCCGCGTTGTTTTGCCCCTCCTTCTCTTCTTCAGCTCCAAGGGAACGCAATTAGAGTGGCGAATTGGACGGGAGGAGGCCGTTGATGGGGGTAGAGAATGAGAAGGCTATTATCCCACTGTTAAAAGTGAATGGAGAGTCCCACTAAGAGAGCACAAAAGACAGGGCCGGGGCCCAAGATACTGAGAGGAGGCCCTGTTAAAAAGAGAACCGGCCATCGGAGCTTCAGTCGCAACAGATGCAAAGGGAGGTTTCCCAATCTGACACTCCAGTATATATGTTGGAGCCGTGTTTTAGTTTATGATGAGATAAAGAAAGGACATTTTTAATCAAAGTCTGGTCCTAATATTTGCAAGGGTATATCCAGCTTCTACTGTGGGTGAAAAATAAAAAATGTAAATTTGCTAATTGAAAATTAAACATATTTTTAAAATGTTGCATTGTGATGATATTTTTATGACAATTAGGCACATCGTTGCTGTAATGCAAATTTTTTTTAAAACAATTTTACAAAAATATTCTAGTTAACCTAAAAAAAAAAAAAAAAAAAAGTTTATTTTAAGGTAAAAAAAAAAAATCTGATTTTTTTTTTTTTTTTTACTATAATATGAAAAATATTCTTATTACTGCAATGAAAATCAGCCTGTCCAGATGTAATTTTTCTATCAAATTTTTTTTTTAAATTAGCGATTAAATCCAGTGCAACAATATCACTATGATGTAATCATTTTAGTATTTTTTGTTTCATATTACAGTAACGAGAACTGGGGAAGAAATGGATAAACGTATTATTATAACTTCACAATTCATAGAAAATGTAATTAATACTTTGGATTCTGGGGTGAATATACAGTATGCATAAGACATATTATATATGCATGTTTGTGTATGGTTTTTAATGTTATAAGAAAGTCTTATAATTGTACATGTGTGCAAAACATATTTTAAAATATTACAAAACTGGCCGTTTTCACATTGTCCCCAAAAACGTGTCATTATAAATATGTAAATATTTGCAATTTGATTAAAATATATCTATCATTTGATATAATATGGGGTTTTATTGTTGCAACTTTGGGCAAATTAATGTCCTTGGGGTTGATTTTTTTTATTAAAACTAACAGATTTCAACTTTTTACTTTTGTTATATGAAGGTCTTATTAAAATGAACTTTTAACCAGGCCTTCATTGTGTTTATTTATTTTTTTAACTTTTGTTTTTAGAACTTTTCAAATGTCTTTTATGTATGTATTTTCCTGTTTTATCCCCCTATCAGACCCAGACTTTCAATATTACACTATGGAAATCCTCTATAAAAATACAAATTATTACATTAAAAAGCTCATATCTAAACATTTTTCAAACATTTCGACGGTCTTTCAGTTGTGGCGTCATTTCCACCAAACCAACAACTAATAAAGAAAAAATATTAAACAAAATATTAGCTATGATATTAGCCTTAGCAAGACAAAGGACTCATCCATTTTAATTGAAAAAGTTTAAAAATGTCATTTCCAGCAGCATCATTTTCAGCACAGAATTCTATTAAACAAAATACAGAATTTTAGAAGTGCTGGAAATGACGCTGTGGTGGGGACTTGCATAACAAAAATGACGTAACCTTGTGCGACCACGTGTACACATGCGTGAACGTTGCATTTTGGCTTCAGTTTATGCAGTGCATAATTTAAACCTACTGACCTCAGATCAGGAGACTCTGTGCTGGCAGTGAAGGGTTAAACGTTGGACCCACAGTCATGTGACCGAACAACATGGCGCTGACCACAGTGGAGTTTGTATTTGGGAGAAACGCCAACAAAACTACATCAGGTAAGAAACTAAATTATGTTTTTACATTGAAATCTGTTTGAGTCAAAAGATTAGAGTCTCTAGTTTCATCCGATGTGCCATTTTTAAAATTTGAGCGATTTCTCACGAAACAGCACGCTGTTAAACACGATGACCACATATGTGGACGACAGGCTCATTTTACTTAAAATATTCACTGTGCATTATTACACTGAGAATTAATGGATGCATCTAAAGCTGATTAATGTGTCTTTCAGAGGCTTTATATGGAGTTATGATGAAAATAATGTCCATTTCAAACTGTTCTGAGACCAGTGCAGACAGACAGCACACTGGAGGTTAAGTAATGCACTAAATAGGGAGCAAGGGAGCATCCTATAGCTCTCCTATAACTGTTCTGAGACCAGTGCAGACAGACAGCACACTGGAGGTTAAGTCATGCACTAAATAGGGAGCAAGGGAGCATCCTATAGCTCTCCTATAACTGTTCTGAGACCAGTGCAGACAGACAGCACACTGGAGGTTAAGTCATGCACTAAATAGGGAGCAAGGGAGCATCCTATAGCTCTCCTATAACTGTTCTGAGATCAGTGCAGACAGACAGCACACTGGAGGTTAAGTAATGCACTAAATAGGGAGCAAGGGATCATCCTATAGCTCTCCTATAACTGTTCTGAGACCAGTGCAGATAGACAGCACACTGGAGGTTAAGTAATGCACTAAATAGGGAGCAAGGGAGCATCCTATATCTCTCCTATAACTGTTCTGAGACCAGTGCAGACAGACAGAACACTGGAGGAAGTCATTCACTAAATAGGGAGCAAGGTAGCATCCTATAGCTCTCCTATAACTGTTCTGAGAGCAGTGCAGACAGACAGCACACTGGAGGTTAAGTCATACACTAAATAGGGAGCAAGGTAGCATCCTATAGCTCTCCTATAACTGTTCTGAGACCAGTGCAGACAGACAGCACACTGGAGGTTAAGTCATACACTAAATAGGGAGCAAGGGAGCATCCTATATCTCTCCTATAACTGTTCTGAGACCAGTGCAGACAGACAGCACACTGGAGGTTAAGTCATGCACTAAATAGGGAGCAAGGGAGCATCCTATATCTCTCCTATAACTGTTCTGAGACCAGTGCAGACAGACAGCACACTGAAGGTTAAGTCATGCACTAAATAGGGAGCAAGAGAGCATCCTATAGCTCTCTATGCAGTTAAGTGCGTTCACTCCTAAAATCTGATCAAAAGTTCAGTTTCAGGCTGCAGATGATGTTTGGATCAACATGTTTGACACACATGGGACGATGATCATCAGTACATAGATTCACCATTTATAATGGATCATTTTATTTTAACATGGTTGGCCGTGATTGGATGATGCTGGACATTACTTTGAATGTGAATTAATTATGATAATTTATGATGTAATGTCTGTAATGACTCAAAAATATGAATAATCAACACTCCTAAAAACTTTTTGATAGCTTGTAATAACTTTTGGACATTGCAAGTAGACCAATAAAAATAACTAGTGAGAGTGTGAAAGTATGTATGTGCACATGTGGCCAAATATCAGATTTCTGTATGGGGTGCGGGTGAATATTGGCGGCATCATCCAGCATGGCCCTAAAATACCATGTAGTTTAAGTCAGCAGCACTGCTGTTCACATTTTCCTCCATGTTGCTGGTGACACACTACAGAACGTTTCCAAAAACACAGAGAAAAAAAGGTCACGTCTTACGTCCGCTCACCGCACACATATCAGGAAAAAACGTTACTGAGCCGCCAACGGGTGTGTACTGAGCATTGTGGTAAACTTTATGATACAAAGAAAAAAAGTGTCAGACAAGAGTTACAGTGACCAAGCCACAGTTGATTGTTAATTATACAGTAGCTGTAGAGCAATCCCAAGTTTGAGTGATACTGTAGTAATAACGATGCTTGACTTTGTAATCACTACTAATAAATGTACCGATAAAAGTCAGTAATGGCGAACAGGAGGACAAAAGAGAGGATCAGAACAACTGAACATTCCAAATTGGAATCTTTTAGTCGTATTGGAATTGGTTTAAACAGTGCAGTAGCGTGGAGCCTAGCTCTGTTAATAGTTTCCAGAGTGGTCAGAAACCACTTCCTAAATGAGGCCTGTGTTTCTGACCCCTACGCCCCTACCCTGTCCAGGGCAACAGAGCCACAAACACACACTCTTACCATCTTAATGTATCTAGAGTCTGTAGACCACCATCCATGCACAACTCATAAGTACTTACAATATATGTATATATATATATATATATATATATATATATATATATATATATATATATACAGTAGGGGTGTGCAGCGAAGCCATTATCTGTATTTGTAAAGTACTGTGGAAAAGTTTTAGGCACTTGGGAAAAATGTTGCATAGTAAGGATGTTTTCAAAAGTAATCCCATAAATAGTTTTCATTTATCACTTAATGTCATACAAAGTCCAGTAAACATAATAAAGCTAAATCAATATTCAGTATGGCCACCTTTGCCTTTAAAACAGCACCAATTCTCCTAGATACACCTGGAGACAGTTTTCCTAGGATGTTCCAAGATTCTTGGAGAATTCGCCACAGATCTTCTGTCTATTTCGGATGTCTCAATTGCTTCTGTCTCTTGATGCAATCTCAGACTGACTCGATGTTCAGTGGGGGTCTCTGTGGGGGCCATGACATCTGTTGCAGGGCTCCCTGTTCTTCTATTCTAATCTTTTCTGTTTACAAAAGTAATGTTTGGGAGTCTAATGGCACTTTTGCACGGCACGTTACGGTTCCACTCGCCTCAACTCGACTCACTTACTTTTCTGAGCTTGCATTTCCACTGCAGTTTAGTGCCGACTCAACGTGGGTGGGATTATAGGCTGATCGTCATAGTGACATCATCTTAAACATGACACAAACTGACCAAAACAATAACTCGACCGCTAGCTGTTAGCTACTAGCTCATTGTGCTGCATAAAGCAGTTGTTGCATGGTGATTTTACACAAGTGTAACAGTTAAATTGGCCTGGTTGTTTTAGAAGCTTCCAGTAGCTGCTCAACTAAATAAAGTGAAGCTTTCAAGCAGAGTATAGAGTTAATGTAACAAAACGTGCCATCCTCCATCGTGGACCCCAACAACACCGTGGCTGAGTTCAGGACACTCTCCCTCCCATTGCTCGCTGGTTTAGATAGCGTCCATTTGGTCGGACCACTTCCACTTTTCCTTGATGTTTCTGTCACTTTTAAGTTTTTTAACTTTTCCCTTCACTGTTGGTAGATCCGGTGGTAGCTGTGTGCAGCCAACAGTTGAGACACTTCCTGAGAGACTTTATCGTTTCGCTCATCGCTAATGAATGGACCGTCGCACCTCGTTTATTGACCACGGCGTGGTTTTGTGCACAGCCATTTCTTTTTTCACAATTTGAAATTTGCGTGAACAAATGATACTGTTATCGCTGTTACTAACTTTAAAACTAGCGTGTTTGAAATCCAGTGACGCTGGTAGTGACGATTCTCCTTGACCAATCAGTGATCTGCAGGATTTTGACGTCACATTTAGTATCGGCTCGACTCGCTTGGAACCTCGACCGAGGTAGTACTAAAAAAGTATCAGGTACCAGGTACCATCCACAGAGGAAAACCCCAAAAAAGCGAGCAGAGTTGAGTTGATATATATATATATATATATATGAGAACTCAAGTCTGGACAAAACAGATGATTTGTATCATAGCTAAATCCAAACCGTCTTTGGAGGTCAATGGTCTTTGGGAATGGAGAAGCTTATCGAGACTCCAGGTATGGATGTGTTTTGTGGTACATTTCAGGCCTGATAAAGAAAAATGAAGAAAAAGAACATTTGAAATGGCTATACAACACCCAAACCTCGTAAAGACAAGCTGCAGAGATTACCCAGGCTAAGGTGGCAAGTGAAAGACCCAGTGGAAGGCCCCTGACAGGATTTTTTGACCTTAGTACAAAAATAAGGAGCTTTACAACCATTTCTCCAGCTGTGTATTTCAGGGTCTGCCGGCCAAGCCGTTCCACAAAAACAAAAAAAAGAAAGAGGCGAGACCTCGTGAGTCAACATCTCCAAAGGGGAATCACCATGCTTGGCTGACAAAACCACAGGGGTCCATAATGACTTTATTGAGAGAGCAAATGCAAAGATAATTTCTGTAGATATTGCAGCTAATCTTCAGCACTACAATAAATCAAAACTGAAAGCTGGGTACGAATATGCGAATATGATTGCATGTGTGAATGCATGCAAAGAGAGGACTTACGAAACTGACAAAAACTTAAGCATTACGATCAATCAGGGCTGAAGGCAGGGTGTATTCCCTGTTTTTGTGATTAGACTTTTATTTTGACTTTCTTGTAGTCCTTTGTAGTTTCCTCGTTCCCTTGTTTGCCCTTGTATATTTAAGCCCTTGTTTCCCCTGGTTTCTTTGTCAGTCTTCACATGAGTTGTCATGTTCTGTGCTTGGTTTCCTATGTTTTGTTTCCTTTTATTTTGAGTTACCTTGTTTATGTTTTGTTTCATTAAAAGCTGCGTTTAGATCCTCATTCCTCGTCTGCCTCATCACAGAAAGACTGACCAAAAATGGATCTAGCTGCTGTCAGAATTCTGCTTCTGAAGCAAGGGGACCGTCCAGTTGAGGATCACATCCGTGAGTATTTAGAACTAGCGAATTTAGAGCACAATCCAGACCGCTCTCTGGTGGTTTTCTTCCGGACTGGTCTGAATTGTGCACTGAAGGAACTGATGCCTCTGGCTGACCCTCACTGACACTTTGAAAATATGTGGAGGAGGCTCTGGAACTTAGCGGATCCCTTTACACAGTGGATTATGGCAGGAACGCCTTGCCAAAACCTGCATCTTCTGCTCGCTCATCCAAGCCTTCCACATCTCCTTGCTCCAAGCCATCCATGACCAACTAGCCAGTGCCCACGCCTGCCACGGCCAACGAGCCAGCACCCATGCCTGCCACGGCCAATGAGCCAGCACCCATGCCTGCCACGGCCAATGAGCCAGCGCCCACGCCTGCCACAGCCAACTAGCCAGTGCCCACGCCTGCCACGGCCAACGAGCCAGTGCCCACGCCTGCCACAGCCAACTAGCCAGTGCCCATGCCTTCCACGGCCGATGAGCCAGCACCTATGCCTGTGGCCTCATCCGCTCCCATTGACTACACTCCCAGCTGTCCGTAAAAGGAGAAGAAAAAGGACAACTTCTCCCCAGTCGCTGCCAGTGCTCACGACCACGGAGGGCGTTCACCAGTCGCTGCCAATGTTCACGACCACAGAGGTCGTTCCCCAGTCGCTGCCAGTGTTCACGACCACGGAGGTCGTTCCCCAGTAGCTGCCAACACTTATGACCACGGAGGTCGTTCACCAATCGCTGCCAGTGTTCACAACCACGGAGGTCATTCCCCAGGCGCTGCCAGTGCTCAGTAGCTTCCCCAGTAGGACAGAAGGCAGTTAATAAATTAATGATTTGGAATAAATTTTGCGTGCAAGCTAACCTAACCTAAAATTCTATAGCTAACCTTCAGCATTGTGATATCAGGCCTTGCAACAGATTTCAGCTGCATGCGTGTATGTGTACATGTGTCAAAACAGAGGCCCCAAACTGATAAAATCTGGTTTGATATGTGTATTTTTTCTCGCAAATCTTTCTTCCTCTGAGCAACTGCTTTGGCAAAGAAGCAGATCTCAGCGCCTTGGCCTTCAGATTCGGCCGCACATTGCGTGAGACTTGATCAGTGCTCTCTGCTGTATGTGACAGAGGTCGTCAACATAGCATTAATTAGGACCCAAAAAAAACAAAGACCAAACAATAAACACCCGGCCGCAAAAGCCACTACTGCCTCGCTGGCCCGATCAGAGTTTAGCCAAAGAAAGTAAATACAGTAATATGTTCAAGATTTGTTTTCCCTCCACCCAGAGAGTGCAGCTCTTTGCAGGGATTCAACATATAGAGCAGCACTATTGTCACTGAACGAAATGGTGTTGAAAGGATTGTGTACCTTACAGCATGTTGGCAGTGATTCCCCCGCAGATGTGCAGCTTGGCAGCTTGAATCATTGCTCAAATATCCACTTTGTTGGTTGGTTCACAAGTGTCTAAAATGGGGCACACTTGGTGTGTGTTTCGTTTAACCCTAATCAATAATAGATTGTGGATTTATTTCAATAGGTTACACTGCCCCAATACTTTCATAAAGGCACAAAGTGTGTTTGTAGTGAGAACTATTAGATATGTTAGATAAACTATTATAAAAAAATATCACACAAAATTAACAAAACTTGCTTAATTTTTATGATTATGGGCAACCTCGGAGGTTTTGACCTTCATGACTTTATCCAATTAAAAACTTGTGTCATAATTTTGGCGTAATCTGTTGAGTTGACATTCAGTTCATTATAGTAAAACTATTGTTCAATCACAAATTTTGTAATGTAATATTTAGGTGTATCTGACATCTTGCACGGAACCCTGAAACAACGACTTTCCCTTATTTGGAAAAATGGAACATTCCGTAAAAACCTGTCAACGTCAATGTCTACAACATTTATGTATTTATCAGTGTGCGTGTTGACAGGTGATGACAGACATTACGAGGCATGTCAGTTGAACTTTACAACATTTTAGGGCCCGTTCATTCAACACTTTCTGCGCCGCCAGGTCAGTTAAACCTTTAAACAACTCAAGCCAAGTTTTCCAAAACACACACTAATCCTAAACCAACACTAAATGGAAACTCGACATCAGTGGATGAAGTTGAAAGGTTTTTTAGCATGCATTCGATGTGTTTCGGTGTAGAAGTCATGCAAACAAAAAATAGCAGTGACAGTGAGGCACTTACAATGGAAGTAAGCCAATCTGTAAATGTTAAACTTGTGGTAATCATCATTTTGCCGCAAATGCTGTCAATTGAGATTAACTTGTCTTGAACCCAGAATATTTCTGTTACTATTATATCAAAGTTTAAGTCTTGAACATTATGAACTGTCAAGTCTTCAAAAGGCTTCATCCGATGTTCCTGACGGGTCATTATAACGGATTCTGGCTGCTCTGTGACTTGTCCTTCCACCTTTTCCCATATATCACAATGTATGGACTTGCCGTGACTTGCTTCTCGGACATGGGTCATGACAGCTATTCTCCAATCCTGTCTCCATGGGCCAGTAACTAATCATTGAGAATGTTCCTTCAGAGTGCCAATCTGAATCAATGGACTCGTTGAGGAATGTTGTCCTGAGCATTCCAATGGTAATCACCCCTAAGGTTACCGTTTCAGGAAAGTGACCTGCTGAACAATGGCGCACAGGTCAATGGATCCCACAGTGCGAATTAAACTCCCAGAATGCTAAGCCATCGTTGTGTGGTCACGCTCACCCATTTTCACTCTTAAGAGCGTCTGGTTTGATTCAAGAGGGTCCATCCATCTCGCCAACATTCAACAGTGGTTAGAGGTAACCAGTCTTGACACTCTTATGCCCGTGAGAAGCATCTCTGACTTGGTCAACAAAAGCCACAATGTCAGCCATCGCCTTGCAGATCCCCCTCGAGCAATTCAAATTGAACCCCCCCCCCCACCGTCCAAACCCTCTTTTCTCCTTAAAGAAACCTACAGATTCACAGCCAACTCTCATTACTTACCTTTGTCAACAAGGATGCAAAGACTTTGTCTCTGACAAGTCTATCAACAACTTTGAATTCAGTTTCTTTGCCATTCTCGCGGCAGTGAAGGCTTTCTTATAAGGGTGAGAGAAAGAATGACTGACGCTGCACTCCAGAAAATGAATAATCAGAAAGAGATGCAAATCACAATGAACGTGCTCCTTCTCCAAATGGAAAAAGCGACATGGGGAAGTTGTCATAAGAGTTATATCTCAATTGCACAAATGTGTGTTTTCTCTAGCAGTTCAAAACCCCTTTTAAATTTGAATGATATTTGTGAATTTTATCCTCTTATTTTAATTCTAGTATCATCATATTTTAGTAGTAGCAGTGGGGTAAACAGGTTAACACAATAACACAACAGCAGCAAACAATCAGGCAAGCCAAATTGTATAACGAAGGCATATTTGAATAAAGTTTGAACTATAGGGGGAATTTTTCAAAAAATAAAGTTAGGGCAAGTTACAGCCTGGTCTTATGAGAATTACGTGACTGGTGGCATTTTTGCATAATTATATTATGTGGTTCCTTACTCACGACAGTTCCAAAGTGAAGTGTCCACTGTGTGGCGCTAAAAGAGAGTTGAATTATTTCCCAAATATATCGAGACTTAAGTCAACAAAATCCGTGCATCTTATCACGTGACTCGTTGTGCATGACACCGCGGAGACTCACAGCATGTGGAGACTCATGCTACTCTCCACGATCCACACACAACTCACCACACGCCCCATTGAGAGAACCACTAATCACCACCACAAGGAGGTTACCCCATGTGACTCTACCCTCCATAGCAACCGGGACAATATGGTTGCTTAGGAGACCTGGCTGGAGTCACTCAGCACACCCTGGATTCAAACTCACAACTCCAGAGTTGGTAGTCAGCGTCAATACCCGCTGAGCTACCCAGCCCCCCCCATTCTAATCCTTAAACCTAAACCTAACCCATAGTGTCAGAAAAAGCAAATGAGAGATGAAAAACAAAACCGTGGTAAAACAAGCAGTAAGGACGGACACCTGGGGTGTAATTATCTCAATCAGCCGGGAGAGAGATAAAGAGGAGCCGGAGCCGCAGTTGGGGAGAGAGAGACACCCATGAAGCTGAGCGTGCCCGTCGCATTACTGAAAAGCAATGCCGTTTTGTGTATGTGTTTATTTATAGTGCGGTAAAGCAAACCAAATGATGTTACACTGAAAAGTGTCATTAAAAGTAACTTATGTGGATTGTTAACCCAGGTCCTGCTTCCTCCTTCCCAAGAAAGACAAGAAGGATTTTGGAGGAGGAAGGTACTGTCATGGAGTCCTCACCGCTGGCTGAAGATCGTGTCGCAGAGGAGATTTCTGATCTGGTGGTGATGATGCAGTTCATCATCCGGCCACCGAAAGGGACGGCTGAGTGGGTCCAGTGCCATCATCCGGCGACGCTGAAGGAGGCTGTGCAGCTGGCTGAGGACCATTTGGCGGTGTGTTCGGGAGCCGGCGAGCCCTCTTCTCTCTCTCTCTCTCCCTCTCTCTCTCTCTCCCTCTCTTTCCTGCCCCCTCTCCTTCCCCTCATCCTGTTCCTGTTCCCTGGAAACAAGGAGTTGGGACCCTGGAAGCCATCCTGCAGCGGGTCGGCCGAAATGGCAACACTTCCTCCACAGAATTTTTTTTTGGGGGGGTGGCAGGCTGGATGGTTCCCCGGCCTGAGTTGGGTGATGGGGGTCATCTGAAAAGGAAACTACACGATGTTGCACTGAAAAGTTTCATTAAAAGTCATTTACTACAATTTATTAATTACAATATTTGTATTTAGAGTAATCAATGGTTTGCTCTTCCTGTGCGTTACATATTTGCCATTTCATGAATTGTTTTACAGTTCCATTTTGCAAAAAATTAAAAATAAAAAGTCCACAATGGACTATTTAATGGCAGGTTGTGGGATTATCATTGTTTGAAAAAATGTGCAGAACTTGGCCTTCAAAATTAAACTTACCTTGAGAAATTTTCACTGGAGTAGCAAGAGTGACAACTAGCCCTGGTTTCATTTCTGTGTTTGCTTTCAATGCAACTTCGTCACTTTTTAGAAACACTGGCTAAATGTTGGCTTGTCATACAATGTTCTTCTGGTGGCAGTGATTGAACGTCAATGTGTTCTTCGACAGACTGTAAAGTGGTCTCAAGACAGTCGTGTTACTTCTCAGAGCTAACTGGGCCAATAGTCACCTCCTTTTCCCTCTTTGTAGTGTCATGGAAATTAAAAATCCTTTTTTTTAATCCCAATATGTTTTGCATAAATACATGACATGTTGGAAAAACATTTGGACCACAGTGTTGGTTTGCGGTTGACGATTGCACATGATTTGGTATTTCACTTATGAACCCATGTTCCCTGTATGCACTTCAGAGTAAGATTTTTTTGTAGATATTTACATTTTTTTTATTAATTGTATGTATTATTGACATTTATCTCACTTCGTCTGCCATCTTGGATTGTCTCAGTACATTCTAGGATTGCCTTCTTTGTGAAGGATACGTGTGATACGGTCTTAGAATTTGGCTTAAGTCAACATAATAATGCTACCTTCGAATCAAGAGGGTGCGTACGATGCCTTTAAATGGTGCCTATGTAGGAAGCTCACTACTTTATGTAATTAAAGAGAGCAAATGTCTCAGGTATAGCAGAACAAGCCCAAACATAGCTAATAGAAAACAGGAATTGATTTGAGGTTTTCTAAACATTGCATTACCTAATTAGCTCTTCTACTGGAGCAGTGTTGATTGTTTTTTGCATCCAGGGACTTTTTAAGTTTGACAAATATGAAACTAGCCAATAAGCCACCAAGCTAAACAAAAACTGATGTATGTATTTGGTCTGCAATGCAATTTTCACCCTATATTACAACAAACGGCATAAGCATGAGGTGTTTACTTGAGTCAAGAATGGCAGTTACCACTTCAAAACAAACTAAAAAGATTTTCTGATCCAGCATTTGAACAAATTGGAAATCTGTCGCAGTCAATCATGCAAGATTTCGAAGAAAAGATTTGAGTGAAAATGGCCCATGAAAGCTAACCGTTGGGTCTCACATCATAAGCCATCTAGAAGACAGCATTTGGAAAGTTGGGGTTGGGGTCGGTTCCCAATTCTGCATTGTTCCTACTGATTTTGGGTTCCTCTGCCAGATTTCAGAGGCCCCAATCTGACCAACATACGCAGAAGTTTCTCAAAACATCTGGAACGGAGTCGCTGCTCTGAGCTCCTCGTGTTCTTTGGCTTTTCCTCTAAGTTTAATCACTTTCATTTGCTGTAGTCACTAAACACATTCAATGTTTTTCACTTGCTGCGCACCTGTTAGGTACAAAACAACATTTAACACCAGCATTAAAGGGATAGTTTGTTGTTCTTTACTCCAAACCGTTTTTTTTCTTTTCCTTTTTTTACGTGGATCTCAAAAATGGAAATCTGTGAAGAATCTTTACACAGCTCTTTCCATGGAACAACATGGCGTAGTGACATTAAAGTATCATAAAAGTAGTTCATACGACTTGTACACTATATTAAGTGTCCTAAAGCCAATCCTTTACTTCCATAATTAAAAACTATGGAATTCTACATGTGTAGGAAAAATGGCAAGGTTCAGTGAATTAGCAACAAGCTAGCGTCTATTTAACAGATCCAACATTTTGCAACATTTGACAAGTGCTAATCCATGCTAAAGCTACAATCTATTACAGGTTCATTGACAAATAACAAATCGATGTTTACAATAAATGGAAAACAACACCGTCTGTAGCTTTTCTTTTAGCCTCTTAGCTAATTTTGTCCATTGAAAAGGCCCTTCATAACCTTGTGTGACCTTCGGGACAACCTGAAGCTGTTTCATACCCATACACGATAACTGCTCTCCAACGCAGGTTTGAATGTTCCGGTATGATTCTTGTCAAAGGTTTAATAGACAGGCGAATCGTTATCATTTAGGAAAGAGATTGTGTTGGTGTTTGAATCAAGATTGCGATCTTTTTATGATTTAATCGTGCAGCTCTACACATAACTATAGTAATTATTCAAGGTATCTGTGACCGGGCGGAGGGCGGGGCCGGGTCGTGATTAAACACACCCGGTCCATCACCAGCATCCAGCCAGCACAACACCATGCCTGCATGGAGATACGCCAGGAGCAGGAACAACGCTTCCAAAACCTGGTCCAGGCACAAGAGGATCACCAGGGAGGGGGCTGGCATTGAGACCTCCTCGGAGCCCATCCCACCGGTGGTCCTCACGAAAATGCAGCCATGTGATGATCCGGAGGACTTCCTCGACCTTTTCGAGAAAACTGCGGAGATTTGGAGGTGGCCTCCCGATCAGGGGAGGCGCAGCTGGCGGCACAACAACTCCCCGCCGCCAGCCTCCTGGATTACAACCACCTAAAGAAGGCCACCCAGCAACGGGACGGTTGGACCCCGGAGCAGAGTCAGCAACTCTATTGATTGTTGATATATATTGGTATTGATTGGCTGTCTGTCACCTGCAAAAAAACAATCACGTTTTAGAGAAGAAAAAAAGCACATCCACTGCTGTAACTGCTACATAGTAACGACTTTCTACTCGAGGACCATGATAGAAATGTACGATGTCAATGGAGTGAAAAGTACGATATATATCTTTCAGAAGTTTCCAGAAAAAATAAAACTCAAGAAAAGTACAGATACTCATAAAGTGTATTTAAGTACAGTACTCAAGTAAATGTATTTCGTTACTGTCCACCTCTGCCTATAATACATCTATAATACAGTGTGTTCACACAATAGTTACACTCAGGACATTCAGGACAAAAATGTCCCCATTGAAACCCATTAAAACTGCAATATTAAAGCCATTATAGCATAACATCATGAATCATGTTTAGCGTATGGAGCAAATACAAACTTTCCCCCTATTCTCTGTTTCCTGTATTATAGTATTAAATGTGTGTGTTTGTGTGTGTATGTGTGTGTGTGTGTGTGAGTGAGTCTGTGTGTGTGTGTTTCAGTTTGAAAGAGTGTGTGTGTGTGTGTGTGTGAGAGAGAGTGTGTGTGTGTGTGTGTGTGTGTGTGTATGTGTGTGAGTGAGTCTGTGTGTGTGTGTGTGTGTGTCAGTTTGAAAGAGTGTGTGTGTGTGTGTGTGTGTGTGTGTGTGAGAGTGTGTGTGAGTGAGTGAGAGTGTGTGTGTTTGTGTGTGTGTGGGTGTGTGTGTGTGAGTGTGTGAGTGTGTGTGAGAGTGTGTGTGAGTGAGTGCGAGTGTGTGTGTTTGTGTGGGTGTGGGTGTGTGTGAGTGTGCGTGTGTGAGTGTGTGTGTATGTGAGTGTGTGTGTGAGTGTGAAAGAGTGTGTGAGTGTGCATGTGTGGGTGCGTGTGAGTGTGTGTGTATGTGAGTGTGAAAGAGTGTGAAAGAGTGTGTGTGTGTTTGTGTGTGTGTGTGTGTGTGTGTGTGTGTGTAATACAACAGTGGTATTTAAATGGTTAAAATCCTGAAAATGAATGAATATTTGGTAGTTATGATCAGGACTGATGTTGGTAAAAAAAATAACTCAAAGTGGAAAATAATATTAATATATAATATTATAATGGCAGTTTTTGACCTGGACGTTTTTTGTCCTGTAATTAACTTATTTAAATTGACGCAGAACGGTTAATTCAAGACATAAAATAAACAACAATTGACATATTATGACTCAAACAAGGGGTTTAACAGCCTCTTGTGTAATCACTTGTCATATAAATTTGAGTGTGTAATATAACCCCAACATTTAAATACACACGAGCTAATCGTCATCTCAGATATCGTAGCAGTCGCGCTAGTTTTTATATCGCAGAACGTAGCGGCTGGTCCAGGCAAAGAAAGTTCTGTCACTTTGGCCTGATTCACTGTGGGAAGTTTGATATGCTCAGGATCATGTTGGCGTGCTTTTTCTCTGGCGTGAAGCCTGTAATCTTGAAGATTTATGCCATTCACCGCCCCTGAGTTTAACAACCTTTCTAATATTCCAGGATATAAAAATGCAGTTGGTCCAAATATCAGAGCGACAGAAGATATTGGTGTACATGTTTCTGGCCAGAAACACATAGTGGTTACTATGGAGATGCTCACCACTTATACAGTTTACAAACCGACTCCCGGCTCTGGTTTGGCTTTTGCACGCAGGTGGAATCGCCTCAATGCTATTCTGGCATCTGTTCTGAGTTGTGGAATCTGTACGTTGTGTTCGGGATCATGTGCACATCTTGTAGGATTGCACAAGGTGCTCGACATTAAGGATTTGTATTTTCTTCTCTTAAAGAGATAATTCACCCCAAAAGAACAATTCTTTCGTCTTTGTTGATCCAAACCAGCATGACTTTCTTCTGTGGAGCACAAAATGAGATGTTAGCAGAATGTTAGTCTCAGTCACCATTCGATTTCATTGCATTTTTTTCCATCCATACACTGGAAGTGAATGGTGACTGAGGCTGTCAGCCGCTAACATCCTGACATCTGCTTTTGTGTTCCACGGAAGCAAGAAAGTCAAACAGGTTTTATACAACATGAGTAAATGATCACAGAATGTTTCATTTTGGGCTGAACAATTTTAGCATTTTTATTTGTTTGATTACAAAATATTGTAGTTTTAAAATGAGTAAAAAAGAATATTTTGTGCTATATATATATATATTAATTATAAATATATGAAATGCTATTCTCAAACAATATGAATAATATATATATACAGCTGTTAGTTCCGGTCCTCGAATCTGATTGGACGAGAGATGTTCCATTAGCACTGATGGTCTGACACCATCATCACTCGGACGCTTCACTGTGTGTGTCACTCCACTTGTGTTCATGCCGTTCTAAACTAAAGTGTAAGAGCAGTGCAGATCTGTTAAGAGCTACTGTTTGTCTTTTGTTTTTGACATTACATATGTTAGCCAGCATGTGGCGGCAAAAGATCATTTTTGTGTGTAATATGAGGCAGTTAGATGACGTGAAGTGAAGCTGCTTCAGCCGTTTACATACAACAGCTCTCCGTGATCGCAGCCGAGAGTCACGACAGACTGATTGATTACAGAATTCAACGTGCTTACCTCTTATCGGAGTTTCCATATTGGTGAAAAAGTACTGTTCAAAATGGCGGAGGACATTGCGGTTTATATAGGGATCGACTGTTGCGCACCGGCTACCATGAAATAGTGAGAATTAACCCCGCTTGGACGGCTATTACTCCACTGAGAAAGCTGATCTTCAGAAAGCTGACAGCATCTCTGCTTGGGAGTGACAACAGGTGATCACACACGCTCTGTCTCTCTCTCTCTCTCAATTTCAATTTAATTCTCTCTCTCTCTCTCTCTCTCTCTCTCTCTCTCTCTCTCTCTCTATCTCACTCTCTCTCTATTTCACTCTCTCTGTCTCACTCTCTCTCTCTCTATCTTACTCTCTCTCTCTATCTTACTCTCTCTCTCTATCTTACTCTCTCTGTCTCTGTCTCACTCTCTCTCTCTCTATCTTACTCTCTGTCTCTGTCTCACTCTCTCTCTCTATCTCACTCTCTCTCTCTATCTTACTCTCTCTCTCTATCTCACTCTCTCTCTCTATCTCACTCTCTCTGTCTCACTCTCTCTCTCTATCTCACTCTCTCTCTATCTCACTCTCTCTCTCTCTATCTCACTCTCTCTCTCTATCTCACTCTCTCTGTCTCACTCTCTCTCTCTATCTCACTCTCTCTCTATCTCACTCTCTCTCTCTCTATCTCACTCTCTCTCTCTGTCTCACACACACACACACACACATTCATGTTTATCCAATAACTTGTTAGAAACATCACAAGCCGTGATACTATTCCTGAAGTGAACTTTCTGAATTACTAACGAAGGTTTGGACGCATCATTTGTTTTGAGCAGCAACGGCAGATTCTGATCCGTAGTGTAATAAAGTAGTTCCGGCACAAATGCGTTTTTAATGCGTTTTTATGACCGTTCTCAGTTTTTCCTAATTTTTTAAAAATGTACTTGTTCATTGAACTGTTGTATATAAGCAATATCACACTCGCAATTGTGCGATATGGCCCTATATCAGCACTGCTGTGATTACCTACGACACTCGAACTGCAGCCGAATCACAGCAGTGCTGATATAGGGCCATATAGCACTCTTGCTCCTGTGATATTGCTTAAATATATATATATATATATATATATATATATGTATGTATGTGTATATGTTTATATAATATATTTATATTTTATTAATAATTAATTATATTATATTTTATCATATAATTATAATTATATTAATTTATTAATTATGTAATTAATATAAAAAAATTGTGAACAGTATTTAATATATTTATAAAGAATATATATATATATAATATTTTATAATTTAATTTTATATATATATATATATATATATATATATATATATATATATATAATTACATTATTAAATATAACAATCTACAGGCATCTGAAAAGAAAATATAGAAAAATAAATGATGAAGGCACAGATTTTCCAAGTTAGTTTTGATGTGACCTTCACATAAACTGTTGAAATCTGTTTTAATAAAAAAATCAACCCCGGGGACATAAAAAAGTCTGTAGATGACAAATCACCAATGCACAGAGCGGGCACATGTTTTTACACCATCGGTTGATGAAATGTGAAGATGTGGCGGTCGACTGGTGTTCTGGTTTGGGCTAAAAATGTCTTTAACAGCTGCTGTGGGACCCAGTATGTGTCTTCCACTAATGCATTCATCTATTCTTGGATTTTATGACAATGAGACTCCATAAAGTTCTGAAATATCAGACTCCGAGTTTACTTTGGACCGACGGAGCAGAGAAAAGATAATTATAATTAGACACTTGCTCGTTTTTTATCAGCATGCATGCCAAATGACAGGGCATGTTGTATCTGTGGTGAAAGGTCTTGATCTATCAAAGGCAATCGTTGAATATTATTTTGGTTTTATGAGGGTATTTTACCTACACTAAACTCGGGGAACTTTGGGTTTCTGACTCCTGGAAAAGTGGCCTAGTGCTTCAAAACACTTGAGATGTGTATTATTCATTAAAGACGGTTACGATTGCAAGTAGGCACTTTTCAATCCTTTGAGACTATTTAAATGAGAGTGCAAGCAGAAGACACTAAACTGTGTAGCACTTTAACCTGAACGCACACACACACACCGACATGTTCGGAGCGAAATAAAACCTCCAACCAACCCGTAGGTCCCCATCTGTAACAAATCCACAAATTTCAATTCTGTACAAAATGACGTTCCTTCCCATTTGCCAAACGCTTCTTCTCTGTTGTATCCTCTGTCTTTTTTTGACAACAGCTTGCGTGCTGTGCGAGCTAACCAAGATGTTGAAAATGCAAATATTTTCCAAATGTCTTGGATTTTGTCTATGAAGTATCAAATTTTGTGGTCTCAGCTGCGCTGCACATTGATGTTTTATCAATGGCATTCGTATCGTGGCATTTGGAGGCTTAAATGAGTTAGGACGCACACAGGACGCACACAACGCCTCCGTGTATTTCAAGCTTTAATGAGGAAATGTTTGTGCAAAACTGTCCGTGTTTGAAGTCGGCTTATAACGGCGCCCTGTTGTTTGAACAAAGACAACAGAGGAGCATTGCGCTGTAAATTATGACTTTGTAAAGACGTGGAAACTATCTGTGAGCAAACAGCTTCATTGACGTTACAAATCAGAAGCCCACTGTCACACTTAAAGAGAAAGATGTGTTTGCGTGTGCAATTAAAGATGGATAAATGTCATTTTTAATACTTAAAGAAACAAATATGCCGAGTTATATGAACAGACGTTGGCTTCTTATCACAACACTGCACATTTGAAGCTTAAGACATGTCAACAGCTGTTTCTGTGACTGATCTGGAACACTTTACACATCTCTGCACATCAAACAAAATGTGTTTTACATGATCATATTACTAAGGCAAATATATGTAAATATAATAGAACTATTTTTAATCAAGATATTTTCTTCTATGTTCATGAAATCTCACAATCGTAACTGTTAAGCAGCAACTCTGCTTTTTACATGATCATATAGCTAAGCTAATTACATGTAAATGTGCAAAATAGTTACATTTTTATTTGAATTAACTACTTTTATCAGCATATTTTATTAAATTAAATTAAATTAATTAATTAAATCTCACATTTGGAGCACTTTACATAAGCAGCAACTCTGCACATCACTCAAATAGTGTTTTACATGATCATATAGCTAAGCTAATTACATGTAAATGTGCAAAATAGTTACATTTTTATTTGAATTAACTACTTTTATCAGCATATTTTATTAAATTAAATTAAATTAATTAATTAAATCTCACATTTGGAGCACTTTACATAAGCAGCAACTCTGCACGTCACTCAAATAGTGTTTTACATGATTATATAGCTAAGCTAATTATACGTGAACGTGCAAAATAGTTACATTTTTATTTGAATGAACTATTTTTATCAATATATTATATTTAATATTTCATTAAATCTCACATTTGGAACACTTTACATAAGCAGCAACTCTGCGTGTCACACAAATAGCGTTTTGCATTATCATCTAGCTAAGCTAATTACATATAAATGTGCAAAATAGTTAAAAAAAATTAAATTAACTACTTTTATCGATATATTTAATTTAATATTTCATCCAATCTTGCAAGTGACTGATTTGAAGCACTTTTATATAAGCAGCAACTCTGCGTGTCACACAAATAGCATTTTAAATGATCATATAGCTAAGCTAATTACATGTATACATGCAAAATAGTTATATTTTTACTTAGATTAACAATTTTTAGCGATATATTTTATTTAATATTTAATTAAATCTCATAAGTGACTGATTTGGAACGCTTTACATTAGCAGCAACTCTGCACAATACACAAATAGTGTTTTACATTATCAAATAGCTAAGTTAATTATACGTTAACGTGCAAAATAGTACAATTTTTATTTGAATTAACTACTTTTATCAGCATATTTTATTAAATTAAATTAAATTAATTAATTAAATCTCACATTTGGAACACTTTACATAAGCAGCAACTCTGCACGTCACTCAAATAGTGTTTTGCATTATCATCTAGCTAAGCTAATTACATGTAAATGTGCAAAATAGTTAAAAATAAATTAAATTAACTACTTTTATCAATATATTTAATTTAATATTTCATCCAGTCTTGCAAGTGACTGATTTGAAGCACTTTACATAAGCAGCAACTCTGCATGTCACACAAATAGTGTTTTACATGATCATATAGCTAAGCTAATTATATGTAAATGTGCAAAATAGTTACATTTTATTTGAATTAACTATTTTTATCAGCATATTTTATTAAATTAAATTAAATTAATTAATTAAATCTCACATTTGGAACACTTTACATAAGCAGCAACTCTGCACATCACTCAAATAGTGTTTTACATTATCATATAGCTAAGCTAATTATACGTGAACATGCAAAATAGTTACATTTTATTTGAATTAACTATTTTTATCAGCATATTTTATTAAATTAAATTAAATTAATTAATTAAATCTCACATTTGGAGCACTTTACATAAGCAGCAACTCTGCACGTCACTCAAATAGTGTTTTACATTATCATATAGCTAAGCTAATTATACGTGAACATGCAAAATAGTTACATTTTTATTTAAATTAACAATTTTTATCAATATATTATATTTAATATTTCATTAAATCTCACATTTGGAACACTTTACATAAGCAGCAACTCTGCGTGTCACACAAATAGCGTTTTGCATTATCATCTAGCTAAGCTAATTACATGTAAATGTGCAAAATAGTTAAAAATAAATTAAATTAACTACTTTTATTGATATATTTAATTTAATATTTCATCCAGTCTTGCAAGTGTCTGATTTGAAGCACTTTTATATAAGCAGCAACTCTGCGTGTCACACAAATAGTGTTTTACATGATCATATAGCTAAGCTAATTACATGTACATGTGCAAAATAGTTAAATTTGTACTTAAATTAACAATTTATATCGATATATTTTTATTTAATATTTCATTAAATCTCACAAGTTGTCATGTTCTCTGTTGTCTTTTGTTTTTGTGCTTTTATGTTGAAGTTAGGTTTAGTTCCTGTTTGGTTCTTGTAGTCCTTTGTAGTTTTATTTTATGATTGGTTTTCCCCTGATTAGTTCCCGTTCCCTGATTGTTTCCCAGGTGTTCCTCATTCCCTTGTTAGTTCCTTTATGTATTTAGGTCCTTGGTTGCCCTGTTTCCAGTGTTAGTTATTGCATGATTTGGTATGCTCTGTGCCAGCTTCTCTGTGGTTTTCTTTGTTCCGAGTTTTCTTAATTTTTTGTTCAATAAACAGCTGCACCTCCATCCTCAATTTTTGCCTGTCAGTCACACAAGTGACTGATTTGGAACACTTTACATTAGCAGCAACTCTGCATGTCACACAAATAGTGTTTTACATTATCATATAGCTAAGCTAATTATACGTGACCATACAAAATAATAAAATGTTTATTAAAATTAACTATTTTTATCAGCATATTTAATTTAATCTCAAGTGACTGATTTGGAACACATAAGCAGCAACTCTGCATGTCACACGAATAGCATTTTACATGGTCATATAGCTAAGCTAATTATACATAAATGTGCAAAATTGTTATATTTTTATTTAAATTAACTATTTTTTTATCAATATATTTTATTGCATTTTTCATCCAGTCTTGCAAGTGACTGATTTGAAGCACTTTTATATAAGCAGCAACTCTGCGTGTCACACAAATAGCATTTTAAATGATCATCTAGCTAAGCTAATTACATGTATACATGCAAAATAGTTAAATTTTTACTTAAATTAACAATTTTTATCGATATATTTTATTTAATATTTCATTAAATCTCATAAGTGACAGATTTGAAACGCTTTACATAAGCACCAACTCTGCACAATACACAAATAGTGTTTTTTATTATCATATAGCTAAGCTAATTGTACGTAAATGTGCAAAATTACTTTTATCGATATATTTTATTTAATATTTCATCCAATCTCGTGTCGTGAGTGACTGATTTGGAACGTTTAACATAAGCAGCAACCAGGGCTGGACTGGTAATCTGGCATACCGGCATTTTCTCGGTGGGCCGGTGCACTTTGTGGCCGATCAGGTGCGGACTGGCTATCGGGAGAAACGAGCGGGCCGGTGGGACGGCCGCGAAACGGGCTGAATGGGCCGCGATAAGCTAAAATGAGCCGGCGCACTATGTAGAACGGACCACAAAACGGTGCCGCGATATGCAGAAAAGGACAGCAAACAATCCACCCCCAAACAGGCTCTGGGACTCCAAAGAACCACAGTGAGAGCCATTATCTCCCAAATGGAGAAAACTTGTCACAGTAGGGAACCTTCCCAGAGGTGGCCGACCTGCCATACCTAAAATTCCTCTAAAACCAGCCAGACCAGACTGGGAGACCAGCAAAGGCCAGCAAACCATCTTAGGCATTTTTTCAGCAGGTAAGGCAGCATGATTGCTAGCTAGTGTGCGCAGACTTCTGCAAGTACCATTCACGAGTGGCTCATTCACACACATATACACACACACACACACAAACTGTTCTTCCCGTGGTTGTCAGGCGTCTCCAAACTCTCAGACTGCTGATGTTGTCGCGGTGTGAGGTTGGAGGGCGGTGCTGTTCACCCATTAACCCCACTACAGTTTTACGAGCACCGCGGCCTTGTCCACGCCAACATAAATACACGCGCCGGCCAAGCGCAGGATAATTATTTAGTGTTCAACAGTCTCATCTCTCCCCCTCCCAGCGCATATATCCACGGCACTATCAGCTGATCTGACGTTATTTACGGTTGACTGTTATTGTCCAGAACAGAGACTTATTAAAGCGCAGTTATTAAACATTCTCGCAGGGGGACGATTCGTCGTAAATCTTAACGTTTCCCAGCACCGGTGCTCAAGTTCGGCAGACACTAATGGATGGTTATGGTTATCTTGTTCAGTTGTTTGTGCAAAAATGTCTTTCCCCACCAAAAGAGACAGAGAAACAATGTAATGTGGTTTTTATAAGAATTACATAAAGTGTTGCGGTAAAGCTGATTTCGATTAAGCGCTTTATATGCGATGGACTGTTTTTTAAGAGCTCTTTTACACCATCTATTCAGTCTTTAGTGTCCTTTCAAGTCACCAAGTTTAAGAGGATGGGCATGTTAGCATATAGCGTATTCCCATACTACTTGTACTATTTTAGAAGTATGCAATATACTGAACCATATGGAAATTATCGGTACATTTGTAGCGATACATAGCTATTTTTAACATGTCGATTTTCGACCTTTTTAAAATAAGATCTTAAACAAGCCTTAAGATGGTCTCCCAGCCTGACCAGCCAACAAGTAACCAAAACGACCATTTTTACTGGACAACAACACAAAACAGTTTTTTGCAGTATACGTTGCTTTGTTTAACCACAAGAGCACGTCCTGTGTGAACGGCCTCTTACTTTGTGTTGCTTTTGTCTTTAAGACTCGACTCTTCTCTTCAGGCTACTCGGTGCCCAACTAAAACTCCTCTCGTGCCCTCCAGCCTCAGATGAGCTCAGTGTGGTCTGCTCCTTTGAATCCGCCATATGTTCCTCACCACTAATATCAACCAGATGACAGTGAACCTCACAGTGATTGTCTCTCAATGAGACAAGCAGTCAATATAACATAAAGAAGATGATGAGCTGCACTGTTCCCCAGACAAAGTACCACATTTGTCTCTGGAGGCCTCGAAGTGAAAATCTGCGTATGATTTTCTTTCATTCATTTACATTTATGCATTTGGCAGATGCTTTTATCCAAAGCGACTTACAGTGCACTTATTACAGGGACAATCCCCCCGGAGCAACCTGGAGTTAAGTGTCTTACTCAAGGACACAATGGTGGTGGCTGTGGGGATCGAACCAGCAACCTACCAGATATGTGCTTTAGCCCACTACGCCACCGCCAATGAATGGTTGAACTGTCCCATTAAGAATTGTTTACAGGGATTATGTTAATGAGGTATATTTATTCTTCTCACTGCGTTGATAAGTTGTGTCGCTACATTTAGTAAGATTTATGCTTAAAACAAGACAAGACAATTGGGTTTAATGGGCCAAATGGGTTTAAAAGCGCTTTAAAGTATGCACTTTGCCTTCTACAAATATGTTAAAATACAAAAATGATTAGCCAAGGTACTTCCGACCAAAACATTGCAGTAGAAACCATTGCTGCTTTATGAATTGGATCTAGAGGCAGAGTTATTGAATACCCATTATGTAGTGAAAGACGTTTGTTTACATAATGTTTCCTATCCGGTGGTAATGCCCTTTGACATGAATATGGTTATATATGGTTAATATAAATGGAGCTCTTCCCGACCTGATGCTAGTATCTGACGGCACAACAGCAGCCACGACCGTTAATCATTGCAAATACCACTGTTGAAAAATCACTATGCTATTTATATACGTTTATGTATGTTCCACTCACCCGATGCCCTACGAAGTGGACATAAATCTGTTATGGTTAGAGGAAGCAAGTGTACACACTCTTTTCACAGGTGGCACGAGTCCCAGTAAAGTCCTGTAAAAGTTGTTTTATGAGGGAGATATGGTGACCTGAGGAAGATTGTCCCTGAAAATATATCATGTTGATCGTATGTTCCTGAGTTTCAAAACGGCTGTTCACAATCAGAAGAAATAGCGATGCCCGACCGTGAATGAGTTGGTTGTTTTTATTGAATTGCTCAGGCGGTTTGAATTGTCATTAGGATAACTCGTTAACGGACTGATCATTCTCAGGGTGCATCCCAGTTCCCTTTAGCTCCCTATGTTGTGAATCAGTATCATGAACACGAATGTAGGCACTAACACAGGGTGTACATCCACTGAACCTTATTCATTGCAGCGCCATTTTTGATTTTTGGCGGGAATGACAAGGAGGCTTAGACAAAAAACACTAGATAAAATGAGTTGTGGAAATTAGATTTGATCTTGGAGGTTTTTGATGTCAGTGAGATGGTAAGTTTATCCCTCACAGCTGCGTTTCATTCGTCAAAAAAGATGCCGCTATAGAGAGCAACGGTGCCTGTCCACTTTTTCAGCCGTTTGGGTTCCGGAAGTATTTTCCCCATTCGTTTCTTCCATAGACTTTTTATAAAATCCTTCATAAAAGAGTTGTGCACCATAAACCAAACCAACCAGCTCCGAGGAGACTCACAACATCACAACCTTTGTTTTGGGGTTACAACGAATTTGAAAATCGGACATAAAGACGAAGGTACAAGACCGTGTACTTACCGTCTTTAATGAGGGCACAAACTACAATCCCATGAAGTATTGCGAAAATGTCATTGAATAATAAAACGATGGGACAAACTGAAGCTATTGAATTTAGGTTGTTGATTATAAGTATAGAAACAATATATTTTACGTTTATTGCAAAATAAACCTGTACCATGGTGTAGCACAAAAAGGACATGCAAGAAGGAGGCGGGAACCAGTTGAACAGTAAACAAAGTTTAATGGTAAACTTAAAACCAACGTAATCAAACGTGGAGCGTGGCCGTGTGCGTCTCTCTCGAACAGGCGCTTCCTGGCGACCCTTTATCTCGCTCTACAGCTGATCAGCTGATTCAGTGCTGGCCGTGCTCCATCACAGCCCGGCCATGCCCTCCTCCTCATCACACTCCTCGGCCGTTCTGTCAGCTGGTGGCCCACCCCGCTCTTATGAACCTGGAAGGAGAGACGAGGGGAGGCATGGGGAGAGGGAAATGGAGAGAGAGAGAGAGAGAGAGAGAGAGAGAGAGAGAGAAGTGCTTGCTTGCCAGCTCCCATACACGCTGTTGCCCGGTCCTCAACCGCTCCTCCGCCCACTGGCGGACGGCAGCTCGCGCCTCCCCCAGCGGATGGCAGTGAGTCCTTCGGCCCTTGGCAGACAGAACCACTCCTCCCCTTCTCGGCAGACAAGCGCGGTTCCTCCAGCTCTCGGCTTACTTAAGTTGTAAATTTAAATGTAACTTTTTAGGTTATACAGTAACATTTACTTACACATCTGATGTACATAGTACTTAATCTTAGTAGGACATTTCACATTTTAAACTTTCCTTCTAAATACGTTTAATCATGTACAGGCTGAACTATGGAGCTGATTGAGAAACATCTTTAGTCACATGGCTTGTATCTGTTCCTGATTCAGTCTAAGTCATTAGGATAGCTCTCTAATGGACTGATCGTTTAGAGCAGTTTTTCAACTGGTACATACTCTATACACTGCCTGGCCAAAAAAAGTTGCCATTTGGAATTAAGGCAGTGTTATGATCTGGGGTTGTTTTAATTGGTCAGGTCACGGCACAGCAATGTTATGTGGCAGTAAAATGAAGTCAGCTGACTACCTGAATGTACTGAATGACCAGGTTATCCTATCAATTGATTTTTTTTTCCCCTGACGGCACGGGCATATTCCAGGACGACGATGCCAAGATTTATCGGGCTCAAATTGTGACAGAGTGGTTCTGGGAAGATGAGGAATAATTTTCAAACATGAATTGGCCACCACAAAGTCCTTAACCACAATGAAAGTATTTGGGATGTGTGGAGAAGACTTTACGGAGTGGTTCGACCTGGGAATCTAACCCATGACCTTGGCATTGCTAGTGCCATGCTCTACCAGTTGAAATGTCATGGTTACTGTCGTAACCTCCATTCCCTGATGGAGGGAGCGAGACGTTGTGTCAATGTAGTGGCACTAGGGCTCTCAAGAGCGACCCCTAGTGTAACTACATCAAAACAACGTTGAGTGAGTGACAGAAGGGGAATGCCATGGTTACTGTCATAACCTCCATTCCCTGATGGCGGGAACGAGACTTTGTGTTGATGTAGTGACACTAGGGGTCACTCTTGAGAGCCCTAGTGCCACTACATTGACACAACATCGAGTGAGTGACAGAAAGGGAACGTCATGGTTACTGTCATAACCTCTGTTCCCTGATGGAGGGTACGAGATCTTGTATCGATGTAGTGACACTAGGGGTCACTCTTGAGAGCCCTAGTGCCACTACATCGACACAACTTCGAAGGGGAACTTCAATGTTGTTTCATGCCAAGAAGGCTCTCAATCAGCTACCTAAGTAGTGCACTGTCCAAGGAGTCGGCCATTTGTTGGCCTAATTCATTTTCAAAATAGTTCAGTGCACTGAAATGTTCGCTCCCTCAAAAGTCAGCATAAAAACCAGAGAGCATCAGCTGCTCATGTTTACTTAACACAGGTATCGTCATCTACTACAGTCTCACTTCGTTGGAGGACGAGCACAATTGAAAATGAATGAAGACGAACCCTTATTTTCTACCTTTCAAAGAGATTCTGTTTGCAATCATCTTTGATCCATAATGTGCATAAAAGTTATACAATCCTGGAATAGTAAAGATGTCATATGTCACAGTTTCGGGTAAATGAGGCTACTGTCTGGAAAGCCTACTCTGGACCTAATTTAAGTTTATCATGACAGGAGTTTTGTGATTGGTTGTCAGGCTCATGACTGGGGTGGGCCAGGCCTGATTTACACACAAACGCCGCACATACGGACTCTGTGAATTGGAATGCAGCTTATGTCAGAGCGTGTGATATTCCTCATCTCTGGGAGTTTTTCGCAGGGGTGGGGTGGTCCGCTATCTTTCACTCTCCCAGTATGAAAAGAAGACTAACAGACGAACAACATAAAGCATTTCTGTGCTCTTAAGGCAATGAAGTCACGTCACAAGCTGCCAAAATTATTCCAAGATTCAGAAGCACTGTAATGTGCCGACATATTCTCCCTTATCGTCCGTCCAGTGCTAGTGGCGAAATAACAAACATGTTAACATTCCTAGTCATGTTCCCCTCCTGCAGGTCCTGAAGTACAGCACAATTGATGGCTGATGTTTGAAGGTCAACAGATCCTTTCTATCTTCACCGTGTGTTTCTGGAGAGTCTCAAATGTCAGTTGGAAGCATCTCGTTACTCTTTTGTCTTACCTTCCACCCCTTTTCCTCGTTTTCTGAAAGATAATTCATTTTTACGACTATCATGATTCTCCCCCACACAGCTGCATGCTATCTATCCATAGACTCATCCCGTGCAAACAAATTGCTTGGAGATTTGCGCGTCTACCAGGTTGGTCCAACAGAATGCTCTTGAAAACACACGGGTGAGGCAAAACTCCACACATCTGTGATGGTGGCTTTGTTTGGATTAGTTTATTAGCATAATGTTTTTACTATCTCTGCAGTAAATGGTATGAATACCGCACAGAATACTGTGTTCAAGTCCTTCTGGGAAGTTTGTACTTACGAGGTCGGAAGTTGTAAATACAATGTGACGTATGTTCAAATGATTTTAACCGGAAGGAATCACCCGTTTTGCTATTTCATCTTTCTTTCCAAGACAAGGTTGTTTTGTGGTGTTCATGTGCGCTTAACTTGTTTAATGTTTTTACTCCCCTTTTCTCCCCAATTTGGAACGCCCAATTCCCAATGCGCTTCAAGTCCTCGTGGTGGCATAGTGACTCAATCCGGGTGGTGGATGACGAATCTCAGTTGCCTCCGTGTCTGAGACGACAATCCGCGCATCTTATCATGTGGCTTGTTGAGCGCGTTACCGTGGAGACGTAGCACATGTGGAGGCTTCATGCTATTCTCCGCGGCATCCACGCACAACTCACCACACGCCCCACCGAGAGTGAGAACCACTTTATAGTGACCACGAGGAGGTTACCCCATGTGACGCTACCCTCCCTAGCAACCGGACCAATTTGAATTGCCTGTTTTGCTATTTCATCTTTCTTTCCAAGACAAGGCTTTGTTCGCACCATGATTCTGTAATCGACACGCCTCCAATTCGGAAACTTGAGGCTTAAAGAAAACTTTGTGGTGGTGTTCATGTGTGCTTAACTTGTTTTTTGATATTCTCCCCGTTTCTGCACAATTTGGAATGCCCAATTCCCAATGCACTCTAAGTCCTCGTGGTGGCGTAGCAACTCGCCTCAATCCGGGTGTTGGGAGGATGAATCTCAGTTGCTTCCGTGTCTGAGACAGTCAATCCGCACATCTTATCATGTGACTTGTTGAGCGCGTTACCACGGAGACGTAGCACGTGTGGAGGCTTCACGCTATTCTCCGCGGCATCCACTCACAACTCACCACGCGCCCCACCGAGACCGAGAACCACATTATAGTGACCACGAGGAGGTTACCCCATGTGACTCTACCCTCCCTAGCAACCGGGCCAATTTGGTTGCTTAGGAGACCTGGCTGGAGTCACTCAGCACGCCCTGGATTCTAACTCACGACTACAGGTGTGATAGTCAACATCAATACTCGCTAAGCTACCCAGACCCCCCATGTGTGCATAACTTGTAAATATGACCATGACTATAACGCACCATTAGCACAAATCAATGCACTAAACGTAACCCTGCATTTCCAATGTGACGAATGAATTGTTCACTTTTAAAAGGAATATTCCGGGTTCAATATAAATTAAGCTCAATCGACAGTATTTGTGGCATAATATTGATTACCACAAAAAAATATTTCGAAAAAATATCGATGTTACAGTGAGACACTTACAATGGAAGTGGATGGGGCCAATATTGAAGGGTTGAAAGGCAGAAATGTGAAGCTCATAATTTTTGCATTTTTTATATCGACATTTTTATGGCTGTTTTAGGATATACAGGATTATGTCGTCTTGGCAAAATAGTTATATTTATAACTTTCCACAGAAAACACACATATTGTTTACATCTTGTGTCAATACTTTTGAAACAGTGAGTATTTTAACATTTACAGATTGACTTCCATTGTAAGTGTCTCAGAGTATCCCAGATTCTTTCTTTTGTCAATGGTAATCAACATTATGCTACAAATTGATCTTAACTTGTACCCGGAACTTCCCTACAAAATGCACTGCGATCCATTAAACAGAGTGTTATATGCACTCTCTCTACCAGTCGCTGGACTGTAGCTGTCCAGCGCGCCTCTGAATCGCTGTATCTGTGTGAATAAGAGCGCTGGCATTATCTGGCAGAGTGGAACTCACATTAAACAAACGATCTTGACACCTTAACAAAAGCCGGTTTAGAGGACAGCACACACACAGCGGACTCTGTTTTTCTGGCTCATATTTTTTAATGAGAAAATGTTTGCCAGAAACAGGTGGATTTATTTTGGGCAATCCGGGGTATAGTCATGGAGCTTAGATGGTTCCGGGCCCCAGGGTTTCAGACGACTAACAAAACACATCTTACTTCTGCTTTACTGCCCGTCTGTAATGCCTTTCACACAGCTGCATGGTGACCGGGAGTTTTCCCTCAACCAAATGTACTGCCACAGCCCGCCTTCACTCTTAAAAATGACATTTGTGGATTTGTCCGATGGGCTGTATTTTTGACCATTTCAGAGGGTGAATTCGGAAATCTGTTTGAAAACGGTGTCTCAGAAATGTCACAGTTCCACTTTAAATTTAAGATATTCTCTGACTATTATGATGTTACTCAATTTTGCTTCTCAAGTCAATTTGTCTTGTTTTACCCCATTAAAGGTGCAATATGTAACATTTTTCACGTAATAATCGCCTTTTTTGCCAATGTGTGAACGGCGTGTAATGCAACTTAAAAATTGAGCCCTTCACGGACTTCCTAGGTTACCTATTAAATCATGTAGATCGATTTTCATGCGAAGGGAGTGGGTCGTTTTTCCCGGGAAAATCCAAAGGATCCAAAGGATGTGATGTTTACGAGCGCTCCCGCTCACAAGAGCCTCAGTGCTTCTCTTCCGTTATTCAACAGCGCCAACAGTCTGCAACACTAGATAACCTTATCTTAGAGATGAATCCAGCAAACATCCGACTCCTACACAAACTCTGAGTAAGCCAAAAAAAAAAAACATTTATCTACTGAATCCTGTCTGGCTAAGCGGGAACGTGATCGAGGTCGAGCAAAAATTAGAGTGAACATCGGCAGGGCATTTGATTCCTGGAGGGACCTTCATTCGGTTTTGGGGATCAAAACCGACCCTGAATTGGCGTTCTTCTAATAGGACAGGTAAACTTACTCTGTCAGCATGATGTCGGTGAATCACGTTCAGTACCTTACGTCATTGTTTTGGCTGATGCTCGCAAGTGTCACTATGGAGTGTGTGCACGAGCACGAGCAACATGTAGCTGCTGCAGTTCACTTAACGGCCACAGGTGTCACTAATAACAAGCGTTTCTGAATCTTACATACTGCACCTTTAACTCTGGTGCATTTTTTGGCTGCAACCTGAAATTTTTCGCACTTAAATTTAAAAGCCACCATTTACACATACTGTGGAGTAATTGCAAAAAAATTGGTCTTATTTTTAAAAACGTACACAACATTTGTATATATTTACAATCGTATGATGAACAGAAAGTAAAAAAAAAAAAAAAAAAAAAAAAAAAACTTTATTGTTGTACTAACTTTATAATCATGTAGATATAACATTGGATTATTCACCCAAGAAAGCTCAAAGACAATTCAAATATTGCAATTTTTTTTTTTAGAAAACTTCTTAAGGTAAATCGGAGCATAAATGAGACGTTTCTATTTGATGACTTACAGAAATCAAATTTCACTTTGTGATTCTTTTGAAAATATTTCAGGCTGTGGTATAATGGCAACAAAATAATCTATATAGTCACATTCCTGAGAATGAAAGCTTTCATTTGATATATGACTTGTCTATTTAAGTGCCATGTGAAGGACTTTAATATTTATATTTCTACCCCATGACCTCTAGATGGCGCTGATTTGTGGCGCAGATGATTTCAGCCCTTATTTTATGAATTTATGTAACATAAATGCAAAAGTGATGGTGTTATATATGAAGTTTAGATTCTATGCTTTCATATGATACCATATATGCCAGACTTATGTATCCAGGGATATACCCCCCCCCCCCCAGGGTAGTGTATAGCAGTCTAATTCCAATAAATCAAAATACAGATAATCATAAAAGTTCCAGTAAAATTCACAAACATCAGACATCTCAAATGAACTCAATTATTTCTAGACATTTTCCCATGACCATATGATCTGAGCTATGCTATCCACATTCATTTTATATCTCTATTCTCTTCATTTATGTCAGCAAGTATCTCATTTGTGTCTGTTTATATTTCTCTTAAGGAATTTTAGGAGAAACATCTGAGAAAAAGTTGATACTTCAGTGGCACGTAACTGAAAATGAAGTCTAACACGGAGTCAGACCGCGTCAACTTAAACCCTCTTGTCTTCTGTCTAATTCCACAGATAACTCCACACATGCCACAATCAAGGGAACAGACCACAGGATATTATAAACATGTGTTTTCCTCCAAAATGTAAAGAAAATCTATTTCCGCAAGCTGCTGGATTGAGTATGATATCTAATGATGTATGTTTCCTCCTCATGCCCCATTAAGATTAAGAGTGACTGGAACTTCAGAACAGGGCGACAATTTCCATCCTCTGGGATAGCCGCCTCAAATATGCCTCGCAACATTTCACTAACTCATTTCAGGCGAGGTTCCCAAACAGGGTTCGAAGCCATGGAATTGTATGCCGTCATTGCCATGGGCAGGAAACTTCTGTAGCATAAAACAACAGGGCTCAAACTATGCAGTTCATTTGCTAGTTGCTAATAATCAACACGGTCAAAACTGAAGTAAATGATTTTAAGAAACGATTTCGGGAAATCGACAGGGGCTGGACTGGGAAGCGAAATCAGCCTGGGATTTTACATAGCAACTGGGCCAAAATTAGTTGAGCAGGGGGAGGGGAGAGTTGTTGAGCGGGAGGTTCGCTTTTCTGCATATCGTGGTGCCGTTTTGTGGTCCGTTCTGCATAACGCGGCGGCTCATTTTAGCTTAAAATGGATCATTCGGCCGTTTCGCGGCTGACCCACTGGACCCCTCCGTTCTCCCGATGGCCAGTCCTCCCTGATTGGCCCCAAAGTGCGTCAGCCCACCGGGAAAATGCCCGATATGCCAGATTACCAGTCCACCCCTGGATATTGATTAATCTTAAAATGTATATTTTTACCCAGCCCTATTTTAGAAGGGAGAAAATGCTTCCTATATCATTTATCGTTGTCGTCCAAACAAACTCATCGGTATTTTACTGGTATTTTTCTAAAACTAATACAATAATTTGGCTCAATGTGTTATGCTGCTAACAAATTGTTTACAAAATGGTTCGTTTTGCTATTCAGCCTATATAATTATGCATATTTTTGGGTCTTTGACAACAGGGCTGGATTGGTAATCTGGTATACCAGGCATTTTTCTGGTGGCACTTTGGGGCTGATTAGGGGTGGACTGGCCAACGGAAGAACAGGGACTACGTTGAAATGAGCCACCACGTTATGCAGAACGGGCCACAAAGCAGCGCCGGGATATGCTCCCCAAACTCCCCCCAAAACAACTTTTGGAAAAGTTTCTATGTAAAATCCCTGGACAGTCCACCCCTGTTTGATGGTAAAATTAGTCAGCATGAAACCATTTTAATCCTGTGATCCTATGCATTGATCCTATGAAACAGGATATTTGAGGTATTGTAGGACGGGACTTGATTTTATCCATTTGAAATTGATACGCTCATAAAATGTGGGCGTAACATATTAAATGTACCCAGTTTGTTGGTGGGGAGGGGCTGAAAAATACAAGGGATTCGTGACCTCATCCAAAAGGAAATTCGTTTTTGCATTTTGATGAAAAACTATACAGACAAACGTTAGTATAATGTTCATTGACGAATCATGAACAATAATAGGGGTCACCGATTGATGTTATTATATTTTGGTACTGGTATTGTGTTGGGTTTAGGAATGCACTGGTGTATCGTCCACCAATATTTATCAGACAATTATTGACCAAATTGAATCTATCGGCAAATCGGTGTTAAGCATGAAAAAACCGATATGAAAAACCGATGCTTCATTTATAATAAATTATCAACACACTTTGTTAAAACACTTTTAATTCAAATGCACAATCCAGAATAAACGATAGCCACAGAATGTAGAAGGGCTGGCACTACTAAGAACATGTCATTTTAATTTTTAATCTTTCTCGTTCTCACATTAATGAAGAAAAAACGTTACAAGCGTAACGGTTGTGAAAGCGGCACTTACCTATACATGATGAGGTAAACCATCCAAAACGCTTGACTTTGACTTCTGAGACATTGGTATGGTGTCCATTAATTGGCATGATTGATTGAATTAAGATTGAAATCACAATAAGGTCTTGCATGATTACAAAAGCTTGAAAGGTTGCGTTTAAAAATAGACTGCAATCAGCACTTCAGTCAGCATTGTGTAAGCAAGCGGCGCCCTCTAGCGGTCTGGACAGTATTTTCCATTATCCGTTACACCACTACAGAATTTAAAAGGGGATTTTGTTCCTTTGGTTAAAACTTGTATTTTTCCATGATGTAATTGACATTTCCATGGAATAGCCCAACATATGCAAAACATGAATTTGTGATGGTCTATTATAAACAAACGGTTCTGTTGTTTTGAGCTGCAAAAACAGAAGTGCAAAAATATATTAGAAGTACAAAATAACCCTTTTGTCACATCAAGCATCATGCTATGACATTTAGATATTTTTCAATATTTTTGTATCTTTTTATCATCTATTTATCTTTCATTGTCTCTTTTTAAAATTTCGGCCTGTCGTGTGTTCAACAGATCCAATGCATGTTCAATGGAAACTATTTATTGTTAGAACAAAAGCTTTTGTACCTCTTTGTACATTTTTACAAAATGAGATAAGTTGCAACATATCGTTTTTTTGTTCAAATCGGTAACGGCATCAGTCAGAAATGTTTATATTGGTGCATCCCAAGTTGGGTTTCCACTTGATGTCCAAAGTAAATTCTGGATCCCGAAGCAAATCCAGATACACTTAGATGCAGAAAGTTCGACTGCAATAACATCCCAAATGTCAGTCAAATGTATATTTATTTTAGTTTTAATTGCTTTGTATCTGAATAGAAAAAAAATCAGTGCAGCGCTCTGTAACATATCCAGATATATATTCGTTCCACATTTAATGAATTGAGGAAGGATTCTTGATTGAAAAGACTAGTTTAGCTTTTTGCTAAATTGGAAAAAAGTGACCAAAATTTCTATTGTGAACTACGGCTGGATTACAGCAAAGATAAACCCATGTTAACATGTATCAGCTGACCAAAAAAAGAAATTACAGTGGTTTCGGAAGTTAACACATCATTAGCCATTGCAGAAAAATCACAAACAATTCGTTCAAAACATCTGGGCCCTTCAGTCTTTGTTTTCTCTTTTTTACACTTAGTACAAAATAAGACATAATTTCTACCCGTTAGCACTTCGGTTCCTTAGGAGACTATAACATACAATATATAATAATTTATTTTCAGTGTTCAAACAGACAAGCTCCAGTGTGACTGGATAACTAACATACTCTACCAGGTTCCAGTTGGCAGTTAGGAGGCATATACGTCCTTAATTTGCAGTTCGCACTGTTTTCAGAGCTCCTTCTTAAATAAAAGTTTTCGCTCTTAAACATGGCATTTTAGATGACATGACGTCTTGTGGCTTAATTTGCTTTTCCAAGAAGTTCTGCCAAGATATCCATATCCGAAGAACCTCATTTGAGTCCTTTAAAGAGCTTCCCTTGGAAAAAAAAACTACAAATCCCAGAATGCACCGGGGCTGATATCCTGCAGTCCATTAGTTTAGCAATGTTCGGAATATCATACTAGCACACAACTCTTACTATTTCTGGTAGACACGGCAGAAATAGTACGAGTAGTAGGCTGGTATGCTATTACGAATGTTGCACTTGAGTCAGTGTGGATAGATCAGTGCATGTTCCTCTGGTCGAAAACTGGGCTTGTACCTACAGATAGAGTTTAGTATTTTAACTCTGTGTTAAAGCAAATATACATTCTGCTGTGCAAAACGACGCCTTAAAGAGCTGATAGATTAAAATTCCCATTCTGCCCGTCCATTTCACTTCCCCGTCCTATTGAACCTCGTCAACCTGCGTTACGCCCACAAAACGTTTGTTCATTTGCAGGTAAACACCTCCGTTCGCTCGCTACACGTGTTGCATTTCACGAAGCAGCACCATTGGAATTTGCAGTTGCATTGCCACACCTTCGTGTACTGGTGTGTGTTGTAGCCCCGCCCACAGCACATGAGGTCGCAACCGTCCGTGTGCGGCGACGTTCGGTTGCACAGTCGCCCTTGCGTCCCTACGCTGCCCGTTTTGGCGTCCTCTTCGCAATAGTTTGGCGAGCGCTCAATGAAGACCAAGTCTGATTCAAAGGGCTTTTGGTATCCGTGCGTCTTCTTCACCTTGAGGAAGGTGGGCTGCCGTAGTCGCGTGGCTCGGACCACCTCTACGTGAACCGCTTTGTTGTACTTGTCCTTCAGTATGTAGCCAATCTCACGGAATTTCGGTAGGGTCGTCCAACACGTTTTGGTGGTGCAGGAGCCTGACACGCCGTGACATTTACATTCCAGCTTCATTCGATCTTCGAGCACCTGCAAGAAACAATAAGAAAAATGGTTAGAATGAATACGACCAATCAGAATTAGCGTATGCTGTACTATGCCTACGCGTATGAGCTCCTGCCACTCTGTTGCGAAATCACTCAAGTGAAAAGATGTCGGAAGATACGAGTGGCTGTTTTACTAAATGGAAATATCGCCATTACTACGAGTTTATGACAAATACAGATTAGATGCGCTCTAGGTCCTCGTGGTGGCGTAGTGACTCGCCTCAATCCGGGTGGCGGAGGATGAGTCTCAGTTGCCTCCACGTCTGAGACCGTCAATCCGCGCATCTTATCACGTGACATGTTGAGTGCGTTACCGTGGAGACGTAGCGCGTGTGGAGGCTTCACGCTATTCTCCGCGGCATCCACTCACACAACTCACCACACGCCCCACCGAGAGTGAACCACATTATAGCGACCACGAGGAGGTTACCTCATGTGACTCTACCCTCCCTAGCAACCGGGCCAATTTGGTTACCCCATGTGACTCTACCCTCCCTAGCAACCAGGCCAATTTGGTTACCCCATGTGACTCTACCCTCCCTAGCAACCAGGCCAATTTGGTTACCCCATGTGACTCTACCCTCCCTAGCAACCAGGCCAATTTGGTTACCCCACGTGACTCTACCCTCCCTAGCAACCAGGCCAATTTGGTTACCCCATGTGACTCTACCCTCCCTAGCAACCAGGCCAATTTGGTTGCTTAGGAGTCCTGTCTGGAGTCACTCAGCATGCCCTGGATTCGAACTCACAACTCTAAGCTTACCAACATGCTAACATCAGACTCTTATTGAGCACAAAAGTGAGTCAAGTCTCGTGCACTTTGTGTTAGGAATGCTATTGTATTTTGCATTCAGTTTTTGTATTTTTGATTCAGTTCGGATGCTTAGAAGGCAGCTGCCTATGTAGGCAGTAGACAGCAAGGCAGCTCATTAAGTTTTGGAGACTTTTAATAACCAGGATAATGAATAATTTCAATTTCATTAAACATAAACTGTATTATCCTCCATTACTTAACCAATTAACAAGTTGTTCCCTTGTAAAACATTGATTATCTTAACGCTTGTGGCTTCAATATATCAACGTTGATTCTGTGGATAAATACGTTCATAACTAACGTTGATTCAACATACATCGAGTCAGTTTTTTGCCCACAGGGAATGCCGTTTCAAAATGAACGATGTGTTACTTCACGAGCCGTCCGAAGGCCCGCAGCACTGTTTACATTTGCCTGGATACGCTTACATCCACAGTGCTAATGTAGACCAGTTTTTTGGCCAAGCTCGCTCCCACCACACACACGTATGATAGCAATTGAAATTCCATCGTGGCAGCTTCCATATTCTCCCATACTCAGAGTCACGTGGTACCTCCCACCCCTCGCTCAGCCCAAGGCTCCAATATAGCCATTGTGGGTCGTCTATAAAAGACCAGAAAAAATGCCTGACTCAATAGAGCGAGAGCAGTACAGCAGAAAGACTTGCAATAATATCCTATTACAAGCTTTCGACTTGATGATTCCATGCAGCAGCTTGCAATGGGATTGGCCGGGCTCCAACTGGCAACTGCACGCTCTGGGCTTAAAAGACTCAGACTCTCGTGGGCTCGCACCATACAGCCCAGTGTTATTTATTAGATCCATTTGTCACTGGAGTGCATGTGACAGTCACATGCGGTTCTGCATGTTGTTCTGTGTTCTTGGAATGACTAACAGCTATCAAAAACAAACATGGCCAGAGCGGCGCACGGCCAAACCGAGCTTGAACCTGGATCAAGACGACGCCACAGCGCATGAAAACGTGCAGTAATTGGCCGAGGCGAAACAAGTCCCTGTTGCGGATCAAATGTCGAGATAGATTTGCATGTGCATCCTCGATGTCCCACCTGAAACACCTGTTGTGCATAAGAAGAACAAACTGTGCCACCCGTACACAAGTTGCATGGTTTTGGAGGGCCTTCAAGAGCTATAAAGATGAGCCACACCGCATGTCTGAAAGGAGCCAAATGCCTAAACGCTAAAATGTTTTCCCTTTCCCTTTCTTTAAAATGAAAAAAAGACATTTAAGTCTGAATGCATTTGTCATTTCAAAGTGAGTTAATGGATGAGAACTTTTCTGAAGAATTTGTTATTTGTTTCTTCAAGTAACTAAAGCCCAAAATCTGCTTCCAAGCTTCAAAGTTGGAAAGCTTACAACGTCTAAAACATATTAGCAAAACGCATTGTGTGGAGGAAACCATGCAACCGTGCAAAATGTTGCATGAATGTTCAGCTAGACAACAAAGCTTAGTAAATTCATTTAAAGTGTTTTTGATAAAGAATAAAAAAGAAACAATTCATTAGAAATTTCACCAGAGACACCAGAGACTTAGATTACATCTTGTAAAAAGAGGCATAATAGGTCTCCTTTAAATCAGTATGTCCGAAAGTAATTTAAAAGCATTGTGCACAGGATTTTCGTAACCTTGTTGTCGAAACGTTGCATGCCTATTTCTGCGAAAATAATCAATTGTTTAAGCTCCTGAGATGCCAACATAGTCTTATGACAACTCATAATAATTTGTACGAGATGGCGAACTCATAAGATATCCAGAGTTGGGGAGTAACAGAATACATGTAGTGGGATTACATATTTAAAATACTAAATATTAGTAACTGTATTCCAGTAGAGTTACCATTAAATCATTGGTAATCAGAATACAGTTACATTAAAAAAGTAAATAAATTGTATTGTCATTTGTTTAATTTAATAATGGAAAACATTTATCCATATAAATGATGTGATCCGAGGAGCTTTAAAACAGCGGTGAAACACTTTATTCTGATTTGTTTCATTTATACGAGCGCTTTTACACACTTAATATGAACTTAATAGAGAAGCTACATCATGTTTCTACAGTTTAACAGCCTAACAGTTAGAAATGCTTTGACAGATGCAACATAAATCCAATAAATATACGATTAAATGTCTTGTCAATGTTTTTTGCGCGGTTAGAGTTTTTTTTACAAGATTGCTTACCGATATAGCCTTTAACATCGGATAGAAATATACAAATAATGTATTTTCTGCCTCATTCTATGAAAAGGATGTCGTCGTGTACATGCTGTGGGGTTTTAAAGTTTAGAGCAGCAAAAATAGTTAACCTTGTGTAAATTGTCACGTGAACATTTAGCTCTATGCTAAGCTAAAATGCTAATTCTTGCCTTTACATGCATCTGTTACCAGGCACGATTATATTTTATAATGAATTCTATGAAGGAAATTAATGTTAAAGTATAAAATTTTCTCTAGTAAGACCTTTGATATTAGGGCAAAGATGTCCTGCAAAAATGTTATTCTTAATGAGAATTTAAATATTGTTTTCCTGTAAAAATATCGAAAAATCCTTAAAACAAAATAAATAGCGAAACAACATAAGATATTTAGGATTTTTTTCAGAGAATACATTTTGTATACATTTTGTGTATTTTCTTACTTTATTTATTTGTTTATAGTCAAAACAAATGAAAAAATCTAAAAGTTATTTAATTACGTTACTGACCTTGAGTAGTTGTAACAGTTTAAGTTAGAAATGACACTTTACAGCATGTATACTGTAATCTGTAGAGGAATACTTTTTATAAGTAACCATGACAACCATGAAGATATCAAACTACTTGGCTTGTATGAAATGAAACGTCTTTTATTCCCATAGAGACCGACCAATCAACAAACAGAATTTCAAATTGATACAATAAACGCATCAAATTTAAGCTAGCCTCTTATACAACACTTAATTTGATCTGTGAACATAATTTGAGACTCATTCTGTTTTTATTCATACAATACAAAGACTGAACATGTAATACACTTTCCTCATCTCGTTCCACATCCACAAGATTTGTAAGAGCCAGCTCGTACGATTTCTTACGATATCGCCATCTCGTCCTATTATTACGACTTTAAGGAGACAGTGTTGTAAACCCAAATTAAGTGCTTTGAGTTAATCTTACCTTTCGTCCGGCTTCATTATTGTGAAGGTTCATCAATCGCCGAGCATTTTTTTTAATCTCTCGGGCATCCACAAACTTCCGGGAGAACTCGATGCCGTATTTGATGTCAGCAGAGCACCCGCCCCACTTCCATCCCTCCTCCTGATTGTAGTAGCCCTGTTTTTCCCGGTCGCAGCCGCAGTGGCTCATGTTGCCCTGGCTGCATGCGGCTGTCACGGCATGGGCGACCCCAGCGGCGGTGATGGCGTAGGTG
>JAVLUX010000049.1:21128972-21181472 GCA_032164185.1 Moxostoma hubbsi | reverse complement strand
GTGGTCGTTAGATATTCATCTGTCACAGTTAGACAAACTGTCTATAAATGGAGATGATTTAGTACTATAGGTACTCTCACTAGAAGTGGTCGTTAGATATTCATCTGTCCACAGTTAGACAAACTGTCTATAAATGGAGATGATTTAGTACTATAGGTACTCTCACTAGAAGTGGTCGTTAGATATTCATCTGTCCACAGTTAGACAAACTGTCTATAAATGGAGATGATTTAGTACTATAGGTACTCTCACTAGAAGTGGTCGTTAGATATTCATCTGTCCACAGTTAGACAAACTGTCTATAAATGGAGATGATTTAGTGCTATAGGTACTCTCACTAGAAGTGGTCGTTAGATATTCATCTGTCACAGTTAGACAAACTGTCTATAAATGGAGATGATTTAGTACTATAGGTACTCTCACTAGAAGTGGTCGTTAGATATTCATCTGTCCACAGTTAGACAAACTGTCTATAAATGGAGATGATTTAGTACTATAGCTACTCTCACTAGAAGTGGTCGTTAGATATTCATCTGTCCACAGTTAGACAAACTGTCTATAAATGTAGATGATTTAGTGCTATAGGTACTCTCACTAGAAGTGGCCGTTAGATGTTCATCTGTCCACAGTTAGACAAACTGTCTATAAATGGAGATGATTTAGTACTATAGCTACTCTCACTAGAAGTGGTCGTTAGATATTCATCTGTCCACAGTTAGACAAACTGTCTATAAATGTAGATGATTTAGTGCTATAGGTACTCTCACTAGAAGTGGCCGTTAGATGTTCATCTGTCCACAGTTAGACAAACTGTCTATAAATGGAGATGATTTAGTACTATAGGTACTCTCACTAGAAGTGGCCGTTAGATGTTCATCTGTCCACAGTTAGACAAACTGTCTATAAATGGAGATGATTTAGTACTATAGGTACTCTCACTAGAAGTGGTCGTTAGATATTCATCTGTCCACAGTTAGACAAACTGTCTATAAATGGAGATGATTTAGTACTATAGCTACTCTCACTAGAAGTGGCCGTTAGATATTCATCTGTCCACAGTTAGACAAACTGTCTATAAATGGAGATGATTTAGTACTATAGCTACTCTCACTAGAAGTGGCCGTTAGATATTCATCTGTCCACAGTTAGACAAACTGTCTATAAATGGAGATGATTTAGTACTATAGGTACTCTCTCTAGAAGTGGCCGTTAGATATTCATCTGTCCACAGTTAGACAAACTGTCTATAAATGGAGATGATTTAGTACTATAGGTACTCTCACTAGAAGTGGCCATCCAGCCAAGATGGCTCAAAGGGAACACCGCAGAATGCTCAATGAGGTAAAAAATAACCCTAGAGTGACAGATAAAGACTTGAAGGAATCAATGGAACTGGTTAACATCTCTGTTCATGAGTCTACTATATGGAAAACATTAACCTGTTGATACAAGCCCTCTTTTTGAGCACTAACCATGAAAATGACTTACCTGAACTGAAATGGTTGTATTTACGGGACCCTTTGGAGTACGGACACAGTTGTAGTATCTTTTGAAAGAAGACACTTTGGGCTTTATTTCACAAGTTTCAGAATTAATATATGTTGTTATTTTTTAAAGTTAGAGAAGCTGAAGTTTATATTCATGGAAATATTTTGTGCTGAACATCTTTTTATAATAAAAAAACAATAATAAAAGTGCCAAAACAACACAGAAATACAATGTTCTCAAAGTCACGAGTCTAAAGAAGTGACGTTTCTAATGTGAAGATGATCGAACACAAAATGAGGTTCCTGCAGCTTTTATCTCTGTAAAATCGCTGGAAGTGTTCATAGTAAAATTAAGGCTCCACCTCTCAAGACAACAATAATTTGACCGCACTGCTTGGTATTATGAATAAAACTGCGCCGCATTTTTAAAAATAGACTTTGGAGACGGTTCGTTTAGTTTATTCTTAGGGTAATTCTTTCAGGCGAGATCTCATGTAAACAATGGAGAATATATCAATATTTCTCACATTTATCACTTTTATGGACAAAAAGTGCGATTGGATGTTTTTCATTGAACGCTTGTCATGGATGATTGACTCAAGTGTGTTGAACTGGATTCATCTGGCGATCGTGTATTCATAATAAAAGTCCAGTTTTGATATTGCATGTTTTCATTTGTACTCCTGCACAAATAACTCAATTGCTGTTTCTGGAGCATTGCTGTCGTGAAACAGAGATCGGATATCAATGTTGAACCCTTAGACCTTTGAAAATATGTATAATTTGTTAACATTCATTTCATTTATAGACGGTAAATTATATATTAAATGTAAGCAGAGTGAAGTCACCACCGAGTGTGGGGGGATTGCGTTTCAACAAGTTAAACAGGTGTGGTGTTCATGGCAGGACATCATGAAGGAAGCTGCTTTCCAACTAAAACATTGCTGCACGACTTGACACTCCACAATTCTACAGGGAAAACGTTTTGTGGACTGATAAAACTAAGGTTGAATTGTTTGGGAAGAACACGCAGCACTACGTATGGCATAAAAAGGGCATTGCATGCCAACATGAAAACATCATCCCAACGGTGAAATATGGTGGAGGGAGCATCATGATTTGGGGCTGCTTTGCTCCTTCTGGGCCTGGACCGCTTGCCATCATTGAGTTTTTATCATCGCCGAATCCTTTCCATAGCTTGAAACAAATATAAACGAATTAACAAAAGAATCAAAAGCTTCTCATTCCCAATATTTGACCTAAAACACAGTCTTCCTTGCCTAATAACCTTTACTATCAACAGAGCACTACAGTCTGCTTCCGGAAGTAAAAATCCAATTATAACGAACAAATCTGTAAAGACTGACCTACCATGAGCTCCAAGGTTGTTAATTGATGGTATGTGCTTCAGTTGAAGTCATTGGTTTGCATTATTTCAACTTAATAAAATAAAAATCATGTTTAATAGTGGAATTCCTGGATAAGAACAACACTGCTTGTGATCTTATGGGGGAAATTCCACCAATTGGAAAATCACAACCAACAAAGTACGCCAAAAGAGCTCTGCATCAACCGTTCAATCGAGTCAAGTCGGTTTCCTACACTCTGAAAATACGTAAATACCGGAATATTTTGCAATAAAATTAAGATAATGTTTCTTGCCTCGTAATCAACAACTCTAAACACATTTTTAGTTTTACATAATTTTTACGTCATTTGCAATGCTTCATTAAAGATCTTAAGCACACAGTCTTGTACCTTTGTCAAATACTTCTGGATCCAAAATGGCTTGTAAGAAGGTAAGTTAAAAGTAAGATGGCATGTTGCGCTCTATAGAGCAAGCAGTATCAAATCATGCATGCATGTCTACATTGAGTTAACGGTACAAATGAGCCTGCCTCAGAAACTCTGAAGTGAATAAACTCTGAGAAGGCCAGACCCAAAACCCTGAATCAACTCCAACAGGAAGCATTCTGGGATAGCCTCCTACCCTGCCAGTGGAAAACTGGACTGACCAGAAAACCCTCAAAGAACTTGGAACGGTCTGCCGGGAAGAACACAGGAATATTAAAACAGATGTCTAATAGATTTTAGTGGCAAGTGTCTCCGACAGGATCCAAGATCGCTGTGGAAGAGTTCCACTATGTCTCTGTTTACCTCATTTTATATATATATATATATATATATATATATATATACACTCCGATCTGACCACACCATAAGACGATAAAAAGGTGGGTGAAAGACTTTGTTTGTCATGACGGCTGACCGCTTTGGCTAGGACGGAGAAGAGTGAACCACTAAACAAATCCCGTTAGACACGGCTGAGGAGATTTAAGGCCCTTCGAGAGAACAAACAATCTGGTTGAACCCTGGGATGGACTGGGACGCCCCAGATGGTCCATTCATGTTGCTGACAGGAAGTTGAGGGTTTGAAGGATGCTGTACGCTGACCTGGAGAAAACTTTGAGGCCAGATAATACGGCCAGTGGCTTCTAAACATGAGCTATCTGGATGCTTGTTTTCACTGTAAATCATGTAGGGTCAGCAAGCGCATTGGTAAGGGTTATAAGTAAAGTTACAATGATCATATGGAGATGAATGAGGTGCTCGCAACGAAATTGAACAACAAGGGCTCCACGGCTTACTTTTTAAGTTAGCACTGGTGCTAGTAATCTAAAAAATTAATTAGCACAAATTAAAGTGTATTAACACAAGAGTATAATCTAAATTGTTTTATTTTTTAACTATTTATTACTGTTTACAACTACTACTATTACTAAAGTTCTGATACTAATATATATATATATATATATATATATTTATATCCATTGGTTTCAAACATTAAAAAAAATATATATATAAAATTATAGCAAATAATTCATGAATTTTAAAATATAATTTGGTGTAACCAAACCAAGTTTTCTCGCGCTTACTCCATTTGACCAGAACAAAATGTTTCTTTTTATAAAAATGTCAAAATATTGGATTTTAAAAAAAGATAATTAACACTCTCTCATGAGGGTCTAAAGTATAGTTGATAGTTGATTTTTCTGATACGATAACTAAGGTGTTGGGAAAGGCCAATAACCAATTAACTGGCCGATAGTTTTTAAAATTGATTTATAGAATGCCAAAAAAACATTGATGGGCAAAGATTAAGAGTCCAAAATGAATACAATCCCAGAAGCAGCTTTTTGTTCAACACAAAAATCCCAAAACCGATTAAAAAGGGTCCACTCAGTTTTATGGGTTTTGTCGACACAAACAACAAATTGGCTTCCTAAATGTTGGTTACACCATATGACTTTTGTCCACCAAATCAATCATATGTAATCAATCAATACTTAGTAAGTCTGCGTGGTGGTGCGGTTACTCACCTCAATCCGGGAGGCAGAGGACAAGTCTCAGTTGCCTCCGCTTCTGAGACCGTCAATCGGCGCATCTGATCATGTGACTCGTTGTGCACGACACCGCTGAGACTCACAGCATGTGGAGACTCATGCTACTCTCCACGATCCACACACAACTCACCACACGCCCCATTGAGAGAACCACTAATCACCACCACGAGGAGGTTACCCCATGTGACTCTACCCTCCCTAGCAACCGGCCCAATTTGGTTGCTTAGGAGACCTGACTGGAGTCACTTAAACTCACGACTCCAGGAATGGTAGTCAGCATCAATACTCGCTGAGCTTCCAGGCCCTCCACAGTATTTTTGAATCATTTAATAGGTCTAGACTAAAAACATAATTGACTAGTGTGTCAGGTGTACGTGGAAAGACAGATAAAGACTGTAGCTTGAGGACTGCTCTGGAAAATGTACTGACTGTTGGTGGTTCTTGGCCGGAATAAGCAGCAATGTGGATACATTTATATTGATGCATTTGGCAGATGCTTTTATCCAAAGTGACTTACAGTGCACTTATTACAGGGACAATCCCCCCGGAGCAACCTGGAGTTAAGTGTCTTACTCAAGGACACAATGGTGGTGGCTGTGGGGGTCGAAACCAGCAATCTTCTGATTACCAGTTATGTGCTTTAGCCCACCACCACCACCACCTTTGCATGATGAAACTTTATGCCGATAATCAAAATACAAAACACAGCAGATGCATCTGAAAACCACAAGATTACAGCTCATGCCACAAAAAGGCCATTTGACAATTTTTCGCGCATTTAGAAATCTGAGTAGCTAATTTCTTGATATGATGAACCACAAGGAATGAACTCATAAGACTGCAATCCAATATCTTTTTGATGTTGTTTTCATACTGGGGGTTTGAATTCCTTTTTAATAATTAGATAAATATCTCTCTGTGTGAGCTTCTTTTCAGTTATCAGACACATTTAAACCCAAAATGGCTTCTAATAGAAAAAGCTGTCAACCCATAAGAGAGAAGAATCTCTAATGAGCTCTACTTAATATTCAAACCAGCAATGAGATTCAATGGAGATTCTGCTGCTTCTTGTATGTTTTACATATAATAGAGTTTACATATAAGTACATTTATCTGTTGGCATTTGATGTTGCCGCCCTAATTGAGATCCTTTTGCCAGATGAATAATGCAGAATTCAAATATATCATCATCAAATCCCCGTGGTACACTTTGCATGGCTGGTTTCTGTTGTGTTTTATGTGCCGTAGCTAACCGTGAACGCACCCAGCGAATTACAGGAAAATGGTTTAATGTTTTATTTATGACTCACGGCAAGAGATATTTAGTCTTGCTTTCAGAGAAATCAAACAAAATTAGGTAACATTTATTCTTATATCTACTGCATATATAAGAAATATATATTTGCCAATGGGGTAAGAATAAAAACTTGATTCAAAGGGAAAACAAATGTATTTTTCTTCCCCCATTGGCAAATAGTTTTTACTTGATTTAAGCATAAATTCCACCAAATTTCGTTTGATTTCTCTAAAAGCATCACTTAATATCATATTCCAATTTCGCACCTTAAGTCATTTCTTCTTGATTTAAGGGTGTTTAGACATGGAGAAAAATTCTCAGTAAGAAAATATAATTTTTTTTGCATTGTGTGAAGGACTGACAGCCTAAAATGTATTAAATACAACATGATTATTTACACAATGGCAAGAAACTTAAGAGTATTCCAAACACGATGGAAAAAGCCGAAGTTAGCCATTGACGGTTAGCTTACATGACGATGTCAACTTTTAAAATGTTGATGTTTCCATAGCAATTTCTGACATTTTATCAAACAGGATGGAATATTTTTGGGATTGAGACCAATTAATAGCATAAATCATCACATAAGTCATCCAAATCCATTGCTACTTCAAGTCCTCTTTGGAAGTCCTAAATCCTTAAAATGCGAACAAATGACTAGAGAAGGAGAATGGCGTTGGATATTAAGTCTTGTTTTCAGAGAAATCAAACAAAATTTGGTGCGACTTTTGCTTAAAGCAAGAAAACACTATTTGCCAATTCTCAAAAAAAAATAAACTTGTTTCCCCTTTAAATCGAGTTTTTTCTTGTTGCATAAATAGTTCGGTTTCTCTAAAAACAAGGCCAAATAATACGCCATTTAGCTTCTTATTTTATCTTATTTTAAGAAGACAAAAATACACTTACAAAGACAAAAATGATTCTTTGCAGAGCAGAAAAAAGATGCAATGAAAGTGAATGGTGACTGAGGCTAACATTCTATCTAGCTAGCATCTCCTATGGTGTTCAACAGAAGAAAGAAAACCAAACATGTTTGGAAGAACAGGGTGAGTAAATGATGACAAAATGTGCATTTCTTGGGTGAACTAACCACTTAAAGACGTCCTCAATTCAGTAAAGAAGTCCATTGTGTCCTGCTCTGTGTGCTTGGAAATGCTTCAGTGGAGCCCACATCCGGCTGTACTTCTAGATCATACTCGTTCTGTGTAAAACAGGTCTTTAATCATGACCACATCCAGATAAGCGCTCATAAAACCGCACTCTTGCACTATTGTTCAAACCCCTGTCACATTTGAATGCTCTTTTTAGATCACAGATCAAAGATATCAGCCATCATTTATTAAACGTTCGGCAAACATGAAAATTTTAAGCTATTTCTATTCAAAGTGTCCATGATAAGGGGTCCACAAAATTTGGTGGAATTTATGCTTAAATCAAGTAAAAACTATTTGCCAATGGGGGGAGAAAAATAAACTTGTCTTCTCTTTAAATCGAGTTTTTTATCTTACCCCCATTGGCAAAATGTTACTAAATTTTGAAGTACATTTTTACTTCTCAAGTAATATTTTCTTGTTTTAAGAATTTCTTGATATTTTTACTGAAAAATAAGACAAAAAATAATTATATATATATATATATATATATATATATATATATATATATATATATATATTAACAGTGTTCCTTCAGTGGTCCATGGAAAAACGTAAGTCCTATAGGTTTGGAACAACGTGAGGGGGTGTAAATTGGTTTAATTGATTCCTTTAAAAGAAATGGTGACTGATTACAGCATTTAAGAACACACTTTTATAAATAGATATTAAAATACTGTTTATACTGTAGGCCTGTGTCTCTCACCTCTTTCCTGCTTGTCTGTCCTCATGCATTTCCATATTGATATAGTCAAAGTGACGCTCAAATCAAGATCAGCGATTCATGTAGATAAGATTCAACTTTATTGTCATTGTGTAGAGTACAAGTACAGAGCAAATGCAGTTAACATCTAACCAGAAGTGCAAGTAGCAATATATATATATATATATATATATGTACACTGTATATACGCCAATCAGCCACAACATTAAAACCACCTGCCTAATATTGTGTAGGTCCCGCTCGTGCCGCCAAATCAGCGCCATCCTCTCATTTGTACAGAGCGGTTATCTGAGTTACCGTAGACTTTATCAGTTCAAACCAGTCTGGCCAACAATCATGCCATGCGATTATCTAATCAGCCAATCGTGTGGCAGCAGTGCAGTGCATAAAATCATGCAGATACGGGTCAGGAGCTTCAGTTAATGTTCACACCAACCATCAGAATGGGGAAAAAATGTGATCTCAGTGATTTGGAGCGTGGCATGATTGTTGGTGCCAGACGAGCTGGTTTGAGTATTTCTGGGATTTTCACGCAAAACAGTCTCTAGAATTTACTCCGAATGGTGCCAAATACAAAAAACAGAGAATGACCAGACTGGTTTGAACTGGTAAAGTCTATAGTAACTCGGATAACCACTCTGTACAATTGTGCTGAGAAGAATAGCATCTCTGAATGCTGTTCTGAGATGCGGGTTGGCACTGTTTTGGCGGCATGAGGGGGAGCTACACAATATTAGGCAAGTGGTTTTAATGTTGTGGCTGATTGGTGTATATATACACAGTAATAGTGCAAGAGGTAGAGACCATCTCAGTGCAAATGACAGGAATGTAAACAGATATGATGCATCGTACAGAGGTGTGTGAATGGATGGTGACCATTTGAGTACATATGGCATCGTGAGTAAATAGTCCAAAAAGGGATTGAGATGTGTATCTTTAAAGATGTGTATCTTTATCCTGTGGGGTTCAGGATCATTTGACTACTCACCACTTCATCTGTGAAAGACAAAGTGTCAGACAAGAATACCCGCCCAGACATCAATTTGACCTCAAGCTAGGCGGTATGATGGTATATACCATGTGCCGGGAGACATGCGTCAACCAGCAGAAGTTTCCGATGTCCGTTTATCTTAAACAAAAACGCAGGACTCAACTTTCCTTCTCTGTTGGCAAGTTTGTAGAGGACAACAGTAAACAATGAAACGGTAGAACCCGAGAAACGTCCAACACAACCTCATATTGTAAACATGAGCACAGAGATGCGCAGAATATTGACATTTATCAAAGTTTTCCGTTTTGTGTCCGAAGCTTGTTTCCAGTTCTCAAGGGAACGTCGAACCCTTGATCTCAAGTTTATTTCTGGGAAAGACAATCCAAGACTATCCGACACATCCTTGGGCTCTTTCTTTGTGGTCTGATATTCAATACTTCTTCAAGTTTAGGCAAAATAAAAGAACACTGATGCCTGACATTTTTTGCTTAGACGAACCGTAATGAACAAATAATTAAAAATAAAGTAAAAGCAGAACTCTGAACGCATTTGTAGGCTGACCCGTCAATTTGTATTTCTGTAACAATAAGACGATCGCATAATTGTACTTCATCAACGTCCAGGTCGTACTACATAATCCAATTGGGTGTACACTTGTACACTTGTCTTGTTTTTCAGTATAAATATGCTTTAAACACGCTACGTTTACTTGAGACGAAAAACTGACCCCATTGGCATGTCGTGTTTAAGCTTCATCTTCACTAAATGTGGTTAGATTTATGCTTTAGATAGCATGTTAATTTGGTCTTGGAAGAATTTGATGAGAAATGTTCATACCGAGCTCTCTTGACTTCTGATTGCAGACGTTGGTGTGTTCTTAAACCCGAACAGATTTTGGGACACTGTTGAGATCTCTTCTGAAGCTCTAGAGGAGACAGACGCAGGATTACTGGGGACTTTTGTTTTTCGGGAGAGAAGCAGGAGACTTTCCTTTTCCTATAGACACTACTGTTGTCTCAATATGATCTTAATATAACAATTTTCATCAAACTCTACGAAGACCAAATTATCTGTTTTCTACAGTCATTTTTATAGTTCTAAAACTCTTTCAATACTTTATTGTGTCAATAACGGACTCATTTGGTTTCTAATTTGTAGTTCTTCCAAGGAATTTTTAAATAAACCCAAGACAATGTTGTCAAAAATGAATGAGCTCATTGCAAAAGTAAAAATATATAAACATCCTTCAAAATTTCCAAGCAAAATTACATAAAATATTCCCTTATAATGCCATTTTTTGAGCTGCCGTCCAAAACTACTGCACCTACTGTTGACTAATTGCGAAACATTGGTCTCATTGTCCAGAGAATGCCACAAATAATAATAAAAAAGACTTAATATTTTATGTGCTTATAATCTCTCTTTTTTAGTCTTAAGTCTTAACTTTGTAAGCATGTAATTCTGGTTCCCCGTCTGTCGCTCACTTCGACGTTGTGTTGAAGAAGCGTCACTAGGGGTCTCTCTTGAGCGCCGAATATGCCTCTGATCTATGAAAAAAGGCCAATGAGAAGTTGGCGGACAGTATTTGCATGTCCCGCCCCCGGACATACGGGTATAAAAGCGGGAAAATACATCGAGTTCATTCAGGAATTTTCTTCGGAGCCGATGGTCGTGCATGCAGTCAGCTGCGAGTCACACACCTGTTCCTGTTCAGGACGCGTCTTTTTAAAGATGCCTTTCCGCCCCAGTGTAGTTCCTGGATGCGGTAGAGTGCTCTCCGCTTCAGACGGCCACAGGCGCTGTCTCGTGTGTTTGGGCAGCGATCACACCGAGGCAGCGTTTGTGGATGGTTCATGTTCTCACTGCGAGAGTAACGTTGTTTCAACAGAAAGCATGCCACAGGATGGAGGCGATCTGGGGACGGCAGCGGGTGCAGCTCCGCCGGGTACGCCCCCTCGGACCACCCGCCCCCCCAGCACGCTCGTTGACTCCCGTCTGTGCTCGAGGCAATATTGACACAACGTCAAAGTGAGTGACAGACGGGGAATGTCTAGGTTACGTATGTAACCTCCGTTCCCTGATGGAGGGAATGAGATGTTGAGTCCTCCCGGCCACGTCGCTGAGCCGAGCCACTGTGGTGTCCGGACCATATCCGGTTCCTCGGAAAAATCCTGAATGAACTCAACGTATTTCCATTTATTCCACTAGTTGGTAGCAATCACTAGAAACATTTATTTCTTCACTATCACATTTCATCACAATATACAGATGTGAAATGTAGGGGGCGCTCTAACTCATTTCACCCCTCACAGATGTGCTCGTCCATAGACATTCAGTCTAATGTTCAGTTCAAGCACCACCCTCATTATTTCATTGAATATCTCGGCCTCTGAGTGGACTACAAGCTCAATCTAGGTGTCATTAGAAAACTGAGATCCTCCCCTTTGTGATGATACAAAATATTGTATTATCAATAAAAAAATATTTTTTATATGATTTGTTTTGCATGCTTTTCCTTCTGGATGACATATTTTGTTCTGGACATCTAAGATATAACATTGGATTATTCAGCCAAGCAAACTCACAGACACGTAAACAATGGCTCATTTTTTAGAGAAGGTAAGTTTTTAGCTATTTGGGGCTTACTGCAGAAATCATATTTATACAGAAATCATATTTCATTTTGTGATCTTTTGAACTGAGTTATTAGAACAACAAAATAAACTACACGGCCACGTTCCTGAGAATGAGAGCTTTCATTTGATATATGACTGTGTGAAGGACTTTTATTTTCATATGAATATTTCTAACTCATTACCTCTAGGGGGCGCTAATTTTCAAAGTGAATGTTTTCAGCCCTTATTTTGTTATTTTAAGTAACATAAATGCAGAAGTGATTGTTAAAAGATGGTCTCTGAAAAGATCAAATTCTAAGCTTTCAAGTGATACTTTATATGCCGGACTTATACAGAGACCTTTAACGTTTTAAGCGTAAATGTTTTCGCGATATAGTGTATTTTTTACCTCTTTTTTAAGTTTAAAACCTCATGCAATTTTGTTAGATTTCTCTGTAAATATATATATATATATATTGCAGTGTTAATGAGCAACCTCTACATAATGCAATTTTACATATCCTTACATTTGCACACTTGTGCATTTGCATATGCTTTTATTATTTCACTTATATTGCACTCAAGCCATATTACAGTATAACTAAAAAAAAATTATATATATATATAATATTTAATATACAATACATATAATTTTACGGTTAAATATAAAAAAAATAAAAACATTTGATGTAAAATGATTTTACTGGATAATTAATGATAAAAATGTATAATATGTTTAACTAGAGAATTGTACTTTTTATAGTATTGTTAAAACTAGAGATAAAAAAGAATCGGTCATTCCCAGAATTCCTGTGTGACGCTTCACAAATCATTGTATTTTATGGAAATTATTTGTTATATCAGTTATGTACATTGGGCAATTCTGTGTTACATTTAATGTAGTTATTGTTTATTGCATTATTTTAGTGTCCGCTGCCGTCGGCACGCTCTGACAGGCTACATTCATCTCCTCCAGGGCTTTTAGTGAGGTTTTGGGGAAGAACAGAGAATTCTTCACACGCTTAAGAGGCTTACCTGCCCAAGAGCAATGTGTGTTTGAAATGAGGAAGGGCAAGAGAGGTTGAACTCTGCTAATATTTCTCTGAAACTGGCGACAAACTCCTTTCACGTGAACGCAATGAATCATCTAGATGACACAAGCAGTGCAAGGAAAAGGTGTGTGAGCGAGCGAGTGAGCGCTTCTGTCAGCACCTTTAAACACATGCAAATATCTTCACTGTGTGCACACTCAATAAACACTTAAGCCCACAGACATTCTCCGTTTTTACCTTTCAAAACAACGTGATCTTATTTAGATAAAATGAGCTTCACAAGACAAATACAGGAAACAGTCTCACCCTCATCCTATTCCAAACCTGTGGGACTTTCTTTCTTCCGTGGATCACAGAACGAGGCATGCTGAGCTGCTCATTTGCGTTTAATCATTAATTTAAACAAAAAAAACGTCTAGTAAGATTTACTTAATTCTATTTAGCAAGTTCATGTTTAAACTGCCTTATTCGGTGTAGAAATACTACTATATTTACTTCATCTCAAAATATTTTTTTTTTCAGTGTGAGCACGACTATCGAGCTCCAAAAGTGACCAAAAAAAAAAAAGCACTACGATATACTCTTATACAGTGCTTCCCAAACTGGGGTATGTGGATCCCTGGGGGTACGTGAGGTGACAATGGGTGTACGTGAATAGCATTCTGAGATTTACCGTTCTTTGGATTTCATCACTGTCTAAAACAGGGCTGGACTGGGACGATAAATCAGCCCGGGATTTTACATGGTAACTGACGCAAAACCTGTTGAGTGGGAGGGGGTTGTCGCTGTCCTGTTCTGCATATCGCAGCACCGTGTTGTTGTCCGGCGACTCATTTTAGGTTATCGCGGCCCATTCGGCACATTTCACGGCCGACCCACCGGCCCGCATGGTCGGCCCCTGTTCGGCTCCAAGGTGCGTCGGTCCACCGGGAAAATGCCCGGTATGCCAGATTACCAGTCCAGCCCTGGTCTAAAATAACATTCAAACGCAGTTCATGCATTTCTCACTGGCAAAAATTATTTTGTGTCCCCAAATACCAAATAGGTTGTCATAAAGGTCAGATAAATATGCAATAATCCTATCTACTCATGCGTCGTGCATCACACAAGTATCTTTTATCGCCAGCCCAGCACGCTGCTAGGTGACGTAGCTTAGCGATATTAAATAAAATACTTCACTGTTTTACCACACTCACACATGTCAGTCATCCACGGTATTTCTCGCAGTTTAAAATGTCTTTTGTATTTAAGGTTAGATGCATAGGGATGGTATAAGTTCAAAAGCTTTGATGACAGGTGTCAGACATTCAGCGCCACCAAATAACTTTTGCTTGCACGCTAGAGACCTGATTTTACATTGTTGCATGATGTTTTTTTCAGCAAATGAGCTCAACTTTGCTAACAGTGTCAAATGTGACATAAAACAGCACTTTGAGCTGACCGCGCAATTGCACAGATACTTACCCGCTATGCTCGAAGTCGGCCGATAATGCCGTACCTGTCATGTAAAAGCTCGTTTTTATCAATCGCGAGCCTTGGCAGAAATGAAGTCTTTTCTCTCTTTTGAGAACTTTGAAAGGTGCTTTCATTGTCACTAACTCTCTATACCTGGGAATTCGCCATTCTTCTTTAGGTCGCCTTCAGATGGTTCAAAACGCGGCCGCTAGAGTTTTAACGGATGCTCGAAAGCGGGAACATAATACCCCTATTTTACAGCCTTTGCATTGGTTACCTGTTCTCTATAGAATTGATTTTAAAGTGCTCATATTGGTTTTTAAGTCTAGAAATGATTTAACGCCACCATATCTCTCTGACCTGTTGATAGATCACCACCCTGAGCTCTCAGGTCCGCCAATCAAAGCCTTTTAGTGGTTCCAAAATCAAAGTTAATGTCTAGGGGCGATTGGGCGATTGGGCATTGTAGCAGCTCCCAAACTTTGGTACAGCCCCCACACTACCTATTTTTAAATCTAAGCTAACAACATTTGCAATTATGCAGTTATATCATATCTAGCATTCCCATCTCAATCGGTAAGCCATTTATTCAATATGTGTATGATTAATATAACATGTACTAAACATATTACGTGTTTAATATAAGGGAGTTATATTTCGTGTGAATGTTATCGATGTCTTACAGAGGGGGTACGTGAAACGATGTTGAGTGTTTGAAGGGGTATTGAGAACCACTACACTAAAAATTAGAGATGCACCGATTGCAATTTTCTTGGCCGATTCCGATTTTTTCCAAGTGTGACCTGCCGATACCGATTTTTTCCGATTCCGATTTTCTTTCTAAGAACTATTGACTGCATATACAAACAAAATCTACCTTTCTCCAATGCAAAATTTTATTTTCATAATAAAATACATTATTAAACATTACAATTTCCCCCCCAAACAAAGTTACAGGATCTTCTCTGACTTCAACTGCAAAAGTGTCCAATACGCTCAACATTGACATTAAGCGACGTTAGATCCCAAATATCAGAAGTAAAACTGATTGCTGCTTCGGGATCAGCTTGTAACCATACCTGTCGTCACTCACCCCTGTTTTTCCCGGGAGTCTCCCGTATTTCACACCCATCTCCCACCCCCCCTCCCATTTTGTTATTTCTCCCGGGAAACTCCCGTAATTTGTATGGCCCAAACCACGTTACATGAATAATCACATCAATATATTATTCTAAGGTTGTCCAGTTGCCAGATGTTGTATGAAACGCATCCAACTCACACCATCGACACACCGTACACATTTCTAATCATTTGTGACCTCAACCTGGCAACCAAAACTAATTTGCGCTGTTGAAATCTGCGCAGGCAGTAGACGCGGGAAGGTCTATGGAGAATGGCTGGTCATCCAGGACCATGAATTCCATAATTTTCCTCGTAATTCCTTCGGTCTTTTCGCTTCATACCAAGGAAAGATAGGAGAGGATGCTGACTTCTGGCTAGCTTTAGCCGCTTAACTTTTTTAGCTTCTTTTTTAAAAGCGGTATTTTCAGCTGGGTGAGGGTGTTTTAAGTGTCTAATTAGGATTGTCGTTCCGAACGTTATCGTGGTGGTTCCCCCACGGTTTACTTTAGCCTTACAAATATTACAAATTGCGAACTTTATGTATTTTTCACTCACAGTGAAGATCTTCCACGCCAATGTCATGTTTCCATGCGGCTGTGACGTTATTGCCTGCGCTGCTGGCAATAAAACAAACAAAACGGACCGGCTCAGAATCGGAAAGACGTGAGACTGGCCGGCTACCGGTCGGGACCGAGCATGCGGAAGTCCCTGGAGTCCCTGGCCGGTCGATCGGTGCATCTCTACTAAAAATATAGACATAAAAGTACAAAACGCACAAAAATATTGTGTGATATAGTCCATTTGAATTAGACTGAATTATTTGATCAATACATTTCAGAACTTAATGATATACGTCTATTCATAATTGGCATTTCTCTCACTCCGGCCACCATCTTGGATGAACTTGAGCTTGTCATAATGTATTTCACCTTCCACCTTTTGGGACAGCCTTTGTGTTGGGTTTGCACCTTTGATAGGATCAGGGATAGGCTACTTTACCCCCAAAATGAACATTCCTGACTATGTTTTAGAAAAGAGCCCACTTCTGATCATCACCCCATTCGTCTGTTCTGCTAGTAATTAAGATGACCCTTTTCTGTGTTCGGTAGATATTTATTTACAGACTGTTTCTGAAAATGACGATCCTGTTTTTTCACTGAAATAGAATCCTTCCTCGAATCAATTCTTCAGAGGCTCTGAAATACTCAATAGCCCGGCTATTAATGTGCGCCACAGAGAACAGCCAGACGTTCAATGGCCAAACGAATCCAAACTGACCAGAGAGAGAGAGAGAGAAAATTAACTCTGTGGTTTGGTGATCGTCATCTCTTCTAAAACAACGGAATCTACTGGCCACTCCGACGCTTGTAGTCGGGGTAGTTACGAGCAGGAACAATTTAGTGGTTACAATTTGGAAGATTTACAATACTGGAGTCTCCGGGCATGAGGAGTTTCATACAGTACATTATATATGGATTAAAATATTCTTGGAGTAGACTTCATCCTCATATTTAGCTTCTGAAGAGCGAGAGAGAGCCTGAAACTTTGGTTTTAATGTGACTTACCACTAGACCATACAAAACTAACTTTCAAAAACCTTTTTATTGCAAAAAAACGCTCCATATCGAAAACCAAGCCAAGAGCACTGTACACGTCAAAATACAACCTAGTCACCAAAACTTTTTTTTTCTTGCTTCTACAAAGAAATTGTTTGCCCAAAAATAACAATTCTGTAATCATTTACTCACCCTCATGTTGTTAATACCTACCAAACCCATATGACCTGTTATGCAGAATGTTAGTCATACAATGAAACTGAATGGTGACTGAGTAATCAACACAATCTCCTTTTGTGTTCCACGGAAGAATGTAGTAACATGCTAACAACCACTCAAAACACCTGAAAAACTGCAGGCAAGTGGGCGTGTTTATTTGATCGATACTCTGTTTCTGCTGTTTATTTATTTAGACAGACATACAATTTAGGTTTGTAGCTCTTGAGAGCGGCCACGTATCTGTTGCATTACAAAGTGCACGCCACTTTCGTATCTTCAGCAGCTTCCTTGCATTAAACGGATTTATGGGGTACGTGTAAATAAGCTATTATAATTTGATATTTGCATAAGTTCTTACTCCACCCCATAAGTACGTCAATATGGACAGTTCAACCAGTGTGGTTTGAATGATGGATGTGCGGCATAGTTACTATGGTTTCGGGAAACAGACAAGGCATGCTAGTTAATTTCTACAATGATGGTTAAGCAGTGCGTTATGTCGTTGTATGGGAAATGCACTCCAGAATGCCTCAGAAACTACAGAGTAACTTGCTAACAACCACTCAGAACACCTGAGAAACTGCAGAGTAACTTGCTAACAACCACTCAGAACACCTGAGAAACTAACATGCTAACAACGACTCAGAACAGAGAAACAAGCTAACAACCACTTAGAATGCCTCAGAAACTGCAGAGAAACAAGCTAACAGCAACTCAGAACAGAGAAACGTGCTAACAACCAGACAGGACACCTCAGAAACTGCAGGGAAACATGCTAATAACTTCCCAAAACAGAGAAACATGCTAACAACCACTCAGAACACAGAAACATGCTAACAACCACTCAGAAATGCCTCAGAAACTGCTGAGAATCATGCTAACAACCAATCAGAACACATAAGAAACTGCAGGGTAACATGCTAATAACTTCTCAAAACAGAGAAATGTGCCAACAACAACTCAGAACCACTCAGAACAGAGAAACATGCTAACAACCAGACAGAACCACTCAGAACAGAGAAACATGCTAACTACTCAGAGAAACATGCTAACTACTCCTCAGAACAGAGAAACATGCTAACAACTACTCAGAACAGAGAAACATGCTAACAACGACTCAGAACAGAGAAACAAGCTAACAACCACTTAGAATGCCTCAGAAACTGCAAAGAAACAAGCTAACAGCAACTCAGAACAGAGAAACGTGCTAACAACCAGACAGGACACCTCAGAAACTGCAGGGAAACATGCTAATAACTTCCCAAAACAGAGAAACATGCTAACAACCACTCAGAACACAGAAACATGCTAACAACCACTCAGAAATGCCTCAGAAACTGCTGAGAATCATGCTAACAACCAATCAGAACACATAAGAAACTGCAGGGTAGCATGCTAATAACTTCTCAAAACAGAGAAATGTGCCAACAACAACTCAGAACCACTCAGAACAGAGAAACATGCTAACAACCAGACAGAACCACTCAGAACAGAGAAACATGCTAACTACTCAGAGAAACATGCTAACTACTCCTCAGAACAGAGAAACATGCTAACAACTACTCAGAACAGAGAAACATGCTAACTACTCCTCAGAACAGAGAAACATGCTAACAACTACTCAGAACAGAGAAACATGCTAACAACCACTCAGAATTGTGGTGAGAAGAATATAATGTCAGAATGCTATTCTGAGATGCGGGTTGGTGCTGTTTTGGCAGCACGAGGGGGGCCTACACAACATTAGGCAGGTGGTTTGAATTTTGTGGCTGATCAGTGTATGTACAATGTACATAAATCCTGTCATTTCACTTTTTCTCCATGTATAATAGCATTAGACCAGTGTTTCCCAAGCTTTTTCTGCCACAGCACACTTTTTACAACTACTTCATGACCACTATCCCACATAGGCTAACCATCGTCAATATTTTTCCTTTTCAAGAACTTGTTTTCTGTCCATCTTTGTAGCGTGTTTACTTGTAATGTTTGAAATTTGGCTATGCAAAAAAAAAAAAAAAAAAAAAAGTCCTGAAAAAACAAAAAATTTGCTTCTTTTCTAATTTGTAGATTTGTTCTTGCAATGCCATAACGAATTAAAGGGATGCAAACTCATGAGGGGTGAAAAAGGTAAGACAATCACTGTTACACAAACATTTTATTTTTAAAGAATAAGCTAAAAGCACCAATTCCAGCTATTTTTAAGATATACTTTTATTCAAGTTAACAACTGTGCAAAATTAGCAGCAAAATAAAGAGTATTTTGGTGAGGCTTGCTTCTGTTTCACAAATTTGTTCAATTTTATGAACTGATTTGTTCAGTGACCCCAATGTCACTATGAGCATCTTATGTGCTATGAGTGAGTCAGTGAATAATTTTGAGTCATTCAAGACCGAAATCTACCAAGAGACTTTATAGTGTTTTAAGGATTAAAAGAACAAAGCAGATCTATAGATTTTCTTTGGATCTTATTCTTCATCCAAAAAGAGAAACTAGCATAGCTATAAATCTACTGACTTCAGTGTAAGCGTTATAAACACAAAGCAGATCTATGGGATTATTTTCCTACAGTAGCCTGTTTAAACTGCTGAGCATGACTTTTATCAGAAAAGTCTACAATAATAGACAAATAATAATCATTTTGAGTTTCATCATTGAAAAGTCGAGGCGTCAACGCTCCGTTCAACGCCAGCGTCAAGCGCCGCATCGCCCTCCACATGACAAGAGTTGCAGAAAGCGTCACAGACGGGCGATTTAAACATTGAAATCATGTATTTGGAAGAGCTTGCAGTTGCTTTGATAGCAGAAAGTAATAAAATGCTTGTTTATGTTTAGAAGCGTTTTCATGGAGTTCAATAACTGGGGTCTGATATTCGTAAACGAGACGGTAATATTACATTCAAAGAAATTATGAGACATTCAACGTCTCTTCACAAATTTGGACAGTTTTTAAATATTTCTTGTTGCTTAGTACTCTTAAAGACATTATTGGTGAAGCAGAAACGTGTGTGTGAAAAACTCTTTGGTGTGACGTCATAGACTTCAATGTATTCTGCAGCGCGGACGAGAGTCATGTGATGACCCTTTATACGTATAAATATCACTCACTTTTGCACATCAATCATTGCTCTTCACAATCACAAACGTGAACGATTATGGTTTCAAAATGGCAAATTTACACGGCGCACCTGACAATCTTTCACAGTAGTTGGGAAACACTGCATTAGACCATAGTAATACCATACAAAATCTAATAAAAGTAGTTCAAAAATATGCTAAAATTCATGACTCCTTATTTTGTATTTGGACTGCAGCAAACAAAACCGTAAGCAAAGTTCAAAGATCCACCGAGAAGTGTAAAATTTCACACAAACTGTGATGTGTTTTGTGGAGGCCAGAGAAATGTACGTTTACAGAGCACTTGGAGTCATGTCGCAGCCTGACCACATTTTAACAGCGACAAAACACTTTTAAATGAGAGGAAATTTATAAATGACAGCGTAAAAGAGCAGCGCACCCTGCAACCCACTTAGGAATGTCACTTGACACAAAAGCCATGAAAATGTAAATGTTTGCCCAGTTGTAGCTCATTTCCACTGCATAAATACAAAGGAATGAGAGAGAGAGAGAGAGAGAGAGAGAGAGATTGAGGAAATAGAACTGTTGTGAAATGGTCTTTAATGTGTTGCTAAGATGGTCAGGTTTTTCTCAATTTCATTTATAAAGTGTTTGCTAGCATAAGCATATCTATTACTATTGCTCATATTTAGGGTTGATTTAAACAATCATCTAACCTTAAGTATTAAAATCAGCACTTAAAATGGTGCTGTTTGTGCTACAGTTATGAACAATACCACAACTGCAGAGTAACATGCTAACAACCCATTTAAAACACCTTGCAACTGCAGAGAAACAAACAACAACTCAGAACACCTGAGAATCTGCAGAGTAACATGCTAACAACCACTCAGAACAGAGAAACATGCAAACAACCACACAGAACACCTCAGAAACTGCTGAGAAACACGCTAACAACCACTTAGAACACCTGAGAAACTGCTGAGAAACATGCTAACAACCACTCAGAACAGAGAAACATGCAAACAACCACACAGAACACCTCAGAAACTGCTGAGAAACATGCTAACAACCACTCAGAACAGAGAAACATGCAAACAACCACTCAGAACACCTCAGAAACTGCTGAGAAACACGCTAACAACCACACAGAACACCTCAGAAACTGCTGAGAAACATGCTAACAACCACTCAGAACAGAGAAACATGCAAACAACCACACAGAACACCTCAGAAACTGCTGAGAAACACGCTAACAACCACTTAGAACACCTGAGAAACTGCAGTGTAACATGCTAACAACCACTCAGAACACCTCAGAAACTGCTGAGAAACACGCTAACAACCACACAGAACACCTCAGAAACTGCTGAGAAACATGCTAACAACCACTCAGAACAGAGAAACACGCTAACAACCACACAGAACACCTCAGAAACTGCTGAGAAACACACTAACAACCACTTAGAACACCTGAGAAACTGCTGAGAAACATGCAAACAACCACTCAGAACAGAGAAACACGCTAACAACCACTTAGAACACCTGAGAAACTGCAGTGTAACATGCTAACAACCACTCAGAACACCTCAGAAACTGCTGAGAAACACGCTAACAACCACACAGAACACCTCAGAAACTGCTGAGAAACATGCTAACAACCACTCAGAACAGAGAAACACGCTAACAACCACACAGAACACCTCAGAAACTGCTGAGAAACACACTAACAACCACTTAGAACACCTGAGAAACTGCTGAGAAACATGCAAACAACCACTCAGAACAGAGAAACACGCTAACAACCACTTAGAACACCTGAGAAACTGCAGTGTAACATGCTAACAACCACTCAGAACACCTCAGAAACTGCTGAGAAACACGCTAACAACCACACAGAACACCTCAGAAACTGCTGAGAAACATGCTAACAACCACTCAGAACACCTGAGAAACTGCAGTGTAACATGCTAACAACCACTCAGAACAGAGAAACATGTAAACAACCACACAGAACACCTCAGAAACTGCTGAGAAACACGCTAACAACCACTTAGAACACCTGAGAAACTGCTGAGAAACATGCTAACAACCACTCAGAACAGAGAAACACGCTAACAACCACACAGAACACCTCAGAAACTGCTGAGAAACATGCTAACAACCACTCAGAACAGAGAAACACGCTAACAACCACACAGAACACCTCAGAAACTGCTGAGAAACATGCTAACAACCACTCAGAACACCTCAGAAACTGCTGAGAAACATGCTAACAACCACACAGAACACCTCAGAAACTGATGAGAAACATGCTAACAACCACTCAGAACAGAGAAACACGCTAACAACCACACAGAACACCTGAGAAACTGCTGAGAAACATGCTAACAACCACTCAGAACACCTGAGAAACTGCAGAGTAACATGCTAACAACCACACAGAATGCCTCAGACACTTCAAAAAAGTCAAGTCCACCTTTATTTATGTATGTGTAGTGTGTAGTGTAGAAGATGCCTGATATATTGGGGCATGAGACCATATAGTTCTTTGTAGACAAAAATCTGAATTTTAAAATCGACCCTGAATTTCACAGGAAGCCTTTATTATTTAGAGATGCTAAAACCGGGGAAATGTGATCCCTCTTTCTTGACCCTGTTAAAAGCTTAGCTGCTGTGTTTTGAACTAGCTGTAGGCGGGATAACGCAGACCAGTGTACAATGAGTTACAATAGTCTAACCGTGATGTAATAAGTGAGTGGATCACAATTTCCAAGCCTTTATGGGAAAGAACAGAATCAGTTGTTTTGAACAATAATTTTGGTTGGTTTGTATTATCAGAAATTAATGTAGAGTAATTTAGCTTTCACTTCCTTTACAGCTCTCTGATAGTTAGTTAAACACTCCTTTAAAATGTCATAAAGACCTGATGCTTTTCCACTTGCACTCAGATTTTCTGCACTCTTGTTTGAGAGTGCCGGTGACGTCGTTAAACCAAGGCTGTGAAACACCCTTAATTCTCCTTGGCTTGAGCGGAGCAACATAATCAAGTGTAATAGTACATGATTCAACCAATGATTCAAGTCCCACTAAGCCATCATCTGTGAAATGCGTCAGATAAAATTCTGAAAAAAGACTGGCAGTAGACGAGTGAATGGACCGGGAGTGACGTAACGGCTGAGAAAAAGTAAGGAGAGGACAAGTACAGACAGACTCAAACATTATTGAAAAATGGTCCAAAATGCCTAAATTTAAGACCTCTAACTCGGATACAAAATGACCATAAGACATCACAAGATCTAATGTATGACCCATATAGTGAGTAGAACCAGTGATATGTCATACAAAATTTAAAGACTCAGTGAGGCAGATAAATTCTTTTACCAGAGATTTGATAGACAGCATACATTAATATTAAAATCCCAAGAATCAGGAGTCTGTCACCAGGAGACACCAGTCCAAAGAGAAGATCCGGAAATTGTTGGATGAATTCCTTTTGAAATCTGGGAGGTCTGTGCACAAGTGCACATAAAGCCACACAGAACAGAGAAGAATACTAACAACCACTCAGAACACCTGAGCAACTGCAGATTAACATGCTAACAACCACTCAAAACAGAGAAACATGCTAACAACCACTCAGAACCCAAAGAAACTGCAGAGAAACATGCTAACAACCACTCATAACAGAGAAACATGCTAACAACCACTCAGAACCCAAAGAAACTGCAGAGAAACATGCTAACAACCACTCAGTACACCTCAGAAACTGCTGGGTAACATGCTAACAACCACACAGAACAAATAGACCCTGCAGAGAAACATGCTAACAACCACTCAGAACAAATAGACCCTGCAGAGAAACATGCTAACAACCACTCAGAACAAATAGACCCTGCAGAGAAACATGCTAACAACCACTCAGAACATAGAAACATGCTAACAACCACTCAGAACAAATAGACCCTGCAGAGAAACATGCTAACAACCACTCAGAACATAGAAACATGCTAACAACCACTCAGAACAAATAGACCCTGCAGAGAAACATGCTAACAACCACTCAGAACAAATAGAACCTGCAGAGAAACCTGCTAACAACCACTCAGAACATAGAAACATGCTAACAACCACTTAGAACACCTCAGAAACTGCAGGGTAACATGCTAACAACTTCTCAAAACAGAGAAACATGCTAACAACTACTCAGAACGCCCCAGAAACGGCAGAGAAAAATGCTAACAACCTCTCACAACAGAGAAACATGCTAACAACCACTCAGAGCACATCGGAAATTGCAGAGAAACATGATAACAAACACCCCTACTCCAGAAGCTTAAAAAACGGACAATTTTTTTTTAGTTCTGACAAACTTGCCGCAGATTTCCCACTCATTATTTTCACATGTAAATGAGGTTGCAATTCAAAGTTTGCATTGGCGACAATGAAGTGTTTGGCGCAAAAGCTCATTTGCATGTGAAACTAATGAGTGACGATTTTGCAGCAATTTTCCAACAAACTTACCAACAATACTTCACTTACGTGACGTCACGTTGATAGCGTAATCGGACCGTGGTTCGGACCCAAATAATATGATGTGAACAGAGACCAGCAGGGGCAGGGGGAGGGGCGAGGAAATAAACTCAGGTTCATTCCAATCAATCAAACCAAGTGTGAAAGCACCCTAAAGCCCTCTCAAATCAGTCCACTCGGGGGCCTTCTTGAGAACGTGCCAGTGCAGCTATTTCCAATAACACAAGCAGCAGAGAAGTACAACTCATACCAACTTTAATAGGGAAAGATCAAAATCACCAAAAACGGTTGGTCAAGATTACAATTAAAGCACATATTTCAAATCAGCAGTAAAATCTATCAACAATAGTATCATAATTTGTATTTCTTAAGCTCGGATCACAATTTCTCCCATTCATTTTCATACAAGTAATTCATCTCAGGTTAAATAGACTCTAATAATACACTAACAACCACTCATAACATTTTAAAAGCTATTCCAAACATAGCCTGTGATATTAAGATGTTTTTGCAGCAAACTGTAGCTGATAGCATCAAAAAGCCAGAGAAATATTTCTAACGTGGTATGTGTGTGGCCAATTTGTGATCAAAGAAACAGGGCTGAATTCGGCAAACACAGCAGGCCATCAGAGAGAGAGAGAGAGATGTCTTTCATATCACTACGTCTGCCCGTTTCTAAAAAGAATTCAGTTCTTTAGTCACGGTAAGAAGACAAACTCTTTTAAACAAAGTTATTTAAAGTGCACTTAAACAGAAATCACTTGAAGGCAACGTTGGACTTTATACTGACAACATTTTGTTTACAAATGCCATAGCAGAAATACACTATTCATAGGCATATTTATCACCTCTGCAACCAAACTTGGTCCAGACATTTAATCTTCAACGTCACCACCCCTAAAACAAAGCAATCGTGCCAAAGATGCTTGCCAACGACTGACCTACTCGCAGCTCTTGCCCGAAGACTGTGCGTTCACCCAGCGCTGAACAGTTCCAGCGGCCATATCGGAACTGGTACTGGCATTCGTTGATGCCCAGCTGTGCCCCCTCTCCGATCACGATGATGGCATCAGGTCTACTCTGACAGATGGCACGCTGGCGGGGGGCGAGTCCGGGGATCTTATTGCAGATGATGTTGGCACCGAGGGCCACAACAGAGGAAAGAGCCCTGGAGGACAGAAGAGAAACAAACTAGTAAAGTTTTCATATGACTTCACAGAGTATGGTGAACAGCTTCTGACACTCCATCTATAACATTAAAGTGTGTAAATTACTGTCATAACTTTAATAGTACCAGCTGAAAGAAAAAACAAAGAGATTTTTTTTATCTCTTTAATATCTCAACTGATTCTCCTAGACAACAATAAGATTAAATTAAGAGCAAATAAAGAATTTCAGGAAAGAAATTTGTCATTTAATTTGTCACTGCCCTTCAAAAAATATTGCACACTTCCAAGTATTGCCACTGGTTCTACTAACATCTGAACACTACTGAAAATAGAATAGAACAGAATAGAGTAGAATAACGGAAAAGAACAGACTAGAATGTGAATAGAATAGAATTGTATAAACAGAATAGACCAACGCATAACTGTAGAGTAATCTAGAACAGAACGGATTTAAATAAAACAGAATAAATATAAAACAGAACAATATAATTGAATATGAATGGAATAGAATAGAATAATTGAAGATAATAGAAAATAATTGAATAATTGGACAGAATAGAATGAAGAGAATTAAATACATCAGAATAAATAAAGCAATACATAACAATATAATTGAACAAGAATAGAATAAAATAATGGAAAATTATAGAAAATAACAGAATAACTGGATATAATAGAATAGAATAGAATATGAACATATTACAATTGTATATATAGAACATAGTTAAATATAACAGAATTAATACAATTACAGAACAATATAATTGAATATGAATGGAAAAGAATAAAATAGAATAACATAAAACAATGTAATAGAAATGAATAAGTGGATAGTATAGAATAGAGTCAACAAAATTAATCCAACAGAATAAATGAAAAAGTGCAAAACAGTACAACTGATCATAAATAGAATAGAATAGTGGAAAATAAAAGAGAAGAATGGAATAGAATGGAATAAACATTATTAAAATATAACAGAATAAATAGAATAAAACAGAACAATACAATTGAAAATGAATAGAATAAAATAATGGAAGTGAATATAATAGAATAATAGAAGATAAAAGAATAGAAAAGAACAACTGAGGATAATAGAATAGAATAGAGTAACAGAATAGAATCATGGAAGATAATAGAATAGAATAACAGAAAAAGAATGGAAAATAATTGAATAATTGGACAGAAAAGAATGAAGAGAATCAAATACAAGATAATAAATAAAACAATACATAACAATGTAATTGAACATGAATAGAATACAATAATGGAAAATTCTAGAAAATAATAAAATAACTGGATATAATGGAATCTAATAGAATGTTAATGAATAGGGTGTGAACATATTACAATGGTATAAACAGAACATAGTTAAATATAACAGAATCAATAAAATAGTACAGAACAATATAATTTAACATGAATGGAAAAGAATAGGGTAGAATAGAATAGAAAATAGTGTAATAGAAATTAATAATTGGACAGAATAGAATAAAGTGAACAGAATTAATACAACAGAATAAATTAAAAAAGCACAGAACAGTAAAACTGATCATAAATAGAACAGAATAATGGAAAATAAAAGAGAAGAATAGAATGGAATAGAATAAACATAATTAAAATATAACAGAATAGAACAAAACAGAACAATACAAAGGAACATGAATGGAATAAAATCATGAAAGTGAATATAATAGAATAATAGAAGATAATAGAATAGAAAAGAACAATGCAAGATTATAGAATAGAATAGAATAACAGAATATAATAGAATAATGGAGCATAATAGAATAGAAAAACAGAAAAGAATGGAAAAGAATATAATAACTGGACAGAATAAAATGAAGAGAATTAAATACAAGAGAATAAATAAAACAATGCATAACAATGTAACTGAACATGAATAGAATACAATAATGGAGAATTCTAGAAAATAATAGAATAACTGGATATAATGGAATATAATAGAATGTTAATGAATAGGGTGTGAACATATTAGAAATGTATAAACAGAACATAGTTAAATATAACAGAATCAATAAAATAGTACAGAACAGTATTATATGTGAATAGAAAAGAATAGAGTAGAGTAGAATAGAATAATAGAAAATAATGTAATAGTATTGAATAATTGGACAGAATAGAATAGAATAGAGTGAACAGAATTAATCCAACAGAAAAAAACAAAAAAGTATAGAACGATACAACTGATCATGAATAGAACAAAATATTGGAAAATAAAAGTGAAGAATAGAACTGAGAACTGGAGACTGTAAATTGCCCATAGGTGTGAGTTAGAGTGTGTATGTGTATGTCTGTGTGTGTTATCCCAGTGATGGACTGGTAACTTGTCCAGGGTGTTTCCCTGATTCTGAACCAAGACAGCTGGGATAGGCTCTGGCACTACCCGCGACCCTACATAGGAAAAGCGGCTAAAGAACATGGATGGATGGATGGAATAAAATAGAATAAATATAATTAAAATACAACAGAATAAATAGAATAGAACAGAAAAATGTAATTGAACATGAACAGAATAGAATTGAATCATAGAAGATAACAGAAAATAATGTAATAATTGGACAGAATAGAATAAAGAGAATTAAATACAACATAATAAATAAAGCAATACATAACAATATAATTGAAAATGAATAGAATAAATTAATGGTAACTTATAGAAAATAACAGAATAGCTGGATATAATGGAATTGAAAATAATGTTATAGAATAGAATGTGAACATGTTAGAATTGTATTAACAGAACATAGTTAAATATAACAGAATCAATAAAATAGTACAGAACACTAGAATTGAACAGGAATAGAAAAGAATACAGTAGAATAAAATTACAGAAAATAATGCAATACACTTTAATAACTTGACACAATAGAATAGAATTGAATAGAATATAGTGAACAGAATGAATCCTCCAGAATAAATGTAAAAAGCACAGAACAGTACAATTGAACATGAATAGAATAGAATAATGGAAAAGAACAGAAAATAAATCAATAAAGGAATAGAATGAAATGGAACAGAATATAATAAAAAATAAAATTTAAATATAACAGAATAAATAGAATAGTACAGGACAATATAATTGAACATGAATAGAATAGAATAGAATAGAATACTGTAGAATTGATTAGCGGAAAATAATCAAATAGAATATATATTTTGAACATAATAGAATTGTATAAACAGACTCAGAATGTAAATAAATACAACAAAATAAATAGAATTGAACAGATCAACATAACTGCACATGAATAAAATAGAATACAATAGAATTGAATAGCGGAAAATAATCAAATAGAATATAATGTGAACATAATAGAATTGCATAAACAGACTTAGAACATAATTAAACAAAATAAATAGAATTGAACAGATCAACATAACTGCACATGAATAAAATAGAATACAATAGAATTGAATAGCGGAAAATAATCAAATAGAATAGAATGTGAACATAATAGAATTGTATATACAGACTCAGAATGTAATTAAATACAACAAAATAAATAGAATTGAACAGATCAACATAACTGCACGTGAATAAAATAGAATACAATAGAATTGAATAGCGGAAAATAATCAAATAGAATATAATGTGAACATAATAGAATTGCATAAACAGACTTTGAACATAATTAAACATAAAATAAATAGAATTGAACAGATCAACATAACTGCACATGAATAGAATACAATACAGTAGAATTGAATATCGGAAAATAATCAAATAGAATATAATGTGAACATAATAGAATTGGATAAACAGACTTAGAACATAATTAAATACAAAAAATAAATAGAATTGAACAGAACAACATAACTGCACGTGAATAAAATAGAATACAATAGAATTGAATAGCGGAAAATAATCAAATAGAATATAATGTGAACATAATAGAATTGTATAAACAGACTTAGAACATAATTAAATACAAAAAAATAAATAGAATTGAACAGAACAACATAACTGCACATGAATAGAATAGAATAGAATAGCGAAAATTAATCAAATAGAATAGAATGTGAACATAATAGAATTGTATATACAGACTCAGAAGGTAATTAAATACAACAAAATAAATAGAATTGAACAGATCAACATAACTGCACATGAATAAAATAGAATACAATAGAATTGAATAGCGGAAAATAATCAAATAGAATATAATGTGAACATAATAGAATTGTATAAACAGACTTAGAACATAATTAAATACAAAAAAATAAATAGAATTGAACAGAACAACATAACTGCACATGAATAGAATAGAATAGAATAGCGAAAATTAATCAAATAGAATAGAATGTGAACATAATAGAATTGTATATACAGACTCAGAAGGTAATTAAATACAACAAAATAAATAGAATTGAACAGATCAACATAACTGCACATGAATAAAATAGAATACAATAGAATTGAATAGCAGAAAATAATCAAATAGAATATAATGTGAACATAATAGAATTGCATAAACAGACTTAGAACATAATTAAACAAAATAAATAGAATTGAACAGATCAACATAACTGCACATGAATAAAATAGAATACAATAGAATTGAATAGCGGAAAATAATCAAATAGAATAGAATGTGAGCATAATAGAATTGTATATACAGACTCAGAATGTAATTAAATACAACAAAATAAATAGAATTGAACAGATCAACATAACTGCACGTGAATAAAATAGAATACAATAGAATTGAATAGCGGAAAATAATCAAATAGAATATAATGTGAACATAATAGAATTGCATAAACAGACTTTGAACATAATTAAACATAAAATAAATAGAATTGAACAGATCAACATAACTGCACATGAATAGAATACAATACAGTAGAATTGAATATTGGAAAATAATCAAATAGAATATAATGTGAACATAATAGAATTGGATAAACAGACTTAGAATATAATTAAATACAAAAAATAAATAGAATTGAACAGATCAACATAACTGCACATGAAAAGAATAGAATAGAATACAATAGAATTGAATAGCGAAAAATAGTCAAATAGAATATAATGTGAACATAATAGAATTGTAGAAACAGACTCAGAACGTAATTAAACATAACAAAATAAATAGAATTGAACAGAACAACATAACTGCACATGAATAGAATAGAAAAAAAACATAAATGTACAAAATGGAATAGATTAGAATAGAGTTGATTTGAATAGTACAACAGAATCAAGCAACATCAGAGTAGAATAAAATGGAATCAATTTAATAGCATCAAGCAGCGCAACACAACTGAATAGAATAGACCGTAACATAACTGATCATAACTGAACGTGACAGAATAAACAAACAAGAATGACGTGTCTTACTGATTATAAAGATAAGATATTGTCGTTTTGATCATCAAGACATATTTTCATGCAACTGTGACCACACAGACTCTGTCATATACAGTAAGCACACTGTACCTCTCATCAAATGGCTTTATGTGTTGATCCAGCACTTAACAATCTCTGTAACCTGCACGCTGAGTATTTTCGGCTCTGTGTTTGTACAAACCCGCGCTGCTAAACAAGAGGGCTTCTATGTTTATGAGCATTGAACCCGCTCAGAAATGTGTCTTTGAAACATGTCAGAGACAGCAAAAGCACGGGGAGACGCATGCCAACTTTGAAGAATGACGTCGCCGACCACGGACGACTCTACCGCAGGGCAGGCGAGTCGCGACAGGCAATGTGTGTATCAGCAGAAAAAGGACACATGAGTTGGTGTCGTGGGGAGAATATTTGCAACTTGTAGATTCCCTTCAGAAAGTGTGTGGAACAAAACGCAGAATGTTCATTGGAAATCAGATATGACTCTTGTCTGGTTGTGTTTCCATGTCCACAAAGGCTTAAGAATTACTCTTAAATACAAAACCACATGTGCAATGGAGACCTCTCTCTCTCCCTCCCTCTCTCTCTCTCTCGCTCTGTTTAAGAAACATCTCTTGTTTCTGCATATAATCGCGGCGTACTGTTTCAGTTTGTGAGGCGCAAGCAGCTAAATGTGTATGTTTATTTGAAACCTTCAACAAAGACAAACAAGCACCGAGACACACATTAATAGACGGGCACAAAGCGGTGTTGCCCAAAGCGATCTGAACCTGGTGCTATGGCCTTAGTTAAGCCGCAGTCATGATTAGGAAGCACAACTGTTGAGGAACGACACCAGTACAATAATGTGTTGCTGACAAATCTCTCGCTCAGCAGATCGAGATTCTAAGGCCACGTTCACACTAAGGCATTGATTTCGCTACGTGTACGCCTCATCCACACTATCCATAGTCACGTACTTTGGAACACAAACACTAAATGGATGAGTGAGGACATGGCCGACTCAAATACATGCAAATATACATGCACAAACAACCAATAAAATCACCAGAACACAGAGAAGCTGCCTGTGTAGTGTGACTATGTATCGTTTCCAAATGTTTTTTTTTTTCATAGCGACATAAATTAGCTATAATGTTCTTCTCTAGAAACAATTGAAACGTTCCGAGCCCTTTTTTCTTTATTTGGACTTGATTTAAAACCTCTTATTACGGGCGTCTTGCTCATCCACAGTCATAAAGAAACGAGTGAGGTTGTTTCTGGTTAAACAAGTTGAATATAGACAGTAGTCCTCAGAGCACGTTATATGATGTCTAACTTGTTTCTCACAGACACCAATGAGATTAAAAGGAAAGTGTCTTTTTAGACGAGATCTCAAAGTTTCAAACTGTGCGCTGATTTGCAGAGGGACCAAAATCAGCAATCAAATGTAAGAGAGCTCGATATGAACCCAAACATTCATGATGAGCTTAATAGTCTTAAGCTGCATTCACACTGCCAGCTACTTTATCGCTGCATGTATGGAGAGTCTAAACAGCACTGTTTCTTTACAATTAATATTATTATTAAAATATTAGGATCACGTGAGCTCTACCATCGTCTCTCATATTGGCTGTCGCTCTTCATTTGCATAAAGTTAAACATTTCTCAACTTTGTCGCGTCGCTGGACACGGCCACATCCGGTCGCCAACGGTCGCCGTCGCTCGTGTTGCCAGACGTCGCCAGCTCTCATTGAAAATGAATGAGATGAGGTCATTGTGTCGCTGTTAGTGTGAACGCAGCTTTACTGAGCGTCAACGATAGTTTGGGCCAATTTTTAGAGGGTATAAAGGCAGAAGTTTACCGTTTTATAAAAGCACTTCTGCGAAAGTACGCTTGACCACACCATGTATCGGGATATATGCCAGGTTATAACACTGTTCTGCATCATTTGATTATTATTTGACGAAGTACTGCTCATATGAAATGGCGATCAGTTTGTGGTGGCACCGAAATGTTCGGGCAGCATTTTTATATCTGCGGTTGCGGGAACTAAATTGTGCCAGAAAATTACCAAAAAAATTGCTAAAACAGCAATTGCGATTGGGGTGGCCAATGGGGTCACCGGGCTTCGGTTCGGGAAATGGCTTTGGGAAATTGCACACAAACTGCCGTCTACCGTCTGCTTTCATCCAGCGGTAATAGCGCCATCTAAATTGCACCAGGCATTTCTGCAATTGAAGAGCAATCCATAATAAGCCTAATTACCATCGAAAGGAGGCATGTTTGCACGAAAAGGAATGACAATGACTTAATTGAAATAATCACTGGTTAAACTAGCTTGTGGGTGATTAGCTAAAATACCTTGCACAAAAGTGGCGCATCTGTTTAGTGAATTCCCCCCTGAGCATTTAAACGTTTACGGATAGCGAACTACTTTTTTAAACAACGCGATCACATGGGAAGTCGGCATGTTGTTAACGACTGTTCCAGTACACTAGGATCAGCCACATTATGTTAAGCGTCGACCAGAAGCATGTTGTGTCAACAGCGGGTAGACCCAGGTTCAGATACTGCGTTGAAACCAGTAAGTAATCATGTTCGCACAATCAGCGATGAGCGCGATTCGGATGTTGCATTTTTAGCCTTTAACATTACATTTTTACACCATAGATGCTTAGTTTTAAGTTTAAGGTTTGGGGGGGTAAAGTTGAAAAAATACACATTCCTCTTCACTTTTTTACATCCTGTACAGCTAACAACAACTCGCTCCACAACTCGCTTTTAGCGCCCCTCTGTGGACATTTCACCCAGCGAACTGTATAGCTGCAGGCATTGCTCCAAAACCACCATTAAAGATATAGTGACCCCCTTAATTGGCACTTTCCCTATCCTTAACCATTAGTGGAAGTGACGCCCCCTTTTGGAGTTGGCACAACCCCCTTTTGGAATAACCCCCCCCATTCTGGAGTAACTCCACCCTCTTTTGGAGATTTCACCCCCATTTGGAGGTCTCCAGCCTGCAGCTATACCTCATTGGGAAAATGGACCTCACAGATGCACATGCGCCCAACAACAGTTACCGCTTTGGCCATTGGGGGCAGTGTTTCGAATTTTGGTTTCGAAGCACAGATTGATTTTAGTTGTAGTTTAACTACTTTAAATCATCAGTAGCTTCAAAATAGCTTCCCCAACACCGTTGACCACACATATAATACACAGTGCTTCCTCCTCAACTTAAATGTACACTTAAATAGCTCCAAATGTAATCTAAATGTTTAATTGTGGTGCATATAAAATATGACAAAATAAATCAGTTCAGTCCTGCAAGGAAGATTTCAACCATGAGTAGGATTTCCTGGTAAATGACGAATAAATAATCTGCAGGATGGGTAAAGGCACTCTACTTTTAAACACAAGAAAATAAATGTTCCCTGTGCTCTTGGCTTGAAGTATCACCCAGTCAGTTCTACTTAAAACAAATCCAGCTAAAACAAACTCCAAACTACCAACATGGGTGAACTGGCACCAGGCGCTTGACAAAAACTCACAAACCACAAACTATGCCCAAGTGTAGGAAATGTGACATTTATGGACCCATTTATACCTGTAAACTCCCATTTGTGAAGACTACATGTTGCTCTTTCATTGCTCAGGAAACTTAATGGATTTTTCATACTGTACTGTATCAATATTTCAGATGTTTCTCTTGAAATACATCGGAAGAAATAAAAATAGACACAAATGAGACAACTAATAAGTAGGAGTCCATTACATTAATTTGGAAAGTTTAGATTAGGTCATTTGCTCTTGGGAGTGTTTGATGAGAAATGTTTGCGTTCATATTGAGCTCCTAGGCTGAAAGAGCTGACACATGTGAGATTACTGAGATTATATTTGGTCAAGAGGAACATCTGAGAAACCCAAAAGTCTCAGTTTGGACTCCATTTATTCTCATTGCTGTCTAGAAGAAACCATCGAGACGTTAAGAGCTAAAATGAACAAAGAGTGTCAGTGGTTCAATATTTATGCAGCTATGATGGCGATTTTAGGAGGTTTCGAGTTTCAGGGTTGCGGGTTTGAAAAATCATTTTAATGTGGTTTTATTTTACACAACAATTGAAGCTGCTCTGTCTCTGACATGTCAGAATTGTATTGTTTTATGATGCATTTGAGGAGATTGTAGGGGACCAAATATAAAACTTGAACTTTGCATTGAAAAAAAACGCATATTTATTTGGCACTATTCTAAATATCAGTTCTATCAGGAAGACTCGCTTGAGTGAAATTGAAGATGACATTTATTAGATGAATATAAAACAGGAATTTAATGTCTCTCTTTGTCGTAAGCCCCGTCTGCCGGTCCAAAGTTGTAGTACTTGGAACCGTCATATCCTGCCGGAGATTGGAGGCAGGGGCGTGGAGCCTACCCCCGTGCAGGACGGGACTCAACAGATGGTGCTGGGGTGGAGGAGGTTGCCGATTGGTTGGGAGTTACCCAGCTAATGGTGCGATGATGTACAGCTGCTAGTCTTCCCGCTAGAACTACGCTGCGCTTACATTTACAGTCCTGCATTTCAGTGTCATAAACCAAACTTTCCTTCTAAATACAGGTTCAAACTGTTCAATCTGTTGGAAAAGCAACAGATTTGCAAAGATGCAAACCAAGAATTTAGCATAATATTGAGAAGTGTTCAAATGAGGTAGATTTCCTCTGTGAGAGCGAATCTTCAATGCTTCTAAATGTACCACAACCTTCACTTCATTACCCTCAAACTTCCTCAAAGAGTCAAATGTGTCCATATATAAAGAATAAACCACGTTTTTCCTTTTTATACTCTATTTAAAAGCCCTTTGTTCCACAAAATGTATCAAATTTGCTAAAGATGGTAAAATGCAAACCCTAACAGTGGTGTCATTCGTGACGTGCAAACCAACGCTATACATAGACTTTCCCACTTAAACGGCAACAAAAAGCCACATCTATTTTAAAATTTCAGCTTGGGATTTCCGCCTGCAAAATTAAGCACTTTGTCTGGAAGTCATTTGACAAAGAGGGTTTCAAACAAGGGTTTTGGAAGGAATTATTAGGAGAAGAAACATACATTTATAACTGCCGGTCAAAAGTGTTGCTCTTTGTTGTTTTTAACTTGATTCAAGATCACTTTGGATAGGATGCTAATACAAATGGTCACACAAATGGTTTCTACATGTACTTAAAAGAAAAAGTAAGCATTTGTGAACTGATAAACTGCCGTTTTACTTGTGAAAGTGAATGAAAGTCGTTGTTGTTGTAGCGCCTCTAGTGTTCATTTCACGCATTACATGCAACGAGTCATGTAAAAATCATCGACCTAAAAAGGGGAGATGAGCAACCCTTTCCCCATTCTTAACCATTAGTGGAAGTGACGCCCCCTTTTGGAGTTGGCACATCCCCTTTTGGAATAACCCCACCCCCTTATGGAGTAACCCCACCCTCTTTTGGAGATTCCACCCCCATTTGGAGGTCTCCAGCCTGCAGCTATACCTAATTGGGAAAATGGAGCTCACAGATGCACACGCGCCCAACAACAGTTACCACTTTGGCCATTGGGGGCAGTGTTTTGAATTTTGGTTTCGAGGCACAGATCGATTTTAGTTGTACTTTAACTACTTTAAATCATCAGTAGCTTCAAAGTAGCTTCCCCAACACTGTTGACCACACAACAGATTTGCAAAGTTGCAAACCAAGAATTTAACAAAATATTGAGAAGTGTTCAAATGAGGTAGATCTCTTCTGTGAGAAATCTTTAATGCTAAAGCAAATCTTTAATGCTTCTAAATGTGCTCTTTGATGATTTTAACTTGATTGAAGATCACTTTGGATAGGATGCTAATGCAAATGGTCACACAAATGGTTTCTACATGTACTTAAAAGAAAAAGTAAGCATTTGTGAACTGATAAACTGCCGTTTTACTCGTGAAAGTGAAAGTCGTTGTTGTTGTAGCGCCTCTAGTGTTCATTTCACGTATTGCATGCAACGAGTCATTTAAAAATAATTTTGCAAAACATAGGTAAAGTAACGCTCAAATAGTGTGACAACCAGCTCTTGTCTCCCCTACTTTTTGTTTTAGAAGACACATAATCAATTACAATTGCAAAACGAGAAACATATTGTACTGTAAAGTGTTTAGAACAGGTGGACATGTTGAAATGATGATCAAAGTACACCAAAGTACTGTAACTTGATTTAACACACACACACACACACACACACACACACACACACACTCTTTCTATAGTCAAACTGAACTTCTCTGCCACTCAGTGGCCAAATGAAATTCTCCTCCATTCATCTTTAACACAGAACACTTACATTTATCAACACAGAACCAATTTAAAGACTTCTAGATCCTCCGTAACACTGTAAGAAACATGACAAAGAAGACATTTTCCCCCGTATGCACGCCACTTGTACCCTCTAACATTCCTACATGGATCAAATAAATGAATTAAATGAATCTTGCATATGATCCAAACAACTATGAATGTTTCCAAATGTCCCATTCACAATATCCACATGACTACATTTATAAAACGTATTTAAATCAGACATTACAGTTGAATGCATCTAGTACAACGCATTCAATATTTGCAGAAGAGATGCACGACTAACTTTAATAAGACTTTAATCCATATACGCATGAACACTACCAGTCAAAATGAACATTTTCCACATTTTAGAATGATATTAAAGTCATTACAGCTATGAAATAATCCAAGTTTTGGGAAGTTTGGGAATTATGTAGAGACCAATAATGCAAAGCAAATTAAAATGATCTTATATATGAGCTTTTTAAATCGCAAGTCGCAACCAATCCTAAAGAATCCTAAGAGGAATTTCCTCAAAGAATTCCAACATCACACACAGCTAAAATTATGTCCTGATAGGATAACACATTAAAACCCCTGTAGCTCTCCATGATCTGTCCAGTGGTGAGACATTATTCCAATAGAATTCAAGTAGAGTTCCATCCTTTTCAATGGATTGGTTCCAAATTATGGAAGAAATTCCAATTGGAATGTACACATTCTAATAGGATTGGGTGCATCCTGGGATGCATTTAAACAGCCTTGAAGGAGTTCCCATGCATGTTGGCTACTTTTCCTTCACTATGCACTCCAACTCATCCATTAAAAACACTAATAAATTCAAATATTTTTGTGAAGGCATTCATGCAATTAATATATCTACAAGACTAATTCCCAGAAAAGCTTTCAACATCACAAGAAACATAAACTGAGTCAAGAGTGTCCAATCGTTTGACTGAAAGTGATTGTGAAATGAGTCTCTTTTCAGATTTGGAAACTTACAGGTAGCTCCCGCTCGTGAGGATGAGGAAGATCTGCGGATAATACACCGACAGCAGCACGCTACGCGATGAGAAGAGTATCATGGTGACATGTGGAGCGAACGGGCGCTTTTCTGACAGACTGAGAGAAAGAAACGCGTTTAGGTCCCGTTGCACGTCCGTGATGTTCGCTACGGAGCTTCCTCTACGCGGCGCGTAACTCCCAGACGCGTGTGTGTGCTCTGGAGACGCGGTGTGTCATCGCGCAGTTCTTTCAGTCGGTGTGGTCGGAGCGGCTTGATGGATTTGGGGATGGAAAGAGAAGTGGCTCTCTCCTCTCTCCGGAGACTCCGGGCTGCCATTGGGCAGAGGACGGCACCATCACACCATCATCCGCCCACTTTTGGTGCACACCAGGATAAGGGGGCCATTAGGGGCCACATGACAGCCCGTCCGTGCCCGCGGCAGAGTTGACCGGCGGGGACCCGTTTTACAGACGAGTTTAGCTTCACTTCAAAGGGTTTTTTAATGAAAGAACGTCTTGAAGTTCAATCTTAAGGTTTTTTATCATTCAACTGGAAGTTACTTTTACTTCTACTTTTACCAGTGTTAAATAGTCATAATTTATGACTATTTCTAAAAAATTAAAAAACATAATTTTTTTGGTGCGCGATCTGTCGAGGTTCGTTTCGCTCCTCAAATAGTGAACCAAACCTTAGCTCAACCTCATTAAAATTCCAAATTCTAATATTGTATATGTTAATCAATAATAAACTGGCGAATAGTGACAGTATTTATGTTGTTATACAGACGAGTTTGGCTTCTCTTCAGAGGTTTGTACTATGAAAGAACACGTTTTGAAGGCCAATCTTAAGTTGTTGTTGTTTTTTTTGTTTTTTAACATTCAACTGAAAGTGTATTTATTTATTTATTGCTAGTGTTGTATAATTTATGAATATTTAAAAATAAATAAATAAATACATTTTGGCGCGCGATCTGTTTGAGGTTCGTCTCCCGCCACCAACATTGTCGCGCCTCAAATAGTTAACCAAACGTTTGGTCAACGACATATTAAAATTATTATAAAATTGTAACCTGCATGTTAATCAATAATAAACTGACAAATAGTGACAGTATTTAGGCCCTATGTTGTTATGGACGAGCTTAGCTTCACTTCAAAGATGTAGCCTATATAATGAATGAATAAGATTGAAGGATCTTAAATTGTTTTGTTTTTTTATATCATTCAACTGAAAGTAGATTATTTTTTCCCCTTTTATCAGTGTTTTAAAATTTATGACTATTATTAAAAAAAAATAAACAAATAAATAAATTGGCGCGAGATCTGTTGAGGTTCGTCTCGCGCAGCCAACATTGTCTTGTCACGCCTTAAGAAGTTTACCAAAGGTTATCTTAATGTCATATTAAAATCCTAAAGTTGTAGCCCATATGTTAATCGATAATAGGCCTAAACTGAGAAATATTGACAGTATTTATGTTGCTATGGACAAGATTAGCTACATTTCAAAGGTTTATATTATTAATAAATACGATTGAAGCTCAACAGGCTTTTTGATTATTCAACTTGAAAGTAGATTTTTATTTATGTATTTATTTATACCAGTGTTGAACAATTTATGACTCTTTTATGAGTTTAATAATTATTTAGTAATAAATATATATAATATATTTTGTAATTTATGAGTACTTTTTTTTGCCGCGCGATCTGTTGAGGTTCCTTGCGCAAGCAGCATTGTCTTTCGCGCCTCAAATAGTTAACCAAACATTAGCTCAATGTCATATTGCATTTCTAAATTCTATAAAATCGCTCAAGTTAATCGATAATAAAGTGATAAATAATGACAGTATATAAGTTTTATTAGTATTATATCCAATTATGATTGTGTCGGTAAACGCTCTGGCGGACTGCTGTTGCTATGGTTACTCCTGCAATTTATTTGACAGTTAAAGGAATATTCCGGGTTCGATACAAGTTAATCTCAGTCGACAGCATTTGTGGCATAATCTGGTTAACCACAAAAATGTATTTCAGCTCATCCCTCATTTTCTTTAAAAAATAAAAATAAAAAAAGCAAAAAGGGTTCTGTGTTGCTCAGCGAGTTTTAACGACTACCACACCTGGCATCCCGAGTTTGAATCCAGGGTGTGCTGAGTGACTCCAGCCAGGTCTCCTAAGCAACCAAATTGGCCCGGTTGCTAGGGAGGGTAGAGTCACATGGGGTAACCAAATTGGCCCGGTTGCTAGGGAGGGTAGAGTCACATGGGGTAACCAAATTGGCCGGTTGCTAGGGAGGGTAGAGTCACATGGGGTAACCTCCTCGTGGTGGTGATTAGTGGTTCTCTCAATGGGGCGTGTGGTGAGTTGTGTGTGGATCGTGGAGAGTAGCATGAGTCTCCACATGCTGTGAGTCTCCGCGGTGTCATGCACAACGAGTCACGTGATAAAATGCGTAGATTGACGTCGTTTTAGAAGCGGAGGCAACTGAGACTCGTCCTCCACCACCCGGATTGACCTAAATAGCCTAAATAGGCGAATCTAAATATTTTTGCTTGCCTTAAAACCCTGTTTTGAATGTGCAGGTGTAAAAAAATAAATAAAATACAAATTAAAAAGAACCATTTCAGCCAAAGCAGTTCTTTAGGTAGATGTGGTTCCAGATTGGACTATTAATATAGCAAAAGAACCATTAAGGAACCGTTTTATAGTTGATACACACAAAGTATTGCAGTCTTAAGGATAACCCACAAATATGTTGGCCATTTGTATTAATGCAATGAGTGAAATGCAGTGCTTGTACCTGCATGCGCTGTATGTCATCATACAGAACGAGGGTAAAGGGGGTATGGTGACAGTCATCAAGCCTCAGGGTTGTAAAACAGGTTTGACCTGACAAGACCCCATGTTATCTAGAGATGTCAAAGCATGCTGTTCGTCATGAGGTCTTGTGAGCCATCTTAACCCTTATGCACTGTTCATCATCATTAAATCACGTTCAGCTGTAAACGTGTAATTCATTTGATTGTTACGAAAGCAATGTAACAACTCAAAATTTAATAATGGAAAAGCACTAAAATTTAGACCTTTTTTTATTTTATTTACTCATTTATTCACCTATATGACACTGTGCTTGAAAATGGACTTTGTCAAATACTGAACCAATCCTCAAAAATGACACCATTTGAAAGCTTAAAGTCTCAAGAATCAATCTGTCCGTTTAAAAACTAATTTAAAACCAGATGTAATTACAAGTATTAACACTAGATGGCTGCAGAGAGCTATTTATTCATCCATGATGAGGAGAAGATGATTTCTACTTCTCTGCATTTAGATATATATTCCTGGTTGTAATAAGGTGTGTGTGTGTGTGTGTGTGTGTGTGTGTGTGCGTGCGTGCATGTGTGTGTGTGTTTTATGGACTCACCCATTCATTTTGGTGTATGTGTGTGTTCTGCATTGTGGCTGTTTTTTAGATTTTGTTTAGTTTTTTAGACAGTGGCATTAATAGACTTAAACTTCAAAAGGCTGAATAAAACTGCGATCTGTTTATGCATGCATCCGGGCGTGTGTAGAGCTAGATATGATATACTGATTCTATATAAGCTAATGATTGCATAAGTGAGAGTATGACATTTCAAAATGATGTGCATTTGACAAATATAAAGCATGAAAGCATAAATAAGAAATAAACCAGAGTAATGAGTTAAATATAATGCGTAAATAATGGATAGACTAGATGACAGGGAATACAAACAAATCCGTAAATTATTCAGGTGAGGTCTTAGAAAACTGGCAGGTTAAGGAATGTGGAAATACAACTCAGCGTGCTGTTATTACTGAGGGTTCAGAGAGGTGAATGAGAGCCGAAACAGCAGCGTGGTCCATATTTAAACTAGATGACTATATGGACCAAACACATTGGGAAGCGGCTGTTAAGACCAAAAGAAGACATTAAACTCATGTTTTAAACAGGTGCACAGATCTGCCTCTTTGATTATACACTGATCAATGGTTTGCATTTCTAATCGCAATAAATGCAATGCAATTACAGCTCATTGACAGAAATGCAAAACCTTTAGATTTCAAGATATTAGTTAAAATTTATATTAATGCATAAGGCAAACTGTATCTTTTATGTCCTGTAATTGGTCATCCATTCTTTTAAGATAAACACAAAACAATTGCATTCAATAGTTCAATTTAATGGAATATTCCGGGTTCAATACAAGTTAAGCTCAATCGACAACATTTGTAGCATAATGTTGGTCACCATCGAAAAGCAAGAATCTTAAACATTAAAATGTTAAAATACACACTATTTCACACGTTTTACCAGAAGAATTAATTTAAGTGCTTTTATAAAATAATACACTTCACATTTCTGTCTTCAAACCCTCCAATAATTCTCACTGGAACCTTCATTTTTGCTATTTTAAAGAAAAAGAGGGACAAGTTAAAATAATGTTTTACGCTACAAATGCTGAAGATTGAGCTTAACTTGTATTAAATCTGGGATATTCCTTTAAATGCTCCTGCAGCTTGATAAATATATTTTTAAGAGTACAAAATTTCCAGATGGAGTATACCCTGTTAGTTTCCCAAAAGTAACTAACAGATAAACTTCCAGAGCAAACAAATTCAAGAGTCATGATGTAGATCTTACCCAAGTCTGGAATAAATGATGCCGAAACACAGGAGCACGTTAAAGATCCACAGTCGTAGGGGTCTGATCATGGTGTCCAATCGGTGAGGAAAATCCACCTCACATCGGCCACTCCATCCCACCTGTGCAGGTAAACACGCCGTTTCTATTTCTCCAACGTGTCTTCTCCAGCGAGTTTTTCAGAAACCAGAGAGCCATAGTCAGCGTTCAGATACAGCCGAAGGATGCTTTGCTGTCTTGTTCTCAGGGTTGAAAGCGAAAGGTTTTGAAGATTGAGGGTTGCAAACTCTGTGTTTTTCGAGGAGGAGCGAGTCCAGTGTTTTCAGGTGAACCTGTCGTGAGTATAAAGTTACGCCTTCTTCTCTCTCTCTGCTGGAATGCAGATGGTTTTAAGTTCCAGAGCTCATGCACTGCTGCTGCTGCAGGTTTGTTAAATTCTTCCCATTTCTTCGCAGGTGAATGTCTAGGGCAGGTAACACAAGCCCTTATCCACGCCCCCTCAGCTTTACACTGGTAGACGAGAGCATTTTACAGGCACAGCACACGTGCTTACGCTGCAAAGACTGCAAATGAAAGGCATGTAGGATCTGCCCTCCCTTTTCATAATGAAATTGGCTGTAAGTCCATTGCACAATCGTGCAACCAAGTGATCATTCCATGCATTCACATCTCATGGTTGATATTTCATAAATTGAGCTACAAGGGGAGGGCTAGGAGAGAAGATTCTCACATAAGTTGAAGCCAAGTCCTTGCTTGCACGTTTGCCTTTCTGTACATTCAACGTACCACCATAAATATTTTGCATGTCAAAAGATTAGTGGGGGCAAACGTGGTATATCAGGTGTTTTTAGGGTATAACAGTCAATGCATTTACATTTACATTTATGCATTTGGCAGACGCTTTTATCCAAAGTGACTTACAGTGCACTTATTACAGGGACAATCCCCCCGGAGCAACCTGGAGTTAAGTGTCTTACTCAAGGACACAATGGTGGTGACTGTGGGGATCACACCAGCAACCTTCTGATTACCAGTTATGTGCTTTAGCCCACTACACCACCACCATCACCACACCAAGAGTACAGAATCGGCAACATATGTAGCATAATGTTAATACATTTGAAGCAGATTAGGGTGCATGCCCTCAGATAACCCCATACAAGTTCTCTTTATCATCTCAATGGTTTCTTGTTGGCATCAATGATATTAAATGGAGAGTAAATGGATCCAATATTAAGATAATCATATCGAGAGACTACATGAAATATGAGTACTTAAAAATTCCTTTTCCGCAGAAGGGTTAGGGGTAAGGGTTAGGCCATATCATATGGATCTCTTTTGGGTTCGATGCAAGTTAGACAAATTTTGACTTGTCCCTCGTTTATTTAATAAAAGCAAATCGAGGTTATATTGAGGCACTCAAATCATATTAGCACGTATAACGTTTAAATCGTGTGACTATACTGTAAAACACCGTGTTTTCAAATGGTTATTTACTAGCCCCATTCACTTCTATTGCAAATGCCTTACAGTATCCACAATTTTAGCACTTTTTTTTTAAATAAAGACGAGTCAAAATAATTTGTTCGTATTAATCAGCATGATGCCGCTAATGCTGTCGATTGAACTTAACTTGCATTGCACCTAGAACATTCCTGGAAGTGAACTGCACAAAAGCTAAAAAGAAATACACTTTCACCTATACATACAGTATATAAACATATAGATCATGTTATTTGCCAACTACCCACATGTAGTTTTCTCTACAGGTCTGAGACAGAACGCATGCATAAGCAATGAGAAGGAAAAAACAACACTCCCTCTTGTGGCGAAAAGCATCCCTGACTTCAACCATCCATGATTATACATGATTCCACAGGATTATATGGAGTACATTTAATAAGCATATTCTGAGCAGCTAATACTGTAAAGCTTAGATTTAATACTCAGCATGCTTAGTAGAATAACGCTGCCATGGCAATGCAAGAAATATACTATTCCACATCTGTGCAGAATGGTTTTAGGTGGTAAAGTGTGTGTGTGCTGTTTAGGTGGCAGTGCCTGTCATGGGTTAATACCATACGGTATGCCTACAACTCATGATGACCAACAATAGAATTAGAGTTAACGGGAGTTGTAGATTTATGATTTAGTCTAAAACTAGTGGTAATACAGTAATCCAAGCAATTCAAAGCATTTTTTTTTTTGCTATGCAGAGATTTGTTGCTACTTTAAACAAAATGACTGTTATTAAATATACAATCAGCCAAAAACCAGAACAAAACATAACTATACAAGTCAGTCCTTATTTATTGACAGGCATAACAATAAACTAAACCTACAGGCCATATTGGAAATCTGGTAGTGAAAATCGTATTTAAATCTGGAAATAAACAAAGTTTGAGGATTTTGAAACATGAATCACATAATTATTCGAAGCTATTTGCATGTAACGTTTAAACATTTTTGGATGAAAAATGTATGTATTGACAGGATCTAAAACATGACATGTTTCCATATTTACAGCTTTAGAAACGAAAAATGAAATCGTAGATATATGTTTTATTTGCCTTGAACGAAGGATTCCAATGATATAAGACTTAACTGGGTGTGTGACATATGGCTCATGAGTTATGGCCAAAAATATGTGATTATTTTGTTTTGTGCACTGTAGCTCAACCGATTGTCCAATTGGGACGAATCCTGGTGCCTGAGTAGTGAGTAATAGTACTACCATTCCACCAAATTTCAGGTCTCTAGACCTTTCGGTTTGGTCTGCACTGTCAGTTTTATTTGAGAATAATAATAAAATTCAAACCCTACAATTAAAATAGGAGTTCAGTCCAGCACTCTTAAAGGAATAGTCCGGGTTCAAAATAAGTGAAGCTCAATCACCAAAAATGATGATTTAAACAACTTTACAGCTCAAATAATACACGAGTATTAACAGAAGAATTATTGTTAGTGCTTTTATAAAATAATAAGCTTCACATTTCTGCCTTTAAACACTCTAAAAATTGGCCCCATTCACTTCCGTTGTAAGTGCCTCACTGTAAACTCGATTTTTGCGAAGAATAATCAACATAATGCCACAAATGCTGTCAATTGAGCTATTAATTAAACCCCTTATGATTAAACGATAACAGAAATGCTTTTCATTTTGACGTTTTAAAGTTTAGTCTTGGTGAAAGTGATGGAAACTTTTAAATGAGTTGAATATGGCACCAGAAATCACACAGAACAGAATTTAACCGATAAATGTGCCAATTGCGTTACAATAAATAAAAGCGATGGCATTGAACATGTAATTATCTCATTGATTATAAATACAATAAAATCAAGTGATTAATTTCATCCAATATTCAAAAGTCTTCATTTGCTAACCATTTTCACTGCTTCCAGTGAGAAACAAGGCCTGTAGTTGGGATGTTCTAACATATGTAAACGTGGCGGGCACAAAATTGGACTTAGACTTAAGATGAAGTAATGATTCAAGAGCAACTTCCTGTTAATGGAACTATGTCAGTCATCTGTAAAGATTGTTCAATTTTGTTGACAGAGAAACCAACAAACCACAGGAATGCTTTGTTCATAGACATCACTTCTTTTACAGTTTTTAAGAGCGCACTTCAAAACAAGCTCACTATTACACCAGATGGGCGCTTGATGGATTGAACCTCAATATAAAGTCGCTCATGCGGCGATTGTTGCGGCACAGCTGTATTTGAAGTGTCCCCATAAAACGATGGTCTTGTTTGTCACCGTGAGTGTAACTTTTTGATTTAGGTTCATTAAAATGTTTAAAGGACTACCAGTCTACTTGTTTTATGGAGTCCAATTGCCAGGACAGCATGTTTCGGTGCATTTTCATGCCACATGAAAAACATGTCACACATGTTTGTGTGTTTGCAGACAGTTTTGTGCTTTATTCAGATGAAATGCATTTCCAAGAGGACTTCAAAAAAAGACAAAGGATGATGTCATGTAAATACAAACAGAATTCACAGAAATTGCTTCTCCATGAGGTATAAAACCACAACGTTTAGCTTAGCTTGTTGTAGAGTTCATTCATTCGAAGCATAGAAGATATCTTAAAATGTATTTAAAAAATAGATACTATACTGTACACTTAAAGGCAGATATATAGAAATAGATAAAAAATTATGTACAAATAGATATAAATTAAAGATTTTTAGCCATCCCTTAACCACTTTTTCTGCCGTCCTGGTTCTGGAAGTATTTTTCCCATTAATTTTTCCCATAGGTATTTCAAAAAAATCCTTCGTTAAAGAGTTTTTAATGAAACAAACCAACCATCTTTCAGATGAATCACAACATTACAAACTTTGATTTGAAGCAAAAATTATTTGATAATCAGATAAAAAGTAAAAGCTACAAGACTGTACTTAAGGGATTAGTTCACCCAAAAAGGAAAATTCAGTCATTGTTTACTCACCCCCTTTTTTTTTCCAATTTGGAATGCCCAGTTCCCAATGCGCTCTAAGTCCTTGTTGTGGCATAGTGACTCACCTCAATCCGGGGGGTGGAGGATGAATCTCAGTTGCTTCCGCATCTGAGACCGTCAATCCGTCAAAGTGCATGTGGAGGCTTCACACTATTCTCCACGGCATCCATGCACAACTCACCACGTGCCCCACCAAGAGCGAGAACCACACATTATAGTACCATGAGGAGGTTACCCCATGTGACTCTACCTTCCCTAGCAACCGGGCCAATTTGGTTTCTTAGGAGACCTGGCTGGAGTCACTCAGCACGCCCTAGATTCAAACTCATGACTCCAGGGGTGGTAGTCAGTGTCACTAATCGCTGAGCTACCCAGGCCTCCTTTCATTTTCATTTCCCAGTGGCCAACGAGGTAAGTGAAACCTTAGCAACTGCATACTGCAGCAACACCCTGGAAACTACTTCGAACATAGCAATTCCCTAAGAACCACTATGAACCCTTACCTTAGCAAATGCATAGTAAAGCCCTGGTAACCATCCAGAACACTCTAGCAGTAGCAGCCACCCACCCATGACACCATAGCAACCACCTACAAATGCCTTAGCAACCACCCAGAACACCCTAGCAACTACATAGCAGTGCACAATGAACCACTCAGAAAACCTAAACAACATAGCACTACCCTAACAACCACCTACAACACTTTAGCAACCACCCAGGAAACCCTAGCAATTACATAGATAGCAATGCATTAAGAAACACTCAGAAAACCACAGCAAATGTATAGCAATACTTTGGCAACCACCTAGAACACCCTAGCAACAACCTACAAATGCCCTAGCAATCGCCCAGAACACTTTGGCAACTGCATAGCAGAATACTGGAACTACCTACAACAATCTAGCAACTACCCAAGACACCCTAGCAACCACCACCAAATGACCTAGTAACCACCTATAGCACTGCATAGCAATACAATAAGGACCAATGTCCTGCAAATCAGCTACTAAAGTAACCACACAGGACACTGTAGCAACCACTCAAGACACCTTTGCAATAAACATTAATTGACCTAGCAACCACCCAGAACACCCCAACAACTGCATAGCAATGCACCAAGAACAAGTCAGAAACCTTAGCGACTCCAAAGCAATACCCTTGAAACCACTCAAAACACTGTAGCAACAAGCCAAGATACCCTAGCAACTGCATAGGAACACACTAAGAACCACTTAAAAACTTTAGCATAGCAATACCCTGGAAACCACCCAGAACACTGTAGCAACCACCTATAAATGTCCTAGCAACCACCTAGAACACCCAAGCAACTGCATAGTAGCAAACTGGCAACCACTTATAACACTCTAGCAACCACTCAAGGCACCCTAGCAACCACCATCAAATGACCTAGCAACCACTCAGAACACCCCAACAACTGCAAAGCAATGCACCAAGAGCCCCTCAGACACCTTAGCAACTGCATAGCAACGCCCTGGAAACCACCAGAACACTGTAGCAACCGCAAAGAACACCCTAGCAACCACCTAAAAGTATCCTAGCAACCACCCAGAACACACTGTGCGTATGTCAGCTTGTAGTACTGTGTAACTACTTTAATGGAAGCCGTTTAGTCAGACATGGCCAACCTCAAATTAGACCATCTACATGACGTTTACCCACAGTAGTTTATTTACACAACATAAAAATGGCCGCAATCTTGGACAGACATAAATCCCAAACTTTCTTGCAGTCAAGCACAGCTCAGTATCGCTAATGAATGCTGAGTCATGACCGCTATCAATCCAGGACTCGCGGGGCAAGAGGGTATGTAGATGCACAAGGCTGAATTCACAGCCTAGCTTGTGATTTCAGCATGATTACGGTGAATTTGAATGCTGGGACATGTCTTCTGAATGCAAAGCAGGTTTTTTTGAGGTTGTGGTACTGGTTGCTGAAGCCCGAATGCCACATTTTGAATGCTTGGATGAGGATCCGATGGAAGTCAATATGGAATTGTGTTCCCCTCATGTTAAAACCTTCAGAAAGTGATTTGCTATGTCAAGGCTCACTTTGGATCACGGGCCTTCGCCAACTACGATTTTTTTATCAAGTAACCTCAATTAAAGACCAGAATGTCTGTATCCATTTATAACTAGTGACAGGATTGTTAGCCTCTAGCCAAAGCACACTCAGAGTTATCGATTAAAACAATTCTTGGTCACAGAAATGAAAAGGATACAGCTTTTGTATTTCACAACAGGAGGATATCTTGATCATTTGGGTTTAGTGCCGGGATAGTGGTGTCCAAACTTTCACCGTTCCAATTGGCCGATTGTACCCTGCGAAGTGGACTTCACAGGGTATTTGGCCATCTTAAAAAGTTGGGAGCTCAGTCTGAAGGGCACTGAAAATGACGTAGGGTACAAGTGTACATCGATAGATCACTTCAAAGGATGTGAAGACGGAAATTTGCTAATTGTTAATTGCGCACCACCATGCAAAAGAGTTTGATTATACGATTATTCAAATTTTTCAAATATCAATTTATTAAACTATTAAACTATTAAAAAAAATTATATTTTCAGTCTAAACATAAAACAAAGTATAATATTAAATATTAAATAAAAAATTCAATAATATTAAATATTAAATCAAATATTCAATAATATTAAATATTAGGTATGTATTTATATTGTATTAAATATATGTTTATTTATATAATATTATATACAAAAAAATTCTATATTCAAAATATTATTCAAAATAGATAAAAAGTATATATATATATATATACACTCACCTAAAGGATTATGAGGAACACCTGTTAAATTTCTCATTAATGCAATTATCTAATCAACCAATCACATGGTAGTTGCTTCAATGCATTTAGGGGTGTGGTCCTGGTCAAGACAATCTCCTGAACTCCAAACTGAATGTCAGAATGGGAAAGAAAGGTGATTTAAGCAATTTTGAGCGTGGCATGGTTGTTGGTGCCAGACGGGCCGGTCTGAGTATTTCACAATCTGCTCAGTTACTGGGATTTTCACGCACAACCATTTCTAGGGTTTACAAAGAATGGTGTGAAAAGGGAAAAACATCCAGTATGCGGCAGTCCTGTGGGCGAAAATGCCTTGTTGATGCTAGAGGTCAGAGGAGAATGGGCCGACTGATTCAAGCTGATAGAAGAGCAACTTTGACTGAAATAACCACTCGTTACAACCGAGGTATGCAGCAAAGCATTTGTGAAGCCACAACATGCACAACCTTGAGGCGGATGGGCTACAACAGCAGAAGACCCCACCGGGTACCACTCATCTCCACTACAAATAGGAAAAAGAGGCTACAATTTGCAAGAGCTCACCAAAATTGGACAGTTGAAGACTGGAAAAATGTTGCCTGGTCTGATGAGTCTCGATTTCTGTTGAGACATTCAGATGGTAGAGTCAGAATTTGGCGTAAACAGAATGAGAACATGGATCCATCATGCCTTGTTACCACTGTGCAGGCTGGTGGTGGTGGTGTAATGGTGTGGGGCACACTTGTAATGTTTTCTTGGCACACTTTAGGCCCCTTAGTGCCAATTGGGCATTGTTTAAATGCCACGGCCTACCTGAGCATTGTTTCTGACCATGTCTATCCCTTTATGGCCACCATGTACCCATCCTCTGATGGCTACTTCCAGCAGGATAATGCACCATGTCACAAAGCTCGAATCATTTCAAATTGGTTTCTTGAACATGACAATGAGTTCACTGTACTAAAATGGCCCCCACAGTCACCAGATCTCAACCCAATAGAGCATCTTTGGGATGTGGTGGAACGGGAGCTTCGTGCCCTGGATGTGCATCCCACAAATCTCCATCAACTGCAAGATGCTATCCTATCAATATGGGCCAACATTTCTAAAGAATGCTTTCAGCACCTTGTTGAATCAATGCCACGTAGAATTAAGGCAGTTCTGAAGGCGAAAGGGGGTCAAACACAGTATTAGTATGGTGTTCCTAATAATCCTTTAGGTGAGTGTATATATATATATATATGTTATTTTATATTATATTTATTTATCCATTACTATAAAGGCCAATATCGCTGATACCAATACGAATATCTTTATTACATTTTATTTATTTTTTATTTTTTTGTGTGCAAACTCTTAAGGCTAAATGGGTAATTTTAACTATTATAACATAATAATATATAAAAATAAAAATTTCACTTTGAAACTTATTATACCCGTTAATTTTTATGGCAACAAAAAAATAAAATCACTAGTTTAAAACAAATTTAGGCATTCGTATTTTTAGGTAAGGATTGAAATTATCGATACAACATCAGTATCGGAAGTATCGATACTTTAGGACTATTGGGATGTACATTTACATAGATAAAAGTAGGGTTATATCAGATGGCATCATACTCAAAACTATTACGCTACATGACTCACGTGTTTACTTAAAGATATGTCCTGACAAGTGTGTAGGGAGCAGTGCACACTTCGCAGGGACCTTGTGAATCAGAAAATATCTTTGGTTCTGTGAGGACGGCTCGTTGCATCAGATGTAAAATGTCCATTCAGAGGAAGTCAAGATAAGAGTCTTTGAATTTCAGCCACTGAAGTTGATGGAATCCGTTCTGTTGAGTGACAGACCGCACGTAAATCGAGATACAGGCTAATGCAAACCATGCAAGTGCACACACAATGTCGCAAACACACAGACACCATCTGCAAAATAGGATAGGCCCATATATATATATATATATATAGTGGCCCCAAATGTATTTGGATACCTAAGCCACACTTAAAACATATGAATGTCACTAT
>JAVLUX010000049.1:21093972-21123972 GCA_032164185.1 Moxostoma hubbsi | reverse complement strand
TTTTCCCATCATCGAAATTCACAATCACCGGTCGAGCTTACGGGAACATCGTTAAATCTCTCCATAAATCAACCGACAGTTCTGTGAACAATTGAGTCCTGTTATGAAATAATATACTTTAGCATTATTGGGACTAAAAACCATAACATTACAGGCCCAAAGGCCTAATCAAAGATTACAAGGTTATTAAATGGTGCCATGTTGGGAAAATATAATTAATCACCAACGTGTCATGTTAATTGTAGTTTTAGAGTCAGCAGAGTTTACATTTCTCTAATGTATCTCAGAAAAATGACAATTATTATGTTGTAGGAAAGCAATAATTTGGTATCTATATGTGGAAAAGCATGATGTCTACCCAAAATGAGGATTTGAGTGACCATGCTACCTCACACTGGACTGATGCAGTAAACCTCGTTGCCAGTAGATGTCGCTAGAGCTGTTCTATTGTAGATAACAGCAGCTGAGGTATTATTAATTCAAACCCTGCTGAGCTCTCACAGCCTGATCTTTAGGTGGTTAGGCTGGTATGTTTGACTGGTTTTAGAGGTTTGGGCGCTAGTCAGCTAGTCAGCTAGCCAGGCTTTAGCAAACCAACCTTTTTGGTTTGTTTCCTCGGCAGTGAAATTGTAGCTCTGGATTTGGAGTTTTAAGTCAATGACTATCAACTTTGAGGCCGTCTGTATGTCAGTTAGTGAACTCCCAATAGTGCTCAAGAAGGTCTTCAACTTTGTGACAACCACTAGAGGCGCCTTATGCTGAAGAGATCAATCCTGAGTGTGAGCATCATTTTTATGTTTAGTTTTTCGACAGCAAAAAAGGTGGTTTTAAGAGTCTAATCATACTCTAATCGAGCTCTTCGTTCACATTTGTTCTGATCAAATTTGACAGTGTTATTGAAACTTAGCATGTGCATGTGCATAGCATCTTTCATTGAACTGCATACTGCCATGCTACTCATACTCACATATGGCAGAAGTAGTATGAGTAGTATGGATTTCGAACTCAGCCCTATACTTGCCAATCTGTGGGCGTTTTCAAACTAGGATGGGTGTTTCTAAACTATCCAATGAAAGCTGGGAATCTCAATGGATTGAAAACGCCCACTGATTGGGAAAAGTCCATTTTTGTTCTGCAGAGACATTGTCTCATACTTGGGGACATCTTTGCATTTTACACTGACAAAATAAATAGTAATAATAATTACTAAAAAAAGCAGCTTTGGGAAAATCCTATTATATTGGATATGATACCAGTTTTGTTGACTTGTACGACAATAATGCCATGTTTTTGGAGCATGGAAGTACCATGGCATACTTTGAAGTCCTTTAGCCAGCCCCAAGTAAATACCATTGATATGAATATGATAATCATTCAGCATCATGGTATTTATCTAAATATTAGATTAAATGGCAAATGAAGATCTCCAAACTGAAGAAATAAAATAAAAATACTGATTATTTATGTCTTGTTATGTCTTGTCTAGTAAAATATCAACAACAACAACAAAAACTTCTTAAAACAAGATAAATTTGCTTTAGAAGCAAAATGACATAAGATAATGTGTCTTGTTGTGAAACGCAAAACTTATTGCGAGGAAAAGCAAATCTATTGCGAAATAATGCAAAACTAATGCAAGGAAATGCAAAATGAATGCAAGGGAACACAAAACTAATTCGAGGGAACGCAAAACTATTGCGATTGAACACAAACTATTGCGAGATAACGCAAAACAAATGTGAGGGAACAGCAAATCTAATGAAAGGAACGCAAAACGAATGCGAAGGAACGCAAACTATTGCGAGATAACGCAAAACGAATGCGAGGGAACGCAAACTATTGCGAGATAACGCAAAACGAATGTGAAGGAACGCAAACTATTGCGAGATAACGCAAAACGAATGCGAGGGAACGCAAACTATTGCGAGATAACGCAAAACGAATGCGAGGGAACGCAAACTATTGCGAGATAAGGCAAAACTAATGCGAGGGAACGCAAACTATTGCGAGATAAGGCAAAACGAATGCAAGGGAACGCAAACTATTGCGAGATAAGGCAAAACGAATGCGAGGGAACGCAAACTATTGCGAGATAAGACAAAACGAATGCGAGGGAACGCAAACTAATGCGAGACAACGCAAAACGAATGCGAGGGAACGCAAACTATGGCGAGATAACGCAAAACGAATGCGAGGGAACGCAAACTATGGCGAGATAACGCAAAACGAATGCGAGGGAACGCAAACTAATGCGAGACAACGCAAAACGAATGCGAGGGAACGCAAACTAATGCGAGACAACGCAAAACGAATGCGAGGGAACGCAAACTATTGCGAGACAACGCAAAACGAATGCGAGGGAACGCAAACTATTGCGAGATAAGGCAAAACGAATGCGAGGGAACGCAAAACTAATGCGAGATAACGCAAAACGAATGCGAGGGAACGCAAAACTATTGCGAGATAACGTAAAACGAATGCGAGGGAACGCAAACTATTGCGAGATAAGGCAAAACGAATGCGAGGGAACGCAAAACTAATGCGAGACAACGCAAAACGAATGCGAGGGAACGCAAAACTAATGCGAGATAACGCAAAACGAATGCGAGGGAACGCAAACTATTGCGAGATAACGCAAAACGAATGCGAGGGAACGCAAACTATTGCGAGATAACGCAAAACGAATGCGAGGGAACGCAAACTATTGCGAGATAAGGCAAAACGAATGCGAGGGAACGCAAACTAATGCGAGATAACGCAAAACGAATGCGAGGGAACGCAAACTATTGCGAGATAACGCAAAACGAATGCGAGGGAACGCAAACTATTGCGAGATAACGCAAAACGAATGCGAGGGAACGCAAACTAATGCGAGATAACGCAAAACGAATGCGAGGGAACGCAAACTATTGCGAGATAACGCAAAACGAATGCGAGGGAACGCAAACTATTGCGAGATAACGCAAAACGAATGCGAGGGAACGCAAACTAATGCGAGATAATGCAAAACGAATGCGAGGGAACGCAAACTATTGCGAGATAACGCAAAACGAATGCGAGGGAACGCAAACTATTGCGAGATAACGCAAAACGAATGCGAGGGAACGCAAACTAATGCGAGATAACGCAAAACGAATGCGTGGGAACGCAAACTAATGCGAGATAACGCAAAACGAATGCGAGGGAACGCAAACTATTGCGAGATAACGCAAAACGAATGCGAGGGAACGCAAACTATTGCGAGATAACGCAAAACGAATGCGAGGGAACGCAAACTATTGCGAGATAACGCAAAACGAATGCGAGGGAACGCAAACTATTGCGAGATAACGCAAAACGAATGCGAGGGAACGCAAACTATTGCGAGATAACGCAAAACGAATGCGAGATAATGCAAAACGAATGTGAAAAAACGCAAAACTAATTCGAGGGAACGCAAAACAAATGTGAGAGAATGCAAAACTTAGAAAAAATAAAAAAGTATTTACATTAAATTGTACTTAAGCATTAAAAAAGTAAAAAGTTTCCAAGCTCGTTTGAAAACAAGAGAGAAGATTGTGTGTGAGAGGATGTTGTTAAATTCAACAGTTTTGTTTAATTCGTCTTTTTACTGTCTCCAACGACTGTCATTTCTCCACAGTGGCGTTCGCAACCTGGTCATTGAATCATGTTACAATAACAACATTTTTGCCAAATTGTATATAACACGGCAATTACCTGATGGAGTGAACGTTGCAGCTGATAAAACAACGATGGCCTGTATCCCCTTTCACTAAAATAATGAGTAAAACTGCAGCTTTTTGCATCTTATGACATATCAACATTGTTACTGTAGAGCATGACACATTTTAACATTTGCATTACATAACCAAAGTCCAAAAATAATACTTATACTAATACTAATATTCGTGATGGTTTAATTCAACTCTCTGTGACGTATGATGACTAACAATATCATTTCTCTCCAGCAGGTGTCACAGTATGATGTAGAATACAGGGAGGAACCTCAAAAACCTGGCAGAAAATCTCATGTTGTGCTGTATGGGGTGATGAGTGACCTGTCTCTCTCTCGTCAGGTTTTTGCAGGGCCCCTCGTCCCCAGAGACGCATTACATTCAGCGCAAACGGCACGCCAAATGTACTGAATCACAACCAGCCTTCCTCAACTTCTTGCCAAGTGCTTCACCACAAAATGAAACTTGGTAACGGCGCCCAGATCAGTGGCCAACACCTGCACATCGTTAGTCATTAGATTTGTAAGTGCGTTGGGTTGGTTTGCATGTGTGCATGAAGGTGCAAGAGACCCACTGATTGCTTGCGCAAATGAACACATCTCCTCCAATTCTGCTGCCTTGTATTGATGAAAAACAATACCACGCTTTACACGCTGGGCGATGTCTTGGGGTTCAAAGTGTTGGTAATTACAGCAGGCCTTTGCGTGTTGTTGTGGTGAGACTTCTTTGATTTTCAGTCATGTTTTAATTAGGTAAGACAGGCTTCCTTGATGAGCTGATGAAAACATAGGCAGCGGAGGAAAGACTGAGTTTCATATGAAAAGTGTTCACTCAAGTGTGACTTTCGTGAGCGTTTCTGCTTCTTTTCGATACAATGAAAGCATGTAGTTACCATGGGATTTCAAGCTTAAAAACGTAGCAAAAGCACCATAAAAGTAGCAGACATTTACATGTATGCATTTGGCAGATGCTTTTATCCAAAGCAACTTACCGTGCACTTATTACAGGGACAATCCCCCCGGAACAACCTGGAGTTAAGTGTCTTACTCAAGGACACAATGGTGGTGGCTGTGGGGATCAAACCAGCAACCTCCTGATTACCAGTTATGTGCTTTAGTCCACTACGCCACCACCGCTCCATATATATATGATTTGTATTTATTATTTGATACTCGTATTATTACTTACTTTAAGTTACTTCTTACTCCAACCTAGTCAGAAACTAATCTGATTACAATCATTTAAAAAATGTAATGTTACACTTAAGTATTTAGAGTACAGTAACAAATTACTTTGTGAATAGATTACACCCAACACTAGCGAGGAACAGACCTACATTTAAGTTTGTAACTTCGTTATTTTGCAAAATATCTTCCGTTGCGTGACAGCTCTCGAGAGTCTCCAAATGACAGTTTGCAATGCAGTTCACCGTCATTGATGCCAAATTTGGCGGGAAATCTCTAATCTTGTGTGCTAACGTTGAATTTAAATTTGGCAATTCAAGATCGAAATTTAAAGGCATTGGGCCTCATTCAGGAATCGTTTGTAAACGTGAGTAAGTTCAGAGTAATTTGCGTGTAGCATTGACCGTCCCGAAAATGTTCCCCTGGATTCAAAAACGGCTTCGTACTCCTCAGATTTATTAATAAAGCGTGTGTATACGTAAAGAGGGGGCGTGTGTACGTTTTCACATTATCAGTCTACGGCCATTAAAATGCCATATAAGGAAGGCACAAGCGGGGCTGGACTGGGAAGAGAAATCGGCCCGGGATTTTACATGGCAACTGGCCATTTTACGTGGGTGGTGGTGAGTGAGCCAAAGTGGGGGGTGTTCGCTGTCCTTTTCTGCATATCGCGGCGCCGTTTTGTGGTCCATTCTGCATACCGTGGCTGCTCATTTTAGCTTATTGCGGTCCATTCGGCACATTTTGTGGCCGACCCACCAGCTCCCTCGGTTCTCCCGATGGCCAGTCCGCCCCTGATCGGATCCAAAGTGCGCCGGCACACCGGGAAAATGCCCGGTATGCCAGATTACCAGTTCAGCCCTGGCGACCAGACTCGCTTGTAAATGATTTTAACATCTATTCAGAACAGTAATGAAGAGTTTTTATGGATAGGATCTTAAAGAAAGTAAAGACTTACTGTCATCGCAGGTTTTTGCTGTCATCGGAAGCTCTTGTGTGAATCAAACAGTTCAAGAAGTCAATAAAATGAAAACGAGTTTGACATGAGGATGTCCACCACCATTAACCTTCTCTGGTTCAGTTCAGCACATCGCCGGCATCATTTGTGAAACTTCTCGGGTAAATTATGATTGTATCGGTGATGTACGTGCAACTGGAGGAATTTTCAGAGAAATTAATAAAATGCTTGAGGAAGATCTTTGACCGAAACACTAATATTACCAATTTGCTTTTTCCCCGTTGTATTGTCTACGCACCTAAATGTGTTTTTTTATAGGTTTAACAGCATCAGCATTGACTATATTATCAACTGAGCGTGATTTACCGATTCCTATAGTAAATTATGAAACCTAAATTATAGAGCTCATATCAAATTAAAAACTGTCCAACCAGTCACATTAGAGGGTGTCCATTTTTTTAATTAATTAATTAATTTTTTTAAATCAAATGTGAAAATTAGACTTAGAAAAAATAAATGCAAACAGAAAAGAAACGTTTCTAAATAAGTATAGGCTATGCACTAAAAAAATGCACTAATTTATGTTATTTTTTTAAGGTTAATTTCATGTTTTATTATTAGTTAATTTTTGCATGACTTGTTTAATTTAACTTTTACTTTTAATTAACTTTCAATTGAACTTCTATCAAAATATAGTCATGAGCGTTTGTCTGAAAGAACACATTTGGATGTCTTACGCTCGATTGAAACGCGGTCGGGAGTTTGTGTAAATCAACCAAGTAACGTTTTGAAAATACGAAGTGAATTTACGTCACAGCGGCTTTACAAACGATTTACTCAACAATGAGTACTGCTCGTGTTTCATGAATGAGGCCCATTGGTTGTTATTTAGGGTTAATAATGCTTAGGGTTATTTTTCGTGAATAACGACTACACTTTTCTCTCACAAAACTATTGTATTGCTTCAGAATACTTGGAATAGAGCACGCAAATCGTGCGGACTACTTTCATGAAACTTTTCAAACAAATTTAACACCACAATAAGAGGAAATAAATTAAACGCCATGGTTCAAGAAAGCACAAAAGATGAGAAGCAGACATTTTTTTCTGACCAATCAGGATGGAGGAGAGGATTCTTCCATTCATCCAACACAAAATAACCCCTCAACACTTCCGCGGACAGCCAACGAATCTGGTGAAGTGAACTTTCTTTTCCAGAGCCTCTGTCAGTGGTCCGTAAACCTACACTGTTCTTACATCAGATTGCGTAGGACGAGTCAACCTTGAAAATCCTCCCATAATCCTGCAGAGCGAGTCGAGGGTCGTTCGACGGCCTGAAGAAATAAATTCAAAGGTGTTTTAACAGTAATATATCCAGCAGTCACCTCAATGCATGCAGTGTGGTTTTCGGATCAGCTGTTAGAGTGTTTATCATCACTTTGGCGGCAATGAGACACAGATGTCGTATCTATGACTGTTCGTGTATTAAAAGGAGAAACAGATATGAAAACCTGACCACACAATTTTTAGAAGAGAAAAGGAGAAATAAAAAGATCTTGGCGCCTCCGAGATCTGTTGAAGCATGGAGCAGTTTTTGCTTTAAGCGGCAACTCATCACAGCAACAAAAATTTGTCCCATATAAAAGTAAACAAAAATGTCTTTAAACACGGCAATCGGTATCATATCCCAGTTATACCAGTTGAATATTACTCGTTTTATCTCAGTGATACATTGTAATTGAATGCTGTCACTTGCGGATTAAAAACGCTTTAATCTCTGAAGGTGTTTTAAAATATGTCCTGTTTCAGTGGCACACCAAAAATTAAAGGCTTATAACTAATAAAAAATTGAAAATAAAAAAAGGAGAGGGTCAAGTGTTTGGTATCATTGTAAAGAAAACTTTTCAACTGTTTTAATGATATAGATTATGATAAATTCTGACAAACTGTTGAAAAAACACAACAAGAAATTACCCAAAAATAAACTTTTTTCTTATTATTTTATTTGACATTATATATCTCTAGGTGTAAATAAAGAGGCTCTGAAAAACTGCTTTTGTTTTGCTTCCAATCATGTCAACTGTATCTGAGACAAATGTTGTGATGATACGACAAAGCAATCAAAAGTTACAACATTACAAATATAATTGATCATAGTGTCCAAAAACATCTCCAAACAAACAAAAGATAATAATTGTACATAAGAACTAATTACACATGCAAACACAACAATGACTAAAGGTTTGCATAGCATGCAGACATGATTTTAGTCATGAGATTTCACAGAGTGAGTTTCATTCTGTGTCATTTGAGGCATCATTGAGTCTGTGTCATGTATTTGGCACCATCTCCTGGTGGTCATATGTAACATTGTGCTTCATGTGGATTATCTAATGATCTATATATCTGATTATCTTGTGTGTGGACTCGATTGAAAGATAATCATCTCATTCAGTTTCATTCTGTGTCATTTGAGTCATCATTGAGTCTGTGTCATGTATTTGGCACAAACTCCTGGTAGTCATATGTAACATTGTGCTTCATGTGGATTATCTAATGATCTATACATCTGATTATCTTGTGTGTGGACTCGTTTGAAAGATAATCATCTCATTCAGTTTCATTCTGTGTCATTTGAGTCATCATTGAGTCTGTGTCATGTATTTGGCACCATCTCCTGGTGGTCATATGTAACATTGTGCTTCATGTGGATTATCTAATGATCTATACATCTGATTATCTTGTGTGTGGACTCGTTTGAAAGATAATCACCTCCTCTAAATCATGACATGTGATATTTTATGTTCCATTAATAAGCATCGTCAACATAATTGTCAAAGACATATATTTAGCTGTTACTTGCTATATGTTTGTCTGTGAGTAAAACAATTATGCTGGTTGTATTTTACTCTTCGAGAGCTTTCCAACAACATATGAGACATGAATATTTGATCAGTTTGATGTTTTTACCGACTACAATAATATGTACAGTGCACATTTGTTTTATAATAAATGATCAAAACAGAACATTTCTGATTTGTCTGCAAATTTCAAAGCACTTATTAAGTTTTGGTCATAACGTCTACATGCATCGTAACTGTTGTAAAACGTGCGATGCTGGATCTACGCCACTAGGTGCAACAAACGCAAATATTATTACTACAGCTTCAATCCAAGTTTGTGTAAAATTGTCTTAACTTTAATAATGAGATGTACCGTTTGCAACTGCACTTTGGTAAATGCAGTATCCTTCAGGATATCTAAGCACACGGAAAATGTGCATAAATACTATGTATACATTATATATACTTCAAAGAGAGTCCTTGCCTACTGCTTACTGCACACTACAGTATATACTGCATACTTACTACAGTATTCATTATGCAACAATAAATGTACATAAATGCATATTTTGTCACATGTAGTTGGTCATCTGGGTTTTCTGTGCATGCAAACTAGCATACCTAGTCACAGAATACATATTGCATTCTACAGAAATAGTACGCAAGTAGTGTCTTAGTATGCAATTCCAAACATACTAACATATGATGAAGTCAAATGTTTTCTAGTAGGATGATAACTGATCCCAGATGTATGCATTAACCTCCGACCATTAACCTCGTGTAATCTGGTCACATGACGGCCAGCAGAGGTATGACATCCTGCTTGAACTGATTGAATTAGGCCCGTCGCGAGCGTGTTTCTGGGTCATCGGGGCGGATCGTCCTGATTTCTGTGTAAACACACCAGACACGCGAGACATCCGCAGGTGAAAAACCTCCCGAGGGCACGTGAGAGTTCACGCCGGGACAGACGCACTGCGTGAACTAGAGCTGCAGCAGCATGTTCGTTTATGAAGTCTGAGAAGGAGTGACACGTGTGACTGCGGGAGTTTTAAAGGACTCGTGACAGAGCAAAAGACCGGAGCGATCAGAGAGAGAGAGAGAGAGACATAGAGAGAGAGAGAGAGAGAGAGAGAGAGACATAAAGAGAGAGAGAGACAGAGAGAGAGAGACATAAAGAGAGAGAGAGACAGAGAGAGAGAAAGTTTTTCTATGTAATTGTTTTCTATGTAATTGCTTTGGCAATACAAAATGTCTTTGTCATGCCAATAAAGCTCGTTAAATTTAAATTGAAAAAATTGAGAGAGACAGAGAAAGAGAGAGAGACATAAAGAGAGAGAGAGTATTGTACTTCATATACAGTACTTTTATTCTGTTCATAATGTCCTGTTAAATGCTTCTTTTATTTTATATTGTATAGTGTATATTGTTATTATAGATTTTATTTGATTTGATTCATTACCTGTCACCTTATTTTAATTATATGTTTATTATTATTTGTTACTATTTTATTATTATTATTATTTGTCTTGTCATTATCTGTTTTGTGTTTTAATGCTTTGGCAATGTTGTATGTAAACACAATCATGCCAATAAAGTACTTTAAAATTAAATTGAAATTGAGAGAGCGAGAGAGAGAGAGAGAGAGAGAGAGAGAGAGAGAGAGAGAGATCTGACAAAAAGGACAATATAAACAACAAAGTGAAGATAGTTGTTTTTATTTCTGTATTTATTTATTTATTTACATTTGATCTATTACTAAATACTTATTGTTTTAAATATACAATAAAATATATATTATTAGCTTACATATTAAAAATATTACTATATATTTTTCTTTTAAAAATTATTATTTTCTTTTTTACAAAATTGTATTTATTTTGTAATTATTTATGTATTATGTTTCTGTCCTGAATAAATTGCATTTATTTGCAAATAGCACTAACATACACATAATGCAGCTTTTTAATAGTTAATTCTGTACAATTTTTATTCATGCACTGACAAATTTACAAGAATTTTTTATTTTTTAGTGCAATTTTGCTATATGTTGGGTATCAATTTATAATGCATTTAAACATTATATATATATATATATATATATATATATATATATATATATATATATATATATATATATATATATACAACCCCAATTCCAAAAGAGTTGGGACAGAATAAAAAATGCTAATAAAAACAAAAAGGACCCTTTGCTATATTGAACGCATAACAACTACACATTATATGATGTTTGACCTTGTGAATTTCCTAGACAAAATCAAATTATTATGTACAGTAATTTCAAATCAGATGATTGCAACACAGCAATTTAAGACTAATAAAAATGTGACGAGTTGAAATAACAAGACGATGTGAAACAGGAGATGTTAAACATGCGAGGCAATCGTGTCATAGTATAAAAGGAGCCTCCAGAAACAGCTTTCAAGTCCTTCAAGAGCAACGATCATTCAAGATTTGAATGATATCATGATATCCATCAATAATGGATATCATGAGCATGGGCTTGGGATTACTTTAGTAACATTGGTTAGTCAACAGCACTCGCTGCTGCATCCACAGATGCAAGTTCAGACTTTACTATGTAAAGGAGAAGCCGTACATCATCACTGTCCAGAAGCACTGCCGGCGCTTCTTTGGACTCGCTCTCATCTCAGATGGAAAGGTGATCTGTTATCAGCGTCAGGTCTAAAAGTCAGTGTCTGTATGGGCCAGGGGTGTGTCAGTGCCCATGGGTAACTCGCACATCTGTGAGAACACCATGAATGCAGACAGATATGTATGCATTTTGGAGCAACATATACTTCCATCCCGCGCCATCTTTTCCAGCAGGACATCGTCTAACCACATACTGGCCGAATAAGCAGAGAGTGCGGGTGCTAGATTGGCATGCCCGCAGTGCTGACCATCTCCAATTGAGAATGTGTGGCGCATTATTAAGCGCATTAGATGCCGATGAAGACCTCATGTAATTGTGCATAATGGATGAATGGGGGGAAATTCCACTTTCTAAACTTAAACCTGTGTCTTCAATGCCCAAATGCTTAATAAGTGTTAATAGAAGAAATGGTGATGTTTCACAGGGGTAAACGCTCGACTGTCCCAACTTTTTGGAGCGTGTTGCAATCATCTGATTTGAAATGACTGTACATTTACAAAAAACTGTAAAATTCACAAGGTCAAACATCATATAATGTGTAGTTGTAGTGCTTTCAATATAGCAAAGGGTGAATATAATTTACAAATGACTCTTTTTGTTTTTATTAGCATTTTTCACACTGTCCCAACTTTTTCAGAATTTGGGTTGTGTATATATATATATATATATATATATATATATATATATATATATATAAACAGTATAAATATTAAACCTGTAAAATGGTCAAAAAAGTGCTTCATGTGGTACTATAACTTCTACAGTAACTGATTTTATATAGGTTAATATAGGTTAAATATATAGGTTAATATAGGTTAAATATATAGGTCGGGGCAGGTAAAAACGGTATTAAATGTATATTCTGTTATATACGCACTGTTGCATTATATCGCTCTACAGTTTATTAGTTCATACATACACATGATGTCATAACAATTCATATTTTAAAGTTGTATTTACTTCTAACTATGCATTAGGCTATATAATGTCTGCTAATTGATGTTATATGAAAGTTGTACCTACTAATGCATGCATAAGCGGCATCTTACGGGATGTGTTGTCGGACAGATGCAGGTGAGTTAGCAGTGATCGATCTGTTCATAAGTGTATCCTTGCGTTTATTTATACTCATCCTCAGCTCCGAAAAGCACATTTCCTCTCACTTTATTCACAGACTGTTTTACGCGGAGATCGTCCCTCGGCGAGAGCAAGAAAATGCGCATTAATGGACAGACTCGAAAGTGTGTTTCGGGTGTCCAGAGATCCAGATCGCTTTTATATCACGCCGTAGATGAATTTGTAGCCTATTTAAAATTATGTTGCTCATTAAAAAAGTTAAATCGTCTTAGCTTGTGTAATTAAAACGGTTGAAAACAGTGCGTAACAGCGGGAGATGGAAGCGACGGAATGCGCAAAGACGCGCCGCACAGATGTGATCAAAAGATTATGGAGAGATTTCCAGAAGGTATAAGCCTCTGTTTGTCCCACAGCAAAGCTATCCCTCATCAGGACGCCCTCAAGTTTAATGGGGCATTGGAGGATCTTAAAGGATCCCGAAGGCACCACCGAATGGACAGCGTGCTCTTCCGGTAAGTGCTGCTGTTCTAGTTTAATACTGGATTAAATGGTGCAAAAAGCGCAAAACAGATTTATTCTAGACTGCCTTTTTTTAGCTGCATTGTGGCAGTGTTATTTTGTAGTTGATTTGTCCTGTGGGTGACATTATACTTAATAATTGTGCATGCAGCTTTTATGACCTCATATGAGAGATTACATGTAATATTTATACTTGTAAAAATTATTGGGTAGCATTTAAAATGCGCTAGTGAATGCCAAAATAAATGGTGACTCTTATAAAACACGCTTTCACTTACACATTTGAATCAACTTTCAGCTCAAGTCTTTATTTTGGTACAGAAATGTTCATGGAAATGTGAAGAGATATGCTGAGTTTATAATATTGTGTAATCTGGTAGTCATACAGTATTCATAATTCACTTTTTTAGATATATTTACAGGAAAACAATTATCATACAATAATATGATTTTTTGCCCTAATATTAAAGGTCTTACTAGGAAAAATCAATTATGATCTAGTGTGAATTTTCTTGATAAATGTATATGATCATGTCTGGTAACATGTGCATGTAAAACGGCTAGAAATAGCATTTTAGTTTAGCATAAAGCTGACAATTTACACAAGGATTATCTATATTTCTTCTGCTCCAAACTTAGTTTAAACGTACTTCTCTTCTTTTTGAATGTAACTATTCTAATTAGTTACTTAGCAATAGACACACACACACACATACACACACACACACACACTATACACACATACACTCACACAAATATATATATATACACACACACACACACACACACTATACACACACACACTATACACACTCTCACACACACACACACACACACACTATGCACACATACACTCACACACATGCACACACACTATACACTCACACTATACACACACACACTCTCACACACTATACACACACACACACATGTTGGGTTTAAATGTTTTATGGGGACTTTCCATAGACATAATGATTTTTATACTGTACAAACTATAGATTCTACACACACACACACACAAACACACACACACACACATAATACACACACACACAATACACACACACACACACACACTATACACACACACACACAATATACACACACACACACTATACACACTATACACACACACACTATACACTCACACACACAAACACACACTATTCACACACACACACACATGTTGGGTTTCAATGTTTTATGGGGACTTTCCATAGATATTATGATTTTTATACTGTACAAACTATAGATTCTACACACACACACACACACACACACACACACATGCACACACACACACTATACACACATACACTCACAATATACACACACACTCTAACACACTATACACACACGCACACACACTATACACACACACTATTCACACACACACACACACACACAATTTGGGTTTAAATGTTTTATGGGGACTTTCCATAGATATAATAATTTTTATACTGTACAAACTATAGATTCTACACACACACACACACACACACTATGCACACACACACACACTCACACACTCTCTCTCAAATGTAACTATTCTAATTACCAATTATTTCAATTGTAACTTGTATTTTGTATTTTAAATACAAATCCCATTACATGTATTCTGTATTAAAGAACTTTAATACATCTACCAATTTTTACAGCAATAAACAGTTTGCAAATGGATTTTTGCTCTTTCAGGTGTGAAAGGTTTGATTATTGTTTTGATGACAGTTACAGTTTACATGATCAATGTTATACAGTAAATATTAGATGTAAATATAAAACATTAAATTAGCCATAACCATGTATGTTGTAAACAGGACTTCAAGTAATTCTCTAATGCAATCAGTGTTAAATGAATAGAGCTGTCTAATTTAAGGTCTGCATACATGTAGTTCATGAAACTTTGAGGGTAGTCGATGTTGAAGCTAAAAAAAGAAACCTGTGTGGAAACCTGCATGTTTCCACTTAAATAACTTGTTTTGTGGTTGATCTTTTCAAAATGATGACATATGCTGTAGAGATATTCAGGTTTGTGTAGTATTCTTCTTCAATCAAACTCACATTTCACATTATAATCGATAACACCTCACGTTAAATGTCCTTATTTTGGAGTGAAATCAGAATATTATTTCAAAACAGTGTATGAGTCTCTCTCTCTCACACACACATAAATACGCACACACACACACACACACACACACACTATACACACACTCACACTAACAGACACTCACACAGTCACTAACATTACATACACACACATTGACATACTCACACTCACACACATACACACACACACGCACACACGCGATACGTGCGCGCACACACACACACACACTATATGCGGGCGCGCGCACACACACACTATATGCGCGCGTACACACACACACTATGTGCACACACACACACTATATATGCACACACACACTCTATACACACACACACACACACACACAGACAGATACACATACACAAACACACTATACACACATGCGCACACTATACACACATACGCACACACTATACACACATACGCACACACTATACACATGCACACACACACACACACACTATACACACACACACACACTATGCACACACACACACTATATGCACACACACACACACACTATACACACACACACAGACAGATACACACACACACACACACACACACACACACTACACAAATACACACCCACACACACATGCGCACACTATACATACATACACACACACTATACACTCACACACACACACTATACACACACACACACATTATACACACACATACACTATAAACACTATACAAACAAACACACACACACACATTATACACACACACACTATATACACACACAAACACTATACACACACTATACATACACACGCTGCACACACACACACTATACACACACACACACTCATACACCGTGCACACACACACTATACACACTCACACACACACACACACTATACACACACACAAGTCAAGTCAAGTCATTTTTATTTGTATAGCGCTTTTAACAACACACATTGTTTCAAAGCAGCTTTCCAGAAGAAAAAACTGTAATGTCTATAATGTCGATGAATCAACATTGTGTAATTAGATAAAATACGATGGTTAATCGTGTTTAAAAATAAATAATTAAATAATAATTGTATTAATGACCCCAGTGAGCAAGCTGAAGGCGACTGTACACACACACACACACACACACACACACACACACACACACACTATACACACACTATACACACACTCACACTATATGCACACACACACACACACTATACACACACACCCCCACAGACAGATACACACACACACACACACACACTATACACACACACAAGTCAAGTCAAGTCATTTTTATTTGTATAGCACTTTTAACAACACGCATCGTTTCAAAGCAGCTTTCCAGAAGATAAAACTGTAATGTCTATAATGTCGATGAATCAACATTGTGTAATTAGATAAAATACTATTGTTAATCGTGTTTAAAAATAAAGAATGAAATAATAATTGTATTAATAACCCCAGTGAGAAGGCGACTGTACACACACTATACACACACACACACACACTCACACACTGTACACACACTATACACACACACACACACACACACACACACACACACACTCATACACACACACTATACACACACTCACACACCACACACACACATACTCACATACCACTCGCACACCACACACACATACACCACACATATAAACACAATAACACTCACACAGCACACACACACAGACACCCCACACACACACACACACACACACACACACACACACCACACACACACCACACACACACACACACACCACACACACACACACACACACACACACATAGACACACACACACACACACACACTTACTCTCTGCAGATGAAATTAACTTTCTCATGTTGTTTATTGAATATAAGTACAGTATATTTTATACTTTGCCATTGTAAGTGACTCATGTAAAAGTGATAGTTTTGTGGTTTTCGATTCTCGTTTAGTGGTTTGGCAACATCGGTGACTCATCTTTATCATCTTAGTCACTGTGGTTTGAGTTTGATGACATATCGCTGCTGTAAAAGCTCTTAATAGTGTATCACTACAGCAATCTGACTGTCTGGCTTCAGAAGACTCACTGTTAATGCATTTGTGGTGAAGTAACAGATTATTTTAATACGCAGAATTTGCCACATCAACTTTATCAAGTAGTGCAAAAACCACCATAGATACTGAGGGGGACGAATTTAAAAGATTCATTCTTAAGTTTGACCTTTAACCCCCCAACCACCCATAAATGAATAATAATAATGTTTCATCCTGTATAAATACAAAATGCGAGCTTTAAAAATATATGTGTATATATATATATATATATATATTTCGAAACAGCTTTTCAAAAACTGTGACATAGTTCTCGCAGTAAGCAAGATCTGTAGAGCATATAATCATATAATCAGTAATAGAAGAACATTAGGACACTTGGAACAAGTTTCGTGCCGTTGCAGGATCGAGAGTTGTATGCTACACGCACAATGTCTTGAAAATAGTCGAGTCAGGCGCAGCTGCAACGAGCAAACACACTGTTGGCTGCATTTAGTTTGTGAGTTTGGAGAGTGTTAGCATTGTATCGTCACAAGTTTTGAATGGAAAAGAAACTCTGGACTTGCTGTAGAGATGTTTGTTCATGGTTTTGATTTCGTTAATTGGCTGTAAGTTGATTTATTTGCGAGTTTGCATTGGTTTGTTTACCTCTTTGGAGTCATCTGAAAAATGACCCAGTTTCTGCAAGCAAGCAAAGATTCTGCCGTGTAGTGATTTGTGCATGTGTGCGTCCCCTCCCCCAGCATTTCCTTGTACGAGTCGCAGAGTCGAGAGTTCATTCGAGGACAGGGAAGTGCTTTCTTTTCCATCGTGAATCACGGCTGAAAAATGAACCCCTGGAACTAGTTGCCCCCTTCATTTTGGCATGTTCCTCCCCTTTACTTTATTGTCTATTTTGGCTGAACTTGCAGTTCTTCCTGTAGCTGCCAAGAAAACTTCAGGTCCTTTAAAGATACAGCGAGCGAAAGCTAGTCCTTGTCCCCACAAACGTCTTGAAAGCGAATGAAAGTAAATCTAGTCAGGATTGGGGCATTTCTTCCTATTTGGTTGTGAATTGGGTCAGAACTCCGTCCTGTTCGGGATTTATCCCTTATTGAGATGGACAGTTTGAAGAGTTCCTCTCCATGTGATTTAGATCGCCCTATAAAGTGAATTTTACAGCCTGATCTCATTAGTATATGTAGATATTTGGGAATACTAGTTCTAAGCACATGTACATCTTCGTATATTTGGTTTTGATTTATTTTTCTTTATGAAAGTAAAAGTTTTTGTATGAGCCAACTTTCTTAATTTCTTAAAATTTCAGCATCTCGTACTATTATTACAACTTGTCATGAGACCAAACTTACGTGTTGTCGTTTAGTCTAGAGGTCGACTGATATATCGGTTTTACCCATTAATCGGTGCCAATACTTGTTTGTTTTTTTTGGAACTATCAGTTATCTGCAAAAATCAACACCGATATTTTTTTACTATTATTATTTATTTTCTTTATTTCTACAATATCGATGAGTCCTAAGCAGCCTCGCTTATAAAAATTATACAAAATTTATTTATATGAATAAACCATCCAAATTCTCCTTTTTTTCTCCCAATTTGGAATGCCCAATTCCAAATGTGCTCTAAGTCCTCAAGGTGGGGTGGTGACTTGCCTCAATCCGGGTGGTGGAGGACGAATCTCAGTTGCCTCCGCATCTGAGACCGTAAATCCGCGCATCTTATCACGTGACTTGTCGAGCGCGTTACCATGGAGACGTGGCGGGTGTGGAGGCTACATGCACAACACACCACACGCCCCCCCGAGAGCGAGAACCACATTATAGTGATCTCTATGAGGTTACCCCATGTGACTATACCCTACCTAGCAACCGGGCCAATTTGGTTGCTTAGGAGACCCAGCTGGAGTCACTCAGCATGCCCTGGATTCAAACTAGCGAACTCCAGGGGTTGTAGCCAGCATCTTCACCACTGAGCTACCCAGGCCCCCTAACAATGATTCACTTGTAATTCACGCTCTATATTACTATTTAGTATGTCTCCGTTCACTAATATTTCTTTAGTCAAAAAGACAGGTTCAACTTTTGGCATCTATGATTGTTGTTTAGAGCTGTGAATCATCATTGTGACTTCAGGAGTGACTTTGTGCAGTTTGTATGTGGCCCATGTTAACTGAAATTGATTTGTTTGTTTGGGCACGACCTATTAGGATTCACATGCCTCAAGAAACCCACATTTTAGCTTAAAACTCCAAAGTAAACTCTTAATTTGTTCAGCCAAGCAGCCTCCATGCTGTTACAGTTCTATAGCTTGAAATTTTAGCCATTATTATAAAATGAACCAAGCTAGTCATCAATGGACGACCAAGAACAACAGTTACGCACCCTAGGTGGACTCATGCTTGGCCATTTTAAACATTCACCAGCAGTTTTCTAGCCTAACATGAGAGTTGAGCTTTTGGAGGACCAGAAAGGGACATCACAGAGAGAATGAGATCGTTTTCTTCCCTGCTTTTCCACTTCAGTAGTTGTACTGATGGTTTCTCCAGAAGGTCATTGGCTTTGTTTGAAGACCAGCATTCTCAGGTAGCAGCCGGTCTGAACCTTTTTTTGAGTTAGGATAGTCTGAGGGATGGCAAATGGACTCATTAGAATAAATTACCTGGCTGTTAGATTCCTCAAGCTTGTTATAAGCTCATGCAAGGAAATTGCCAAAATCCAGCCAATGGGAAGCTTACGCCCCAATGCGTTTGGGAAATTGTATTGGGGCATAACCTTCCCATTGGCTGGATTTTGGACTGGGTGTCTTTGGAAAAAGACAGTTTGATGCGCTAGTGGTTTCTAGTGGTTCCTATTTTTTGGTTTCTGTAGCTCAACTGGTAGAGCATGGCACTACCAATGCTAAGGTTATGGGTTCAATTCACAGTGAGTTAATCCTGAGTTAGCCCTTAAGTGCATGGGAATTTCACCGAACACTCTTACATATTTGGGTCTTTAGAGACCCCGCACATATATCCATCACAAAAGGATCTACAAAATGGCCAGTCCCAGGCACTTTTTGAGTCTAAATAGATGCACAACTTTCAGTAGTACACCCAAAAGACAATAGCCAAATCATTCTGTTCATGTGTTAAATTTGCTATAGTTTACTTGCATGTTGTTTCTTCATCAAATAGCAATGCCAAAAGTAAATGAAGTCAATCACTGTAAAAATCACTGTCAATCACCTTGAGTAACAAATAGCATGTGTAATATATGTTTACACGCATTAGGGATACTGATAATTCACCATTGTCATACAGAAAATCAATGTAATATAGTATTTATTTGTAATGAATATAGTATTAATTTCTCTTGTAATAAACAAAGAAAGTGATAGTAAACTTATATAATACTAATATAATTTATGAAAGTGCAAAAATAAAACCAACAACAAAAATGGCACTATTACATACCTTGGGTCTCTAATGACCCAATACACTTTTGGTAATTAAACTATTATAATATATATATATATATATATATATATATATATTGCTAGCTTGCTAGCTCAGGTGCATCCCATTTCTCTGAATCATCTTTGAGATGTTTCTACACATTGATTGGAGTCCACCTGTGGCATATTCAATTGATTGGACATGATTTGGAAAGGCACACACCTGTCTATATAAGGTCTCACAGCTGGAAATGCCTATCAGAGCAAACACCAAGCCATGAGGCCAAAGAAACTTCCTGCAGAGCTCAGAGACAGGATTGTGTCATGGCACAGATCTGGGGAAGGCTACAAAAACATTTTGGTTCCATTGAAGGTTCCCAATAGCACAGTGGCCGCCATAATTCTTAAATGGAAGTTTGGAACAACCAGGACACTTTCTAGAGCTGGTCGCCCGGCCAATCTGAGCAATCAGGGGAGAAGGGCCTTGGTAAGAGAGGTAACCAAGAACCCAATGGTCACTCTGGCTGAGCTCCAGAGATCATGTGTTGAGATGGGAGAAACTTGCAGAAGGACAACCATCCCTGCAACACTCCACCGATCTGGGCTTTATGGCAGAGTGACCAGACGGAAGCCTTTCCTCGGTGTAAGACACATAAAAAAGCACCTGATGGACTCTCAGTCTGTGAGAAAGATTATCTGGTCTGATGAAACAAAGATTGAACTGTTTGGCTTTAATTTGAAGCATCATGTTTAGAGGAAATCAGGCACCGCTCATCACCTGTGCAATACCATCCCAATGGTGAAGCATGGTGGTGGTAGCATCATGCTGTGTTTTTCTTTATTTTTCAGGGGCAGGAACTTGGGGACTGGTCAGGGTTGAAGGAAAGCTGAACCTGGTAAAGAGCACTCATGACCTCAGACTGGGCCAAAGGTTCACCTTCCAACAGGACAATGACCCTAAGCTCACAGCCAGGACAATGCAAGAGTAGCTTAGGGACAACTCTGTGAATGTCCTTGAGTGGCTCAGCCAGAGTTCAACTGGACCGAGTGTTGGCAATGCTTACTTGCATTGTTCCTTTCCTTACAGTTCGAGTCAACATGAAACGCCATTCGTACCCATTTATGTGATGTATTTCCGAGCGAAACAGGATATTCAACGAAAAACAATGTTGGGCAAGGTTTGAAAAAGTGGGATTTGGGATGTTAGCCAAAGTTGTTTCCGTGGCATAGCAAGGCATTGCATTTGGATGAATAATGTAATTAGGGTTGATTTCATGTTGAATTCAAGTGCAATAAAAATTCATTTGAAAAATGAATCTGTACACCAAAGAAATGAAAATAAGTCCCATCTGTTAGCGGCTAAAGTGCCATGTAACCTCTGAGGTCCATTAGTGCCCTCCCTGCTAATAGAGAGTGGCTAATTTCATGCTACACTCTCTGCTTTGTCATTTTAATCACCTTAGATGTTTTATTTTGTGCCGGGATAATTTGGAGACTTCTACCATAGTGCCCCATTATTAGCGGTTAGCTTCAGTAGCAAACCCCTATGGCAGTTCTAGCAGTTTCTATTTATAAGCTAACTGCTAATGACAAAAACATTTGCTAAGCTAATTTTATGAACACTTTTAATGGGGCAGAATAAAGTTATATCAGGAAAAGCCACTAAAGAGAGGGCTTTGAAATGAAAGCTGAAGTTCAGCAATAGACTTTTGGCCGAGCAGTTTTCTCTGTGTTGGTTCCATAAGCTATCTACCAGAGGGAATTTTGATGGACCGCGGCCCAGAAATCAACCGTTGTGGCCCGGTTTCGGAGGAGGTGTGTTGAGAGCAAATGCCTTTGGTTTGGATCTTTGCTGAATTCAGCACTTTTGCTTGCATTTGCCTCAGTATTACAACTTAAAACCTTCTGGTTATCTCACTTACAAAAAAGTACCATAGTATTAGCATGTTATTTTTTGTCTCTCTATCTGTCTGTCTGTCTGTCTGTCTATCTGTCCGTCTGTCTGTCTGTCTGTCTGTTTGTCGTAGCACTATACAACCTTCTGGTTATCTCACTTACAAAAAAGTACCATGGTATTAACATGTTATTTTCTGTCTGTCTGTCTTTCTGTCTGTATATCTGTCTGTCTGTCTGTCTGTATATTTATCTGTCTGTTGTCGCACTATACAACCTTCTGGTTATCTCACTTACAAAAAAGTTCCATAGTATTAGCATGTTATTTTTTATCTCTCCATCTGTCTCTCCATCTGTCTGTCTGTCTGTCTGTCTGTCTATCTGTCGTAGCACTATACAACCTTCTGGTTATCTCACTTACAAAAAAGTACCATGGTATTAGCATATTATTTTCTGTCTGTCTGTCTTTCTGTATATCTGTCTGTCTGTCTTTCTGTCTGTATATCTGTCTGTCTGTCTGTCTGTCTATCTGTCATAGCACTATACAACCTTCTGGTTATCTCACTTACAAAAAAGTTCCATAGTATTAGCATGTTATTTTTTGTCTCTCCATCTGTCTGTCTGTCTGTCTGTCTGTCTGTCTATCTGTCGTAGCACTATACAACCTTCTGGTTATCTCACTTACAAAAAAGTACCATGGTATTAGCATATTATTTTCTGTCTGTCTGTCTTTCTGTATATCTGTCTGTCTGTCTTTCTGTCTGTATATCTGTCTGTCTGTCTGTCTGTCTATCTGTCATAGCACTATACAACCTTCTGGTTATCTCACTTACAAAAAAGTACCATGGTATTAGCATATTATTTTCTGTCTGTCTGTCTTTCTGTCTGTATATCTGTCTGTCTGTCTATCTGCCTGTCGTAGCACTATACAACCTTCTGGTTATCTCACTTACAAAAAAGTACCATGGTATTATCATGTTATTTTCTGTCTCTCTCTCTGTCTGTCTATCTATCTGTCTAATACTGTATATCTGTCTGTCTGTCTGACTGTCTGTCTCTCTGTCTGTCTATCTATCTGTCTAATACTGTATATCTGTCTGTCTGACTGTCTGTCTCTCTGTCTGTCTATCTATCTATCTGTCTAATACTGTATATCTGTCTGTCTGTCTGTCTCTCTCTCTCTGTCTAATATTGTATATCTGTCTGTCTCTCACTCTGTCTGTCTATCTATCAGTCTAATACTGTATATCTGTCTGTCTGTCTGTCTGTCTCTCACTCTGTCTGTCTATCTATCAGTCTAATACTGTATATCTGTCTGTCTGACTGTCTGTCTGTCTCTCTCTGTCTATCTATCTGTCTAATACTGTATGTCTGACTGTCTGTCTGTCTCTCTGTCTGTCTATCTATCTGTCTAATACTGTATATCTGTCTGTCTGACTGTCTGTCTCTCTCTTTGTCTGTCTATCTATCTGTCTAATACTGTATATCTGTCTGTCTGACTGTCTGTCTGTCTGTCTGTCATAGCACTGTACTTCTTTGTAAACCTCAAAAATATTGAGGAAGACTGTTGAAGATTTGCTGAAGCCACAACAACTCGGTTTGCCTGAGAGAAAAGACACTTGGATTGCGAGCTCGGCAGTTTTGATTTCCATTATAGGAGGGGTATTCGGCATCCGATATTATGTTTCACATATGGAGTCTATTTATACTGTACAGTATGCCGTAAATTGTAGGGTCGCATTTATGGACTTTCAATTCAGCAAATTCTGGAACAAAAAGAATCTAGGAATTGGGTCAGATTTATTATTTGATAATATTAGTAAAACTGCACACTTATGCAATAAAAATGGTTGGTTTAATATATGCATATAATTTCAAAATCAGTATTTATTTTATGTTTCCACAAAAAAAAAAATCTAAACGTCCTTAGAAGACAAAGTAACTTGAGAACTAATTAAAATGTTAAATATATATATATATACATATAGTCCTGAGTGACTTTGACATGGACCAGTTTGTTATGGCCAGACGACTGGGTCAGAGCATCTCTGAAACGGCAAGGCTTGTGGAGTGCTCTCGGTCAGCAGTGGTGAGCACCTACCAACAGTGATCCAAGGAGGGACAAACCACAAACTGATGACATGGTGTTGGGTGCTCAAGGCTCATCGATGCACGAGGGCAATGAAGGACATCCCATCTGGTCCAAACCGACAGAAGGTCTACTGTGGTTACTGGAGGAATGTGTCACAACACACAGTGCATCGTACCCAGCTGCGTTTGGGGTTGCATAGCCGCAGACCGGTCAGAGTGACCATGATGACCCCTGTCCACCATCGAAAGTGCATACAATGGGCCCACGAGCATCAGAACTAGACGATGGAGCAGTGGAAGAAGGTTGCCTGGTCCGATGAGTCCTGTTTTCTTTTACATCACATGGACGGCTGTGCACAAATGCACCATTTACCTGGGGAAGAAGTGATGGCACCAGGATGCACTGTGGGAAGATGACAAGCCAGTGGAGGGAGTGTGATGCTGGGAAACCCTGAGTCCGCCATTCATGTTGATGTCAATGTGACATGTGCCCCCTACCTATACGTAGTTGCAGACCAGGTACACCCCTTCATGTCAACGGTATTCCCTGATGGCAGTGCCCTCTTTCAGTGGTATAATGCTCCCTGCCACACTGCACACATTGTTCGGGAATGGTTTGAGGAACATGATGAAGAGTTCAAGGTGTTGTCTTGGCCTCCAAATTCCCCAGATCTCAATCTGATCGTGCATCTGTGAGATGTGCTGGACCAACAAGGCCAATCCACGGTAGCTTACAGGACTTGAAGGATCTGCTGCTAATGTCTTAGTGTCAGATATCACAGGGCACCTTCAGGGGTGTTGTAGAGTCCATGCCTCAGTGGGCCGGCATGCAGCAGCATATTAGGCAGGTTGTCTAAAATCATGTTAACACACATGTTGTTTACGTCCTGTGGCTATACTTTTGAAATAGCGAGGATTTTAACGTTAACGGATTGGCCTTGAGATTTGCTCTTGTTAAAGGAAAGGAAGGATATCGAAAGTAATTTTTGTGGTAATCAACATTATGCCACAAATGATGTTGGTTAAGCTTAACTGATACTGAATACAGATACAGAATATTCCTTTAAGAAAATGTTTTTTTGCTGTGTAATCTGTCAAATGAATTGTAGTCCATTTTTTGTGCAGGCTTCAAAGCCGCCCACTCAACCTTTTTCTCGTGTGACATACAACAAAGTCTATACTTTTATACTGAAACGAAAATCCCTGTCCTTTTGCCTTATGGGATTGTGTGTGCGTGATATTTCATTAAGGTCTGGTAATGGTGATGACATTTTGCTGTACGTACCCCCGGCTTCACCGGCGTGGTTTTGGCCCTGCAAAGTGTTTTTGTTACCTTTTGTAAGAGTCTCGTGGCAGGGTTTAATGTGAGTTATGGCCTGCGCTGAGTGAAACGGTTGATATCTTGACAGGTCGGCCTTCATTTGCACGTTTATGCCATTAAAGTGGATGACGATTGATTATTTTCGCTCTTGGCTCTGAAAGCGGTGACATACTACAGATTGATGTGTTATTCGGCATGGCTGATTATTATTATTTATTTATATATGTATTAGTTTTTCCAGTTAGACGACTGTGTTTTATGATATGAAGTAATGCTAAAGTAATATGAAATCTTGCTTTTTTTTAAATTATTTTACATGGGTTTTTTTCAGATCGACACAATTTTATGGGTTCAATACAAGTTAAGCTCAATGGACAGCATTTGTGGCATAATGTTGATTACGTCTAAAAATAAAAGTGAATATCTAAAATCAAGGTTACAGTGAGGCAATAACAATGGAAGTCAATGGGGTCAATCGGTATATGTTATAGTACTCACTGTTTCACACGTATAGCCACAAGACATAAACAATATATGTGTTAACATGATTATAGTGTCATAAAATCACTCACTAACCGCATCTGTGTAAAGATATATCCAATTTTACAACTTTGTTGCCATGACAACGTAACGTAAAAATTATGATTTAAACTTTACTGCTCAAATAATAAACGAGTTTTAACAGAATAATTAATGTAAGTGCTTTTATAAAATTATAAACTTCACATTTCTGCCTTTAAACCCTCCAAAAATTGGCCCCATTGACTTTAATTGTAAGCGCCTCACTGTAACCTCCATTTGTGATTTTTTAAAGAAAAGGAGGAATGAGTCTAAACTCATTTTTGTGGTAATCGACATCACGACACAAATTCCACTTAACTATTTTGGTTCAGTGAAGCTGAATATTTCAAATGTTTCAATGTTAAATACCTACAGTTTGCCAATTGAAACAATGTGTTTGTATTAGTACAGTAAATGTATCTTTTTCTTCTTTTTTTTTAAACCAATGGCAGACGGGCGAGTGTTCAGGAAACCTGTTTGAAAACAGTACATAATGTATTTTTGCAGCTCTGTTTGGTGAAACTAGTGGTGAAAAATGACACATTTCAGCTTCAGTTCAACAGATTTTGTATTTTTATTAGTCGTGTATACAGCGAAAATACTTCGAGAAGTGGCACAACAGCTGAAGATGTCCATCGCAAACATCACAACCTGAATAATACCGATTATACTTAAAGGATTAGTTTACACAAAAATGAAAATGTAGTCATTGTTTACTCACCGCTGTGTTGTTGTAACACTATATGACGTTCTTTCTTGTTCTGAACACAAAGGGAGAAATTGTGAATAAATGTTGTGCTCAGTGATGTCATACAATGGCAGTTTATGGTGACCACCTCTTCAAGCTTCAAAAGAACACAAAAGTATCATTCAGAAGTCTAATTAATTATTCATGAGACTCATGATTGTTATTAATATATACGATAAGATTTGATGAGAAACTGAAATCTGATGTATTATTGAGTGTAAATGTTCCCTGACCGTTGATCTCCTGTGTGTGTTCATGATAGGACACGAGAGCAACAGTTCACGTGACATTGGGGCGTTCAAGATAAAACACGTTTGTTTATCAAAAAACAGTGATAGTGACAACAGAACACAACATCTGCACACAAAACAGAGAACAGAACTCACTAAACATGTCTGAAGAGTTTATAGTCAAAGAATTGATGCATTTCTGTGCCCAGCCTTATTTTTTTCTTAAGTTTTTGGACTTTCCAAGTTTTTGGTGCCAGTTCACAGTGGACGGAGTGATCTATACAAGTGATCTATAGAATGTACCGTCGCTCGTCACTGCTGGTTAGGATAAAAACTCTGATTACTGTAGAAAATATACCTTTTATCACATGTCGTTTGCCGTCAGGTTTAGACACTGTGTGACTGTGGAGTCCTGTAGCCTCCTCTATGTTTCTGATTGATTTCTAAGTACTTTGTTTAAAAATAAGGCTGGGCACAGAAATGCATCAATTCTTGGACTACAAACTCTTCAGACATGTTCAGTGAGTTCTGTTGTCTGTTTTGTGTGCAGTTGTGTTGTGTTCTGATGTCACCATCGCTGTGGAGGACCTGTTTTTAGATAAACAACTATTACGGTCCTGTCACTCTGTCAGTCTGGGTTTTTGTGTGGCATGATCGTGACATCATCGTTCTATGTCTGTCTTGTGTTTCTTTTTCTGTCTTTGTGTGAAAATGAAACACGAGACCAACCGAGGAGCGCTCGGCAGGGAAATCACATCTGGTTGGCCATGTTTCATGTTCGGAGCAGGGTGTCTGTATCCTGACGTCCCTGTCTGATTTGGTTTCGGTTGGTGTCGGGATACGGACAAGGATGCTCCATGTTCTGTCTTGGCATTGAACTGTTGCTCTCGTGCCCTATCATGAGCAGATGAGCAATAAAAAAACGATTGGCACACCACCCTGATTTTGTGTTGCATTTAAAAGCATTTACCGGCATTCTTACAGGCTTTTCCAATGTGTGCCAGTGCTGTGCCCATGCCCGTTTACGTTCCGACATTAAAAAGAGAGAATAATGGGATGATTTCAAACACGGTTTTCGAATTCATTTGAATGCGCTGATTTTTTGGTTATATTCAGCATTTTGCTGTGCATGTAAACACATTGGGTCAACGGGGTCACAGTGCCCATGGATTTAAATTTGAGCAAGATAGTGTGTGTTTGTGTGTGTATTTGTGTGTGTTTGCAGGGTTCAATGGTGTCATAATGTGCATAAACAGGGGCGTGTGTATTCTGTTACTAACACTATGCATGTGAATTAAAGGTTGTGTATATTTACTTGCCTATCGTCTGGTCAGCAGTGCATGCACTTGTTTACCTCCTGACCCAGACACCACCTGTCTGTCGTCACGGGGACAGACGCACTCATGAACTTGGTGAAACACTGATATGTGTGTATCGTGTTTAATAAGTCGCTTTAATAAACAGCAATAGAGCGGATTGGTTTAGTTCGTTGGCCTTTCAGACCGATCTCTGGGTATTTTTTGTGGTCAGTTCTGGAATCTATACATGCTAATGTCAGATTCGCTTTGATATTGTTCCATCGACGACAACATTTAATATCTGTCTGGAAAACGGGCGATTAACAATGAATGCTGCAATGCTTCATTTATTTCCACGCAGATGTTGAGAGCTTGCGCTCCGGTTTCATAATGTTTACAGAGATTTGATACGTTCCTTGTGCTTTCAAGTTGTTTTTATTTATGTTTCGTGCATGTTTCAGATTTTGCCGTGACTGAGACGAGATTCAAATTACTGCTTGACTTGAAATTTCCAGCAGTATCAAATGCTTAAACATTTATTACAGATACTCACATGATTATTACATATGCCAAAATTAAGGCTAAATGCAAATAACAAGTCAAATTGTGCATTGTAGGAATAACAAAATCAATAGACTTATCAAAGGCTGAGAAAGCGCCTCCTTTTGTTGTTGATGTGAATAGTTGTGCATCCAATCAAAGCAAATTAATTAATCCGTTACTTGATATCATGAGCAATACTAATGCAATATTTGTCGTATTGTTTGTTCCATCTGTTAGGCTGGTAAATCACATTTCTGCTGTTGTTTATATTAGAGGTCGACCGATAGTGGATTTTGCCAATACTGATAACTATGCTGGTGGAAAAGGCCGAGAACCGATTTAATCGGTCGATAGTTTTTAAAATAAATTTATAGAATTAAAAAAAATCATATTCTTTACTTAATATGAAATGCACAGACACAGAGGCTGTAAGAGGTCAAAATAAATCACAGATGGAGTCTACTGTGTAACCAAAATCCCAATAATAACCAGAAAAAATTTGGTGCATAACTCGGGACGTTTATTTATAATCAAGCCTGAAACACAGCAGGGACTCTTATTTTGAAATGACGGAGACTTGGCTCTGTTATAATGTTCTACAATGCTCTTGTCACAGTTATTCACCGTTCTGTTGAATGGACTCTTATTTTGAAATGGCTTTGTGTCATCTGTCCTTAGTTTCCCACGAACTACATTTCCCATAATGCACTGCCCTCATCACAGCCATCTGTTCCCAATCCTCCTCACCTGTTCTCCATTCCTTCAT
>JAVLUX010000049.1:21076472-21088972 GCA_032164185.1 Moxostoma hubbsi | reverse complement strand
TTACTAGCGAAAAGCCCCCCATTAACTCTCGCTCTTGCTCTTTAGGTTAGGCCACATTAATCGGGCTGTTTTAATGGCAGCTTTCTGTCCGAGTAAAAGATGCCGAGACACTTAGACGAGGCGGCACTCAGACAGACAGACAGATCCTGTAGTTCTTAACGGTCGCAAGTCGAAAGTTGCCTTGAGACCTTCTCGTAAAATGAATGTGGTAACTGATCCGAAGTCAGTTTTACAGAATGTAAAGTTTTGCGTTGAAACACAGAATACAGATACGAGCTTGTGGCTCTTTGTTGCTTTTCAAGTGTGTCCAAAAAGTCATAAGTTCAGAAGCTCAATAAAGTATTTTTAAACAACCATTACAGATGATGTAGCAACATCAACTTACATCAAACAAATGATGGAAAAGCTGATTGTTTGTTACTCGTTTGGGCTGATAAAACAAATGGGATAAAACAAATCTGGCACCTAAATCACCAATTTACAAAAGTGCATTTTAATGGGCACGTTGCGTGTTTATACGCAATCAGAGAAACGGCAAAAAAAGGCAAACAGTTTACGTTGGATGGCTTTGATTTTACGCAGAATGGACTACTGTGTGATCAAACGGTGTCCGTGTAAAAGTTGTTTATGGTCGTAATTCATAAAGGAATATTCCGGGTTCACCACCAGTTAAACTCAATCGACAGCATTTGTGGCATAATGTTGATTACCACATAAATGTGTTTAGACTCGTCCCTCAATGTAACCAAAAGCAAAAATCTGGGTTACATAGAGACACAATGGTGAAGTGAATGGGGCCAATCCGTAAATGTTACAAAAGTACAGCCACAAGACAAACAATGTGTGTGTTAACATGATTTTAGTGACATAAACAAACCCTAAAACGACTGTAAAAAGGATGATGAACTTTACAGCTCAAATAATGCACAAGTTTTAACAGAAGAATTAATGTAAGTGCTTTTATAAAACTATAAACATCACAATTCTGCCTTTAAACCCTCCAAAAATTGGCCCCATTGACTTCCATTGTAAGTGTCTCACTGGAACTTCGATTTTTGCTCTTTTTAAAGAAAAACAAGGGATGAGTGGAAAATAATTTTTGTGGTGGATCTGGCCAGCTCTGGCAACCTCGGGATATGAATCTCGAGGTTGAGACATGGAAACAAATAGAATAATATTAGCGTAGATTCTATTCAATTTATGGCAGAGTTATAGATCATGATGGATGTTTCTGGTTCCGGCAGACCCATCTAAAGCAGCCTAATTGTGAGTTGAAGGATAAATGAGTATGTGTATGCCTGGCTAAATAGATGAGACTTTAGTCTAGACCAGGGCTGGACTGGTAATCTGGCATACCGGGCATTTTCCCAGTGGGCCGATGAACATTTGGGCCGTTCAGGGGCGGAACGGCCATCGGTAGAACCGAGCGGATCGGTGGGTCGTCCGTGAAATGTGCCGAATGGGCTGCGATAAGCAAAAATGAGCTGCCACATTATGCTAAACGGACCACAAAACGGCGCCGTGATATGCAGAAAAGGACAGCGAACAATCAACGACCCCCCCCCCCCCCCATCCCCCCCCCCCCCCCCCCCACCGCACGCTCAACAGTTGGACCAGTTACCATGTCAAAGCCCGGGCACATTTCCCTCTCCAGTCCAGCCCTGGACTAGACTTAAACTGAGGGAGTGTGTCTGAGTCCAGAACAGTGTTAGGGATACTATTCCATAGTTTAGGAGACAAATAGGAAAAGGATGTACCACCTTTTTAGGATTTTGAGTCAGATTTGTAGGCCTCCTTGCCCACAGATCGGATTGAGGTCAGGGCTTTGTGATGCCACTCCAATACCTTGACTTTGTTGTCCTTAAGCCATTTTGCCACAACTATGGAGGTATTCTTGGGGTCATTGTCCATTTGCGACCGAGCTTTAACTTCCTGGCTGATGTCTTGAGATGTTGCTTCAATATATCCACATCATTTTCCTTCCTCATGATGTCATCTATTTTGTGAAGTGCACCAGTCCCTCCTGCAGCAAAGCACCCCCACAACATGATCCTGTCACCCCCATGCTTCACGGTCGGGATGGTGTTCTTCGACTTGAAAGCCTCACCCTTTTCCCTCCAAACATAACGATGGTCATTATGGACAAACAGTTCAATTTGTGTTTTATTAGACCAGAGGACATTTCTCCAAAAAGTAAGATCTTTGTCCCCATGTAAATGGTCTGCACTTATATAGCGCCTTTTTAAACTTAGCTTTATTCAAAGCACTTTACACTGTGTCTCATTCACCCATTCACACACCAATGGCCGCAGAGCTGCCATGCAAGGCACTAGTCTGTCATTGGGAACAACTTGGGGTTCAGTGTCTTGCCCAAGGACACTTCGGCATGTGGAGTCGTGTGGGCCGGGAATCGAACCGCCAACCCTGCGAATAGTGGCCGACCCGCTCTACCACCTGAGCCACAGCCGCCATGTGGCTTCTTCCTTGCTGAGCAGCCTTTCAGGTTATGTCCATATAAGACTCGTTTTGCTGTGGATCTAGATACTCGTCTACCTGTTTCCTTCAACATCTTCACAAGGTCCTTTGCTGTTGTTCTGGGATTGATTCGCACTTTTTGCACCAAACTACGTTCATCTCTATAGCACAGAAACGTCTTTATCCTGAGCGGTATGATGGCTGCGTGGTCACATGGTGTTTATACTTGCGTACTATTGTTTGTACAGATGAACGTGGCACCTTCAGGCTTTTGGAAATTGCTCCCAAGGATGAACCAGACTTGCGGAGGTCCACAGTTATTTTTCTGATGTCTTTGCTGAAATCGTTTGATTTTCCCATGATGTCAAGCAAAGAGGCACTGAGTTTGAAGGTAGGCCTTAAATCTCCAATTCAGTAACTTCCTATCAGAAGCTAATTGGCTAATTGTCTAAAGGCTTGACATCATTTTCTGGAATTTTCCAAGCTGCTTAAAGGCACAGTTAACTTAGTGTACGTAAACTTCTGACTTACTGGAATTGTGATTATAGTCAACTAAAAGTGAAACAATCGGTCTGTAAACAGTTTTTGGAAAATACGACAATTACAAAGAAACCAAAAGTAATCAATTGTTTCAAGTCAAGCAATTGCGGTGCTGTTTTGGCTCGCCGCTTGATGTCTAATATATAATATGGGTCCTGATGCAGAACCAGTTAGAAATTGGTTTTGGGCATATCTGAGCTGTGCGCGTATTGGATTCGACTGGGGGAAGTAGGACAATGCTGACGTGGCATTTAGGCTGGTCCTGGTCCGAACGGCACACTGGTAAAAGCGTCCACCGGCACAAGGATGTTCTTTCGCAGTTGGCACATTGGCACATATGCCAATCTGCATCCTGTTGTTTGAGTGCGTTTTATTGTCCCTGCAGAAGTGGGCAGATGGGTTTGCTTGATGCTGGACCATGTAGACGTTCGTATTTTCCTTTATTTCTCATATTTAAAACTTGTTTTAAGAACATTTAATGCAGTCTCATCAAAGGTAAACTTTCCGATAAATTATAGACGGTAAAAAAGGTGGAATATGTCAAATATAATTTCTATTGGTAGCCCAAAATGTTGACCATTATGTTGCTGTTTGAATAAGGTAGGGTTTGCTCAGGGTTGTTACTTTATTCTTCGTATTACCTGCAATTTTGACTAATCGATTTTATACTTCTGAATAGTATTTTTCCCTAAGTAGATTTCCTTCTTTCTCTCTTGCTCTCTTTTCTGTCGTTCACTGTGTGCCAGGCTGCGTTCCATGCCAGCTTTGGATGCACAGTGGCCTGAACAGAAGGACACGGCGTTCGTCAGCTCCTCTTTACAACCAGCTGCAGGAAAGACCTCCGAATTTACAACTAAATGCACGTTTAGTTGAAGATGTTTTTTCCTGCTTGGTGAAAATCTTCACAGGGTGAGTTTATTTGATGCTGTACATCACAACTTTTGTTTTATCCACAATGCTTAAAAACAGACATTAATGTGATTTTGACACTTTTGTGCATCTTTTAGTAGTCTAAACTGAGGGTTACATTTAAATCAAATTATGTGTCATGTGCAACATACCTCACTATTACAAGATAAATAGATGAGTTAACAAATAAAAGGTTCAACAAATGTCATTTTAATTCCATTAAATGTTTGGATGAACTATGAAGTCACATTTGTTTTTAAAACTTCTACTGGTTTGTTATTGACTGTATATATCTATATATATATATATATCTGAGGAGATGCATCCAACTTTTTCTTCTTAAAAAAGAAAAAAGGAAGTTTCCGATAATTCACTTTGTAACATGTTTAAAGCATTTTTATCTACAGAAAATACATTTATTTTAACAGTATGTAATTACAGCCGTGTTTAGCAAAAGTCATTTTTACCAGCCTAAATAACCTCAGTTCATATTGTACAATATACATCAAGCAATGCATGCTAAATATATTGTTTGTGAATTGATAAATCATCCAAAGACCAAGAAAGAAAATGCAAAAGAAAATAGTACGATCGCATGTTTTATTTACGAACAGGGAAACTATATTTACACATTTGTACTATTGTTTTAGTTATTTATTTACGTGATTTTCATTCAAACACACTTGTATTTATTGCATAAAGAATTAAAATTATAACAATCACGTGTCCAGCTTTGGTTCACTGGATTTAAATAACACGTTTGACGTTTTCTGTACATCGATTATTATGAAAATGCAATAAAATAAATTGAATTGTATGATTGGCGGAAAATTTCCATATTGTTTATCAAAAAATATAAAGAAATAAACTAAATGAATAAACATTTTGTGGACATCTATAGACACATATTGACCACAATTACAATGCTGGAAAAATTGTAGTGTTAGCTGAAAAAGTTGCTAAAAAATATTTTAATAAATATATTTAAATATCATATATATATATATTAAATCTGAATATTCAATGTTGAAAACCAAGCTGTATGTAATAATACAGTTTTACTGTATTTTTTTTAAATTAATTTATATATTACCTATAATTTATCTTGTATTATATGTTATATTTTTCACACATATTTTTAAATTATTTATTATGATAATTTAATCGGATGGAACAATTTTATTTAAAAAAAAAAAGTAGAATTTATATAATAATTTTCTACTATTTAGCATAAATATGAGATTTCTTTTTCATATCCTGATACTAAATATTTAGAGAGCACAAAAAAAATTATGTATTAATTATATAAATTATTGTCACACTTTCATTCAGTTGCGACTCCAGAATTTTAGATTTATACAAGAAAAACGATGATTTAAAAGATCCACTGAATGTGTAGTGCATTCAAACATTCAACTAGACGTTTTCTAGTATTGCTTTTCTTTCAAATGTCTTCTATTCACAATTTTGTCTTTATAATATCATTATAAAATGGTAAAATATTCAAACTGATTTACTTGAGTATGCACTATAATGTTAAGGATTAGAATATGGATTAATACCACTGTGATATTCCTTCTCAGATCAGGTCCGTGTTTGAGAGCCGTGCGTCTAGAAGTGTTTGCGAGAGTGAGATCCTGGTTTCGCTTGGATGATGCCAGAGTTCAAGGGTCAGTGGCATTTAATAAGAGGAGCTGTCTGGGGTCACAGGGGTCATTCCCAAGGGGCTGACCCGTTTGACGGCAACACTTAATGTGAGTGTAATCTTTACTTTGTCAAAGCAAACAACAGTTGCACCCTCTCAATTTAGCTTGAATGGCCCCTCGGGTAACACTTTTGACCCTGGGGTCATAACCTTTGTGTCTGACCCAGCAGGGAGTCAATGGAACGGTCCTTTAGGCACGCGTGGAGGTCAAGGGTCAGACCACCTCCAAATGGCCTTTGCCGCCGTTTTTGTGGAAAGTCGGGAATATCCGAGGATATGGTTTCCTCGACTGTGGGGCCTGGGCTCATTTAAAATGCTACTAAATTTAAAATTAGGTGCATAAAAAGTACAAATTAAATATTTGACTAATATACTTAATTCTATTTTTTTTGTAGGCATATCTGGTGGCTTTACACACCATGGTGACCTGTAGCTGTTTTATATCTGTATTCGCTGTCTAAGAGGCGAGTGTTAACAAATGTGGAGCAAATTTAAGTGTTTTTGATGAAAAGTCCTAACTAAAAAAAATTATAATAATATTTTCAAAATAAATTTTTAATAATAAATGTATTAAATAAATTTAAAAAATGCAGCCAGCAATTGCACGATTTTTTTTTTTTTTTAAATAAATAAATAAATAAAATTGGCCATAATGTTACACTGTAGAGCACCGATAATATCAAACATAAAGACTGCAATTATTTAAATAGCATTTTAGCAGAGTGTTTATTGTGGTTTGTCTTGTGCATTATTTACAACTACTTTTATCTTTGATGTTGATTTTATTTGTAGTCATAATTGTTTTAATTGACAGTATATTTTAATTATTTTATTTTATTGAATTAACCATTTTGCATGAATTGACTCTTTATGAATAGTTAGAAAAAATCCCCTGAAAATCAATTATAAAGGGTAAATATTACCCATTAAAAAGGTTCCCTCTGAAGAGTGCAAAAGATGTAATCTAACCCAGAAGAAACAAAGAATGCTGCTTTAGTCTTTACAAACATGAAAGAGACCATTTTCAGCTCTCAAAGGTCTTGCTAGCTGTTTGTTGTTGCCGCTCATTTGTCCAGTATTTCCTGTTGCAAACACTGTGTGTGTGAGAAGCCGGCGAGGAGACTCACGCTTTACTCTCGCATTCTGTCCTATTCCAGAGTACTCATCCACGCTAATGCAGACTAAAGTCATGCTAACATCAGGATTTCAGCGCAGTTGCTCCAAAAATGTGCTCCAAAATACATGTGTTTCAATATCCACTGTGCCGTTGGACGTCTCTCCGATAATGTAGGTTTGCATTCATTTAAATTGCATAAAAACAAAAAATGCATTAAATAAATGGGAATAAATACAAATTGGAATAAAGCTAAATTGAAGAACACAGAACATCAGATACTGCTAAACTATTTAAAAAATACACATGATTCAGCATAAAAGACAATGTTGTGGCCTAGTGGGAGTTTTTCACACTGGGATTTTCTCATATCTACGAAATGGCGGCAATCGCCATTTTGTGCACCGCATGGCCTTGGAGAGGTCAAGAATATTTGCGAGACTGTTTGTGCAGGACTGGTAGTTAGTGATCCATATTTACAATAATTATGCATTTTCAGCTGTCCACACATTCAATGTGATGACGGAAGGACTGTCTGTCGAGATATCTTGGTGTGCTTAGCATGTAGCTTCTTTCACACGATTGTTTTTTCGCATTTCCACATCCGCATTGCGCACTTTCACTCTGGTGCAGCACGTGTTTTTTACGGATTTATAATTGTGAAGGAATGCACAACTATCGAGAATAATATCGAGACCAGAAATAAGGTTTAATGGAGTAATACTCCAGAATTAGCACAATGCTAATGCAAGCTATGTTTAGAAATAAAGGCGTTTTGAAGTACGAGTTAATAGTAGGCTAGTGACCTGTAAGTTAACGCTTGTCCTAAAATGAACTTAGCGGCATGCACCGTGCACACCACAACATCGCTACTGCTCCTCGTTTTGCCAATCAAAAATAGACGTTCCAACAAAATAACAAAAGATGACGCCGTCGTTGTACTGCTAGCACAGTCGTCAGGGATTTGATCAACTCTGGCTGGCTGAAGTTAGAAATTACAGATAAGTGTGCACAGTTTTATCTGCCTCCTGGAAACGAGGCTTTCAATTGGTCAGAAGTTGTGGCGAGATGTGACGTAAGATGTGAAAGAAAAGGGCAGGGTCCCTACCTAACGGCGGATAAGACGCAGTTGAGGAATAGTACGATTGCCACTCTAAAATAGGCCGCATGATCAATGCGAGGTTTCTGTTTCCAGCCCGAGCCTGTAACTCTGCGGTTCTGCTAAGCAGGATGGGCTACATCAGAACGTAACGCCCAGTGTGAGCGTGTTAGCATGTGATTTTGTGTGAGGACAGACACGAAGTAGCTCTCCGAATACAAGCCAGCGCATGGGAATGGGTACGCCCATAAGACTCCCACAGCAGCGGCCATGTTATATCACCCCAATTGCTGCATTCATAGCTTAGACAGAGAAAGACACTAGCTAATGCTAGCTAACCCCACCATCTGGAGTTGCATCTTCGAGTTACAGTGCTAGGAAAAGTGCTGAGTAAGTCCACAAGAGCTGGAAACACAGGCTTTCTCTCTGCCTGCAAGCACATTAGCGTAGACGCAGAGAGGAAGGGTTGGTGAACAAGTGAGAGAGAGTGCGCTAGCTTGCAGTCTGAGGGGGAAAAAAGTTTGTTCAGCAAGCTAGTCCAGCCTCAAGGGGTTTCTGGAGCGACTGCCAGAGCAAACAGAACGTTTTCACTCTTTCATTTTCTTTTGAATTCATTACAATAGCATTGTACAACCCCACCACAATGTTGGATGCTGGGAACTAATTAAGGGTGGTAGAGAGAGCTAAAGAGTGAACGCAACTCATTCCTGCATTGATTTAACAGTGTGGTGTGCATGTGTTGGAGTATACGTCAATTTCTTTTTTGTCGTTTACTTTGCCTCCCTTGTTCTGTCGCTGCAGTTGGGAGGGATTTGGCCAGACAGATGGATGAACGGGGAGTAGAGAGAGAGTTTGATCATGTGAGGAGTGCATCATCAAAGGGGAGGGGTCTGTCTGTTCTACCTCATTCTGATTGGCTGGATGGTTGAGTGTTTTTAAACCAGTGCTGTGAATCTGACTGGTCGAGTTTTCGACTGAAATCTCAGTGTACAATGGAGAAGTTGTAGAAGTGTCTTGCTAATGCAAACAATTAAGTGTGTGAGAGATTTGACCTAGAAATGAGTCTGTTGTTGTTCACGTTTAGTTTGTGGTGAGATAAGTTTCTCAAGCCAAAATTGCAGGACAAAAAAACAAAACATTTTCAAGTTTGTCTGTTCTCCCTCATTCTGACTCTAGGAAGGTCACAGTTGTTCTTCAATCCAGTGTGATGGGTAGAAGTTTCAACAGAAATCTCATTTATAAAGGACAATTAAGAAATCGGCGTGTGAATGTATTTTACTAATTATAAATGTGGTGGTGACTTTAAGTTAGTTTCTATCTCCAGCCAAAATCCCTGGGAAAACATTTTCAATGCTCCCTTGTTCTGATTGGCTGGAAGGTAAAATTTGTTATTTTTTCCCCTCCCCTTTTCACCCCAATTTGAAGAGCCCAATTCCAAATGCACTCTAGGTCCTCGTGGTGGCGTAGTGACTCGCCTCAATCTGGGTGGTGGAGGACGAATCTCAGTTGCCTCTGCGTCTGAGACCGTCAATCTGCGCATCTTATCACATGGCTTGTTGAGCACTTTACCACAGAGATGTAGCACGTGTGGAGGCTTCGCGTTATTCTCCGCGGCATCAACGCACAACTCACCACACGCCCCACCGAGAGCGAGACCCACAATATAGCGACCACGAGGAGGTTACCCCACGTGACTCTACCCTCCTTAGCAACCGGGACAATTTTGGTTCTTTATGTGATGCTCCTGTATTACCGGCTCCATACGGGACTCGAACCGATGTCTCCGGCATGGGAGGCGGGTCCGCTAACAAGGAGGCTAAAGGCTACAGCCTCTAGTGTCACTCACAAGTGCACCTCATAAGGTCAGGAGAGTGAGGTTTATACACATTGAACAGCTATCTACCATCTAGCCAACGTTACACTTATGAGACCTGGCTGGAGTCACTCAGCATGTCCTGGATTCAAACTCCAGGGGTGGTAGGCATCATCAATACTTGCTGAGCTACCCAGGCCCCCAGGTCAGAACCGTTCTTGAATCCAGTGCAGTGATTCCAGTTGGTCGAGTTTTTAACAGAAATCTAATTTCTAAGAAATAAGTTGTAGAGTCTTGCCAGGATTGCAGAGGGATTGACAGGGTCAGGGTTAAGTTAGGGTCAGGGTTGGGGTTTTTCACAACACACGTTGTTTCAAAGCAGTTTCACAGAAATTATGCATTAACAGAAAAGGAATCTGTAATATCTATAAAGTCTTAGAGGCATCATTGTGTAGTTTAATTAAATATGATTATAAATTGTGTATTAAAGTAAATGATTAAATAATAATTGTATTAATAACCCCAGTGAGCAGCTGAAGGCGACTGTAGCAAGGAACACAAAACTCCATAAGATGTTGATTAATGGAGAAAAATAACATTGGGAGAAACCAGACTCACTGTGGGGGCCAGTTCCCCTCAGACTAACATCATGATTATAATGCCAATATGACTTATGTATAAGTGCAAGTCATGGTTTAAAATGATTAAACTCAGTAAGTGTTAAGGGTCAGTGTTTAAACAAAGATTTTGTATGAACTGTTAGATTAATGACTAATGTCTTTGAAGTTCATCCTGGTTTACCTGCAGAAGTTCACATAGACGCAATTGTCCTTTGTTAGTTGGCTGATGAAGGCTTTTGTTGGCAATTAATTGATAGTCTATGTATTCCATTATAAGAGTGTAGTCCATCATTAGACCGAGGTGATGCAGGCAGAGATGAGTTTGCTAAAATAGGCTGACCTTTGCAGCTTTTAGTGCCTGTCTGTAGCTACAGACACTATCCTTCCATGCACCACAAAATACATCTAATTTTGTATTCTTCCACTTGTGCTTCATTTTCCAAGCTGCTCTCTTGAGAGCATGAGTGTGATCATTGTACCATGGTGCGGGGCTTTTTTCTTTAATTTTCTTTAATTGAAGGGGGGCGACACTATCAAGAGTGCTTGAGAAGACTGTATTTAAATTTTCTGTTTTTACATCAAGTTCTTCTGGGCTTTGTGGCTTACTATGTGTATGAGATAGATCTGGAAGATTATTAGTGAAGCTATCTTTAGTGGTCGAAAGAATAGTTCTACCTGAACGAACATTAGCTGATCGCAGTGCACAAGAGATCACTCTACAGTATCAACATCAACTCCATATGACCGAATTAAATCTAGCGTATGATTATGGCGATGAATTGGTCCTGCCACATTTTGCCTGACTCCAAGACAGTTGAGAATATAGATAAATGCTATTCCCAATGTGTCATTTTCATTATCTATGTGAATGTTGAAGTCACCAACAATTAAAGCTCTTTCCACATTAACTACAAGATCTGATAGAAAATTAGCAAATTCACCGAGGAAATCAGAATACGGCCCAGGTGATCTATATACTGTAGCAAGGGCAAAAGTCGACAGAGTTTTTTTATTTGTATCTGACAGTGTCACATTAAGCAGTATTAGTTCAACAGACTTACATTTATATCCAGTCTTAAAACCGTCACTGTAAATTGTAGCAACACCTCCTCGACTCTTCTGACAAGGCTCATGTTTATAACAATAACCTGTGGGAGATGATTCATTTAAACAATATATTGATCCGGTATAAGCCAGGTTTCAATCAGAGCACAGCCAAACTATGACCTGTAATTATTTCATTTACAATAAGTGCTTTTCTTGAAAGAGATCTAATGTTTGGATCTTTTAATAAAAACTTTTAATAAAAAAATGTGTTAAACATTTAAAAATTAATTGCATGCGTTAATGTGTTAATTTCGACAGCTCTAGTAAAAACCGAAGTGATACGTTGGGTTTTAGAATGACATGAGGGTTATTAAATGACAAAGTTTTCATTTTTGTGTGAACTATTTCTTAAAAGCAAACAAACAAGTGTTTGAGGGAGAGATTTGACCTAGAAATGTGTCTGCAGTTGTTTACACTGTTTGTCAGAAATGTCAAGGAATGTGACATTTCTAGTGCATTTTCTGCAGAACGTAACATGCTTCGGCTGCTTCTCTCTCTCTCTCTCTCTTTCTGATAGGATTATTTGTGTGTGTGTGTGTGTGTGTGTGTGTGTGTGTGTGTGTGTGTCTGTAAAAGAGAAAACACACTGCGTCTGCGCGCTGGGGGAGGAGTATCTGTGTCACACTCCCTCTCTCTCTAACACCGTCTTCTCTCCTCCCGTGTAGGCGTTTTTCCGCCCTCCCACTCTATCTCTCTCTCTCTATTTGTCTCTCTCTCTCTCCCCCTCAAGTGCAAGGCCATGTGGGACACATGATGAGGAGTTTTCACCCCTCTGCGTCTTCTGTTTCATATCTGTCTCTTTCTCTCTCCCTCTACCACTCTTTCGCTTTACGTACGGTTTGCTTGCTTCCTAATTCCAAAGTCTTTAAGCTGTACGTGAGGGAAAGACCTTCAGAGAATAATTTAGCACGAGGGAGTGAAGGATAAAGTGGAATGAAAAAACTAGCCTGCATTTTTTGCCTCGAGGGCCTCCCTACTAGCGGGCCCAGTCGAGAGAGAATGCAAGACAGAGCTACACCAAAGCCCACCCAAAACCTGCCAACACGTTCCCGTTTTGTTGCACGCTACTGCATTTGATTGCACCTGATTTTGACGCTTTTCGAACGTGGTTTGCGACA
>JAVLUX010000049.1:21058972-21068972 GCA_032164185.1 Moxostoma hubbsi | reverse complement strand
TAAATATTCATTTTTAATGGTAATTAATATTAATTTTGGACATTAATAATGACTATAATAATGCATATTTTTTTAATGTGTCTTTCTTTAGGAAGAAGTGAAGTTTGAAATGAAGTGAAATACGACCTTGCACAGGTAAATATGGATATTCATTTATTTTATTCTATGTCGTTTACCTTTTTAATTGATGTAATTTCATTATTTCGTCTTTTTTTGAAAAACAAACCGGAGTGGTCATTTAACGTGTATAGATGAGATAGTCTTGAATATTTCCTGCATGTTAAAAAGTGTGTTTCGCATTCTTCTGTAGCTGATTGTGGCGCCCTCTAGTGGTGCGTTCACATACAGCGCGAAGAACATTTTGGTTTTCTTGCGCAAGTTTGACCGCTGGATTATAAATGTGTGTTTAAACTCGCATTCACGCGAGTATCGCGAACCCGCGAGTATTCCCGCTTCTCTTCCGGAAAAGGACAGGAGGCGGAGCTTCTACGACTTGGTTCATAGTAAAGTACGACCAATAGCTAGAATCAAGTAGTCGCGCATATTTCCAGAACTTACCAGGTAGTCCGACTTCCTCGCTCACTTTCCTCCAAGCGATGTCTTTTTTCGTCTGGTCTCTGCACATGTATGACGTTGTGTCGTACAATTCCGGGTGCGCACACACACCGCTACAACCATTTTATCATCCATTTTTCCAGATTTCTTCTGCTACTACGTCAGTACGTCAGTGACATCCGGACAATCTCAATACTGATAGGCTTGAGCGACAACGCGCCAAGCTAATTTTTTGCTCATGTTGAAAAATGTCAACTCGCGAATGAAGCGAATGAAGCGAATTTGCGTGTTCGAGTCGCGCCATTTTCTTCATTCACGCCACCCAGCGCGAATTTGCGTCTATTCGCATCTTTGCATTGACTTTGTATGTAATCGCGTCGCGCGAAACGCTCGCTTCCCATTACCACGGTTTTACCACAACGCCACAGATCAGCTTGGGTTACTGTAGTAAAAGCGTGGTAAATGTTGTGGTTACTACGGTTTTACCGTGATTATTCACAAAGGATGTATTCTTGAACAACTGTTTAAAGGAATATTTCGTGTTCAATACAAGTTAAGTTCAATCAACAGCATTTGTGGCATCATATTGATTACCACAAAAAAATTATTTCAATTTGTCCCTGATTTTCTTTGAGATGCATTCTCAACTGCTAAATCATGGCCACTTCCACATGCTTGTTTGCTAGTACCTGTCATGTTCAGCTACCCAATTTGGCCTGGCATAAAACACCATCCATATTGCCCTGAAAAAATGAATTATGAACCATATTGCATAACCCTACCCAATGCATGCATGTTTCCACGCCACCGTAGTGTACCCATGTGAGGGGTTTGTGTTTAGTTCCTCTCACACGGAGTCTTTGTACTTTTCCACCGAGCAGATGGTCGCACGGTATGGCATGTGATACTGCAGTGAGGTGGCGCTCAAAAATGTAAGGGCAAATATTATACAATAGGAAACAAAAAGTGTTTTTAAACACTTATACACTGGTGCATTTTTGGGCTGCCGCCCGCAATATTTCAAACTCAAATGTAAAAGCTCACAATCACGCATATTGCAAAAAATGGGTCTCAATTTATTAGAAATCCCCCCCAGATAAAAAAAATACTCCAATTATTCATAAATAATATTGTATATGTTTATAAACTCATTTCTTCTCTATCACATTCCATCACAATACACAGATGTGAACTCTAGGTGGCGCTCTAGCGCATTTTATCCCTCACAGATGTGCTCGTCCATAGACATTCAGTCTAATGTTCAGTTCATGCACCACCCCAAATGTTTAATTAAATATCTCGGACTTCGAGTGAACATGAAACTCAATCTTGGTGTCATTAAAAAGCTGAGATCCTCCACATTGAAGATATAAAATATTTTATCATCAATGGTCAAAAATATATTTTCTGACGGTTTTGATATTTTTTTGTTTTTTTGCATGGTTTTCTTTCTGGATAGCTGATTTTGTTCTGGACATCTAAGATATAACATTGTATTATTCAGCCAAGCAAACTCACAGACACGTAAAGAGTGGCTCATTTTTTATGTAAAAGCAGATATACATTTTTTAGCTATTTGGGGCTTACAGCAGCAGTGATCGGCGCATAAATGAGACGTTTGTATTTGATCACTTACAGAAATCATATTTCACTTGGTGATTCTTTTGAAAATCTTTCGAACTGTGTTATAAGAGCAACAAAATAAACTATATGGTCACATTCCTGAGAATGAGAGCTTTCATTTGATATGTGACTTGTCCATTTATGTGCTATGTGAAATATTTCTACCCCGTTACCTCTAGGGGGCGCTATTTTTCAACGCGAATGATTTCAGGCCTTATTTTGTTATTTCACATAACATAAATGCAGAAGTTCTGATTCTAAGCTTTTCAAGTGATACCTCATATGCCTGACTTATGCATACGGAGACTTTAATGTTTGAAGCTTAAACTTATGACCCGTCGGCGGAGAAATGTATTTTGGGTGGGTTTTAGGGAGGTTTAGAGCAGTGGTTCCAAAATGTGGCGTTGGACATGAAACTGCGACTAAAATAGTTTATCTTAGAAAAGTAAACAAAAATGTGTGTATAATTAAACGTTTAGATTTATTCATATTATCATTTACTGCATTAGCCCAACAATGGAATTATTATTAACATGACACTTTGGTTAAATTCAGTCAAATGACTGATGAATTCACGCCAAAACCCCTTTGAATTGATTGGGCGAACGGTCTTTGTTGTTAGCAAGTTAAAAATGGGGGAAGCGTTTTCTCCTTCCTTTTAAAAGTTGCTAAGTCTGCTATCCTAACAGTGCGCGATTGTAGCCTACAGTTAGTTCCATTATATTATTGGCATAGACGCATTTTGGGGTTGTGCCGAACCAGTTGACGAAACACCGAAGATTTCGAAGAAGACGACGACTCTAAATCGAGTCTGATCAATGTAACTCTGTACAGTATTTTAGGAAACAAATTGGCTGTTTGCTAAACTATGTTAAAGGCCGTTCACACCAAAAACGTTTTTGTGTCCGTCCAGGGTTGGACATTTAGGGGCACTCGGGGCAAAAATGGCACCAAATATGACCCAAAAAAAATACAATAAATAAAATTATAATATGTAACATTGGATATAGTTTTTAATATTATATTGAAAATATTGCCCCATAATGTAACCATTCTGATACTGCCATCTGCTCTATTTTACAATTATTGTTCTACGTAAACACGAGCTAGATCGCCGTCCCATCAACTCGCACTGGAGCGCTATTAAGACATCGTGTCAGAACAAACATGTCAAAGAAGAACGACAACTTTAAAAGTGTGTCTTGAGACACGTGTGTTCTGTTAAATGCATTGTGCTGTATCTAGCTTTGTTTAGTGTGTGAAGCCTGAGTTGTTTAATTCACTCCCCTAACAGATTATTTAGCATGAATCTACTGTACAATGTAGCAGATCGTTAGCATCATAGGCTAATGTGTGATTAGCCATAAGAAGGGCAGTTAGCCAAGTTAGCAGTTAAATTTGCAGTTGCTAATGCACTATTCGAGCATTGGGGAGCAGGAGGCCTCTGAGACGGTCTAGGTATGTTAGCTGTGTGCTAATAATAGCATAGCAACAGACGCATATCTGTCTGGCCGTGGCAGGGGGCACAGGCGGGTATAAGGCACCAGAGGGTGTTTAGGCTAATGAGTCATCTCTGGATCACAAAACATGGTTGAATGGTCTAAACACTCAAGATAGCAGATGTGTGGCCACAAGATCCATAATAATAAATATGGCCGAAATGAATAAACCACATTGTCAAATTTGTTTGAATTGTTAAATAGTTGTTTGATCTCATTTGACCAAGCATAAGTTGATTTTAAAGGGATAGTTCACCAAAAAAAATGTAATGAACGGTCATATGGAGAAGAACTGCAAAAATTAAAGCCATAGTAACCACAAAATTTTCAAAAACATGATTACAAAATTTTTACTATAGCAAAATGGTTTATATGTGGCACCCTATTTATTTAAAACTGCAGTAAACATGACAAAAAAATATGTTTTTACCATGAATATCATGTTTCTAATATGTTTTCTGTAGTAAAACTGTGGTTAATGTTGTGGTTACTATGGTTTTAATACACATACCATATGTCAGCCATGTTTATTGTTGTAACGCGATGGTTAATGTTCATAAGGGTGGATAAAGCTATTGCAAGATAACCCAAAATAACTGTGTGGGAACACAAAACTATTGTGAGAGAATGAAAAACAAATTAGCGAGGGAACGCAAAACTTATTTCAAGGGAACGCAAAACTTTGGGAGGATTGCTAAACGATTGCAAGGGAAAGCAAACGAATGCAAGTGAATGGAAAAACTATTGTAAGGAACGCTAAATTATTTCATGGGAATGCAAAATGTTTTGTATGAGACCTCAAAACGTATTGCAAGGGAACATAACTTTAAAAGAATGCAAAACTGTTGTGAGGGAACGTAAAATAATAGCTAGGGAACGCAAGACTTACACAAAACTATTGCAGGGGAACGGAAAACTTTTTGAAAGAAAACGCAGAGCTTATTACGGGGGAATGCAAAGCGTATTGCGAGTGAACTCAAAACTTTGTTAGAGAACGTAATAAATATTGCAGGGGAACGCAAAACGTTTTTTATGAGAACTCAAAACTTTTTGCGAGTGAATGAAAAAATCAATTTTGAAGGAACGTAAAACTATTGCAAAGGAATGCGAAACTTTGAGAGAACGCAAAACTATTGCGAAAAACGCGAAACTTTGAGAGAAAGCAAAACTATTGCGAAAAACGCGAAACTTTGAGAGAAAGCAAAACTATTGCGAAGGAACGCGAAACTTTGAGAGAACGCAAAACTATTGCGAAAAACACGAAACTTTGAGAGAAAGCAAAACTATTGCGAAGGAACGCGAAACTTTGAGGGAACACAAAACTATTGCGAAGGAAAGCAAAACTTTGAGAGAACGCAAAACTATTGCGAAGGAACACAAAACTTTGAGGTAACGCAAAACTATTGAGAAGAAATGCAAAAATTTGAGGGAATGCAAAACTATTGCGAAAAAACGGGAAAATTTGAGAAAACGCAAAACTATTGTGAAGGAATGCGAAACATTGAGAGAACGCAAAACTATTGCGAAAAAACGTGAAACTTTGAGAAAACGCAAAACTATCGCGAAAAAACGTGAAACTTTGAGAAAACGCAAAACTATTGCGAAAAATGCGAAACTTTGAGAGAACGCAAAACTATTGCGAAGGAACACAAAACTTTGAGGTAACGCAAAACTATTGAGAAGAAATGCAAAAATTTGAGAGAACGCAAAACTATTGCGAAAAAACGGGAAACTTTGAGAAAACGCAAAACTATTGCGAAAAAATGTGAAACTTTGAGAAAACGCAAAACTATTGCGAAGGAACGCAAAACTTTGAGAAAACACAAAACTATTGCGAAAAAACGGGAAACTTTGAGAAAACGCAAAACTATTGCGAGGGAACGCAAAACTTTGAGGGAACGCAAAACTATTGCGAAGAAATGCAAAAATTGAGAAAACGCAAAACTATTGCGAAGGAACGCGAAACTTTGAGAAAACACAAAACTATTGCGAAGGAACGCAAAACTTTGAGAGAACGCAAAACTATTGCGAATAAACGGGAAAATTTGAGAAAACGCAAAACTATTGCGAAAAAACGTGAAACTTTGAGAAAACGCAAAACTATTGCGAAGGAACGCAAAACTTTGAGAAAACACAAAACTATTGCGAAAAAACGGGAAACTTTGAGAAAACGCAAAACTATTGCGAAGGAACGCAAAACTTTGAGAGAACGCAAAACTATTGCGAAAAAACGTGGAACTTTGACAAAACGCAAAACTATTGCGAAGGAACGCAAAACTTTGAGGGAACGCAAAACTATTGCGAAGAAATGCAAAAATTGAGAGAACGCAAAACTATTGCAAAGGAACGCGAAACTTTGAGAGAACGCAAAACTATTGCGAAAAACGTGAAACTTTGAGAAAACCCAAAACTATTGCGAAGGAACGCGAAACTTTGAGAGAACGCAAAACTATTGCGAAAAAACACGAAACTTTGAGAGAACGCAAAACTATTGCGAAAAAAGGCGGAACTTTGAGAGAACGCAAAACTATTGCGAAGGAACGCGAAACTTTGAGAAAATGCAAAACTATTGCAAAGGAACGCAAACTTTGAGAAAATGCAAAACTATTGCGAAGGAACGCAAAACTATTGCGAAGGAACACGAAACTTTGAGAGAACGCAAAACTATTGCGAAGGAACGCAAAACTTTGAGAAAACGCAAAACTACTGCGAAGGAACGCGAAACTTTGAGAGAACGCAAAACTATTGCGAAGGAATGCAAACTTTGAGAAAACGCAAAACTATTGCAAAGGAATGCAAACTTTGAGAAAACGCAAAACTATTACGAAGGAACGCAAAACTATTGCGAAGGAACGCAAAACTTTGAGAAAACGCAAAACTATTGCAAAGGAACGCGAAACTTTGAGAAAATGCAAAACTATTGCGAAGGAACGCAAAACTATTGCGAAGGAACGCGAAAGTTTGAGAGAACGCAAAACTATTGAGAAGGAACGCGAAACTTTGAGAAAATGCAAAACTATTGCAAAGGAACGCGAAACTTTGAGAGAACGCAAAACTATTGCGAAGGAATGCAAACTTTGAGAAAACGCAAAACTATTGCAAAGGAATGCAAACTTTGAGAAAACGCAAAACTATTACGAAGGAACGCAAAACTATTGCGAAGGAACGCAAAACTTTGAGAAAACGCAAAACTATTGCAAAGGAACGCGAAACTTTGAGAAAATGCAAAACTATTGCGAAGGAACGCAAAACTATTGCGAAGGAACGCGAAAGTTTGAGAGAACGCAAAACTATTGAGAAGGAACGCGAAACTTTGAGAAAATGCAAAACTATTGCAAAGGAACGCGAAACTTTGAGAAAACGCAAAATTATTGCGAAGGAAAGCAAACTTTGAGAAAATGCAAAACTATTGCGAAGGAACGCGAAACTTTGAGAAAATGCAAAACTATTGCGAAGGAACGCGAAACTTTGAGAAAACGCAAAACTATTGAGAAGGAACGCGAAACTTTGAGAAAATGCAAAACTATTGCAAAGGAACGCGAAACTTTGAGAAAATGCAAAACTATTGCGAAGGAAAGCAAACTTTGAGAAAACGAAAAACTATTGCGAAGGAACGCGAAACTTTGAGAAAACGCAAAACTATTGCAAAGGAACGCAAACTTTGAGAAAATGCAAAATTATTGCGAAGGAAAGCAAACTTTGAGAAAACGAAAAACTATTGCGAAGGAACGCGAAACTTTGAGAAAACGCAAAACTATTGCAAAGGAACGCAAACTTTGAGAAAATGCAAAACTATTGCGAAGGAACGCAAACTTTGAGAAAACGCAAAACTATTGCGAAGGAACGCGAAACTTTGAGAAAATGCAAAACTATTGCAAAGGAACGCAAACTTTGAGAAAATGCAAAACTATTGCAAAGGAACGCAAACTTTGAGAAATGCAAAACTATTGCGAAGGAACGCGAAACTTTGAGAAAACGCAAAACTATTGCGAAGGAACGCGAAACTTTGAGAAAACGCAAAACTATTGCGAAGGAACGCGAAACTTTGAGAAAACGCAAAACTATTGCGAAGGAACGCGAAACTTTGAGAAAACGCAAAACTATTGCGAAGGAACGCAAACTTTGAGAAAACGCAAAACTATTGCGAAGGAACGCGAAACTTTGAGAAAACGCAAAACTATTGCGAAGGAACGCAAACTTTGAGAAAACGCAAAACTATTGCGAAGGAACGCGAAACTTTGAGAAAATGCAAAACTATTGCGAAGGTACGCAAACTTTGAGAAAACGCAAAACTATTGCGAAGGAACGCGAAACTTTGAGAAAATGCAAAACTATTGCGAAGGTACGCAAACTTTGAGAAAACGCAAAACTATTGCGAAGGAACGCGAAACTTTGAGAAAACGCAAAACTATTGCGAAGGAACGCAAACTTTGAGAAAACGCAAAACTATTGCGAAGGAACGCGAAACTTTGAGAAAATGCAAAACTATTGCGAAGGTACGCAAACTTTGAGAAAACGCAAAACTATTGCGAAGGAACGCGAAACTTTGAGAAAACGCAAAACTATTGCGAAGGAACGCAAACTTTGAGAAAACGCAAAACTATTGCGAAGGAACGCGAAACTTTGAGAAAATGCAAAACTATTGCGAAGGTACGCAAACTAATGCGAGTGAGCCCAAATCTCATTGCGAGGAAATGCAAAACTATTTCTGAAAATGAATTCCCTTTCTGTCCTACAAGCGGCTCCATAGGAACAACATGAGGTTGAGTAAATAAAGACAGAAATTCATTTACACAGAAGATATTTTCAGAATGTAAATTTTTAGGTGAGCTGCTCCTTTAAGGCTTTTAGCTGTGTGAACAGTACAGTACACAGACTTTAAAGCAGTGTGGTTTTCAGGTGCTGTTGGCAAAGGTTAACGTTCTGCTTTAATAACAGGATGCAGCTGCTCTCCGTCATGAGCACAAGACTGACTCAGTATGCGTTTGACCAGAGCAGTGGTCCATAAGTCTTTTCTGGCCTGTCACTAAATTGCTTTTTCACATTGTTTCAGTTACAGGGAACGAAGGAAACTCTGGCGTTAACAAGGCAAGTTTGGCCAGCGCATGCTGAAAACGGGTTCAAATCAGGCTACGCGTACTGTGCCGTAAACTCGCTTGAGGAACAATGAGAGCTAGCTCGTGTACAGCCGTGGCGGGTCTGCTTTGGCATGGAGCCTTTATTGGGTATTGTCTTGTAGGTTATGACAAACCCAAATATGGTGAGTATTTCGGAAATTATGAACAAATAATGTGGAAACGGTTGCATGAATGACACGCCAGCGAGGAAATTAGCAGGACAGGCTGAGCTTGGACCGATTGTTCCTTCAGACTGCTTAGTGTAACTGTACGTGGAAACCCGATCCGGCCATTGATGATTGATCAACCCACATTCCTTTGCACTTGTGAAGCTGACAACATGTAAGGTTATGTAAGTGCCTAAAACGTTTTTTTTTTTTTTTAAAAAAAAGCGATTTTTGCCAATTTGTCAATTTTTTCAGCCCCAATTTGTTGTTGCATGTAAACATCTTTACAGGCGTTCTTACCAGCTTATCCAATGTGCGCGAGTGTTGTGCGCATGACTGTTTACGTTTTGATGCTAAAAGCTGAGAATGGGGGGCCTGGGTAGCTCAGTGGTAAAAGACACTGGCGACCACCGCTGGGGTTCGCTAGCTCGCTAGTTTGAATCCCAGGGCGTGCTGAGTGACTCCAGTCAGGTCTCCTAAGCAACCAAATTGGCCCGGTTGCTAGGGAGGGTAGAGTCACATGGGGTAACCTCCTCGTGGTCGCTATAATGTGGTTCTCACTCTCGGTGGGGCACGTAGCGTAAACATGTAAACAATGGCAAATTTTTTAGGTAAAAGCAGATATAAAGTTTTTAGCTATTTGGGGCTTACAGCAGCAGATATCGGCGCATAAATGAGACGTTTGTATTTGATGACTTACAGAAATCATATTTCACTTTGTGATTCTTTTGAACATCTTTAAAACCGTGTTATTAGAGCAACAAAATAAACTATACAGTCACATTCCTGATAATGAGAGCTTTCATTTGATATATGACTTGTCCATTTATGTGCTATGTGAAATATTTCTACCCCGTTACCTCTAGGGGGCGCTATTTTTCAACGCGAATGATTTCAGGCCTTATTTTGTTATTTTACATAACATAAATGCAGAAGTTCCGATTCTAAGCTTTTCAAATGATACCTCATATGGCTGACTTATGCATACGGAGACTTTAATGTTTTAAGCTTAAACTTTCTTGACTATACTTACTTGACC
>JAVLUX010000049.1:20958972-21053972 GCA_032164185.1 Moxostoma hubbsi | reverse complement strand
GTTAAACAGACAGACCTTGGTTGGTTTAAAAGCATTATACAAAAGCACCAGCCTGATCCAGCATGAGCCATTTAAGATGGCCTAAACTAGTCTCTAGTCTCATAGTCAAAAAAACAAACAGTATATATTTAGCACACAACACATTCAAAGGAAAATCGACCATTTGTTTTAAATTAAGCCACATAACCTTTTACAAAAACAATATATTTCCAAAAGTGTGTTTGGAATGTTTACAAAGACGTGCAAAATGGCGCGGAATCGTTTTAACTGCTGCGCTAGCTAACTTCGATGCTAGTTACAACACCGTTATAACAGAGGACATGACGCCATCTGTTGGTCATTGTAGTGCACTTTATATTGATCATTAGGAAGTGTGTTATACATATGACCACATTCTATAAACTGTCTGTCATTTTTATGGGATGAATATCACTATTATAATACCAAATTGTGTCATTCACCCTCTGTATCATTTATGATCGATGGTTGTTGTTGTCGTTGTTGTTGTTGTTGTTGTGTTAATTTGAGATACAGGCATAGCAGCTTGAAACTTAAAAAAAAAACTCTGGATCAACTTTTTAAAGAAAAGCATTTTGGTTTATTTTATATTTTATAAACCAAACCAGATGCTACATTCAGTGATATTTAGCAAACAATCTAATGCTGTAGCCTATAAAAAATCTTGTCATTGAAATGTTAACCCTCATGCTTTGTTTGGGGTCGGACCTCAAAGCTTATTGATATTTCAAACCACCAACAACAACAACAACAACAAGCATAGGCTACTTAACATTGAAATATTGGGTTTGTTTGATGTATTACTTTTGTTAACTGAGTTTGAGATACAACAGAAGGTTAACTTCAATGCTATCTGCTGACTTGGTTTGAAGGGAACATGAGATGAGTGCATTGGCCTTTGTTAATCAAAAATAGCATTGCAAAATAAATATTAAAAGGACTCATCAGAATATATTTTATCAAGAGACATTTCAAATTGCACTTGCATGAACATGAATCATGATTGATTTTCCTGCAGTATATAAGTTCTCCCAGCTGTGCGCTTCAAAAGTGCTTTGCACAAACGATCATTTTTCACTATTATGCAAGTCCCTAAAAGCATTTCAGTATCTTGCAATCTCATTGTCGGGGATGTTTGTTATTTTATTTCAAACAAAGTCCCAACCATGACAATTCTCTGATGTTTTATTCCGACACATTTTCCAAGTTCATTCTTTTGCAAGATACTGATGATTTTGAATAATTCTCTTCACTGTCTTGCAACATGCAGCGTTCAGTATCAAAATGCAACTCTTGGATTGCTAAAACACTTTTTGTTCATCTTTACTTGATTCTGGCATTATTTCTCTCTGGTTTGATACCAGAATCGGTAAGACACAGCAAAAATACCACCAAAAGTGACCAAAATGACCCATACAATTATTTGTTACCTAATGATTCATTTGATTTGATTTAAGCCGGGATTAGCTGTATATATTGACCAAATATATCTGTAGGCCTATATAATCTGTACGTGCTGTCTCAGATGTGAGATTTTGTGTTGTAGGTCTGAAGACTTCAAACTACTCCAAAACAGTTACAAAAACTATTTGAGCAAACTTGTGCACAATTGTGTAATGTTTTCTTGTGCATTATTAACAACTACTCTAATGTCAAATTGATTGATTTTACATAATGGATTATACACGGTATATGGTTAGAAACAATGTCCTCATTAAGGTAATCAAAAAGTGAATGAATAAAAGCCCCTTTACAAAATGTATATCTGACACTGTCTTCAATATATTAATAACACAGTGTAAAAAATCTGTTTAAATTCACAGTAAAACTGATTCATTGATCATTGTTAAAAAACACTATTTGATATTGTTAATATTTCAACCGACATGTACAACAGAAATCTGTGAATGTACATGTTTTACTGTAAATTACACGATCATTTCTACTTTTAATACTATATATATATATTTGGCGTTAACAGAATGAGAACATGGATCCATCATGCCTTGTTACCACTGTGCAGGCTGGTGGTGGTGGTGTAATGGTGTGGGGGATGTTTTCTTGGCACACTTTAGGCCCCTTAGTGCCAATTGGGCATCGTTTAAATGCCACGGCCTACCTGAGCATTGTTTCTGACCATGTCCATCCCTTTATGGCCACCATGTACCCATCCTCTGATGGCTACTTCCAGCAGGATAATGCACCATGTCACAAAGCTCGAATCATTTCAAATTGGTTTCTTGAACATGACAATGAGTTCACTGTACTAAAATGGCCCCCACAGTCACCAGATCTCAACCCAATAGAGCATCTTTGGGATGTGGTGGAACGGGAGCTTCGTGCCCTGGATGTGCATCCCACAAATCTCCATCAACTGCAAGATGCTATCCTATCAATATGGGCCAACATTTCTAAAGAATGCTTTCAGCACCTTGTTGAATCAATGCCACGTAGAATTAAGGCAGTTCTGAAGGCGAAAGGGGGTCAAACACAGTATTAGTATGGTGTTCCTAATAATCCTTTAGGTGAGTGTATATATATATATATATATATATATATATATATATATATATATATATATATATTAAAATATTTTTAAATTTGTTTTTCAGCATATTTTCTTAATAAACTTCTTCAGTATGTTGTACAGAAATTACACATCATTAATTGATTAAATGTTAATATATCAACCTACTTGCACTACAAAAATCTGCAAATTTAATAATAATTTATACTTTTAATATTTTAGTTTTTCCAATATGCAGGTATGGTCACTTCCTGTACATATAAATCATGTCTAAGAATATATAATATTTTACTATAAATTAAAAGACAACTTTTACTTTTAATATTAAAAATATATTTTTTACTGTATATATATATATATATATATATATATATATATATATATATGCATTGCTTTCCATATTACTATACAATGTATAAATATACATATTTTCTTAATTTATTGTTTTAGTAAACAATTATGGTACAGTCACTTACATTAAACCAATTTCTGTGAATATATAATATTTTTTTACTGTAAATTAAAAGATAATTCATACTTTTAATGCTAGAAACAATATTTTAAAGTGAAACTATATGCATTGCTTTCAATATGTACTTTATATATATTTTTCTTAATAAAGTTTTTTCAGTATACAGGTCTGGTACGGTCACTCACATAAAGCAAAATTAAGAGTTTTTTACAGGAGTGTTCTAATATTCTTTCTCCATTAAAATGAAAAATATTTGTAAAGTTGAAACAGTGATTAGGCAAACTAACAGGTTGGCAGACAGAATGGTCTCAAAATGCTTTCCATTGCACAAGCACTTTGAGGAAAGACACTGAGTTTATATTGTGAAATCTACCAGAAATACATTTTGGGTTTGCAATGATATTGCACCCAGGGGGGAAGAGGGAGGGCAAATGGGGCAGATTTCAGGGTGAGTTGCAACAGAAAGCATCCCTATGAAGGTGAGGTCCTCTCCTCTGGAGAAGCTCCAGGAATGGCTGCCAGTCGAGGGATCGAAGCCCATCACGTAGTGTTGGGAGCTGGGAAGAAATAGGATGTTTGGTTGGGGACTCTAGAGGACTGGAACGCTCCCAAGGGCTGAAGTGCTGGCTTGCTTTTTAACTCACTATGTACAGTGGCCCAAAAAGTATCTGGACACTTAAGACACATGCACTTTAAATGTCTGAATGTCATTGCAATAGATTACAAAATATGTGCTCTGCACTCAGAAGCGTCTACAGTAACTTCCCTTTTTTATCCATTTTTGCTCAATGGTTTTTAATTGGTTGTGTCGGTGATTTTAAGAGGATGCCTGAAGTCTGAAGGTCTCTGAACCTCTCTTAGAATACAAAATAATTTTACTAATTTTTAACCGCAATGTACACTGAAATGCATTAAAATGACATATACACATGTTCACTTCACTAAGAGAATAATTCGATTAATAAATGCCTCATGGGGGCGATCCAGCCTGCAAAACTTGTATATGACACAATTCCTAATATGAATTAATCATAAGTATTAATAATGTTAATATGTAGTGAGGACAAAGTATTATTTTGAACATGTCTAGGCCATATTTCTCCCCAAAATCAAAAAGAAAAAATAATAAATAATATTTTGCATAAGGAAAATTACATTTTGTGCGTGTGACATTATTTTAATGGCAATTTCGTTCACACTTCCCAAAAAAATATGTTTTGTTTTCTTAATTCACTATTTTTTTTTTATTATTAATAATTGTGAAACATCCTGTATGGACTCTGATGATATTATTATTATTATTATTAATTAAAAATAATAATAATAATCATCATCATCATCATCATGAATTAAATGCAGTACAACACATACTACAATGATGCATACATACTTCAAATAATTTAAATAATATTTTAAATATTTTTTAAATATTTTTTTTACACTATAATAACAGTCATTTTTTAATCATTACAATAACGATAATTTTCATTAAAATAACGTCACAATGGAAAACATCAAAACTGTCCTATAAAAATTGGCTTCATTTTTTTAATGCTAAATAAAAATTATTATTTTATATCTATATCATTGCGGTATAATCAACATTATTTTAAGTCTTGTTACTATTCAATCATTCAGTGTTTTTATTTTCGTAAATTCTATTTGCCATTTTATCTTTTGTCTTGTGTTTTAATTCATTGTATTATTATTATTATTATTATTATTATTATTGAATTGCTATTGCTCTGTGTGCAATATCTGCACTGCATGCACTAAATGTTACTCTATCATGCAGCGATGTCCTGAAGTCTGTCCAATGTCACCTCCTCATGCACTGGCTCTTCTACACAGTAGGCCCACATTATGAATGCTCACGTTAGGGGGCATCCTGCGCCCTCACAAGCGCATCGCGCTCTGATTGGCTGAGCGCTGAGGTGTGTCAGGGGGTGTGACGTCATGACGCAATTTCCGGGCGGCTCGCGACGGCTGCAGCTGCAGTTTTGACAGCGCGAGATCTGCGCGCGAGCAGTGCAGGGAGTTTATATAAATTACATTTAAAGATATTTTCATCCGGTGATCGCGCTGACAGCACCGCCATCAACCCGCTGACGGTTCACGGTTCGATGTTTGACGCGCAGTGGCCGCTGAAACTAAAGGTGAGATGTTTATGTGTTTGTTAACAAGTATGAAGTGCAGATGAACATACTGTACTGTCAGCACGGGCCCGAAGACACATGACTGAGTCTCTCATACACTTTACTCTTCTGCTTTATTCTATTCTATTCCGTTCTGCTGTCATGGTCGATTATGTTTCTTTACTTCAACTCTGTTCAGTTGTATTCTGTTCTATTATATTCTGGACTGAAATTTTATTCTGTCCTATTCTATTCGATTATATTTTACTGTATACTCTTATGTTGCATTCTGGTCGTTTCTGCTATATTCTATTCTACTTTGTTGTTTGCATTTTTTGCATCTCTTCAATTCTATTTTACAATTCTATTCCATTCTCTATTCTGTTCTGTTCAGAACTTTTGCTATTCTTTTCTATTATGTTGTATTGTAATCCATTCTATGTTTTTCTACTGTGTGGAATTGAGTTATGTTCTATTCTATTCTATTTTACTTTGTTTTTTGTATTCTGTTCAATTCTATAATATTCTGTTCAGAACTTCCTCTATTCTATTATGTTGTATTCTAATCCATTCTATGTTTTTCTACTGTGTGGAATTGAGTTATGTTCTATTCTATTCTATTTTACTTTGTTTTTTGTATTCTGTTCTGTTCAATTCTATAATATTTGTTCAGAACTTCCTCTTTTCTATTCTATTATGTTGTATTCTAATCCATTCTATGTTTTTCTACTGTGTGGAATTGTGTTCTGTTCTATTCTATTTTACTTTGTTTTTGTATTCCGTTCTATTCTATTATATTCTGTTCAGAACTTCCTCTATTCTATTCTATTCTATTATGTTGTATTGTAATCCATTCTATGTTTTTCTACTGTGTGGAATTGTGTTATGTTATATTCTGTTCTATTTGATTTTGTTTTTGTGATCTGTTCTGTTCAATTCTATTATATTCTGTTCAGAACTTCCTCTATTCTATTCTATGCTATTCTATTATGTTGTATTCTAATACATTCTTTTTTTATACTGTGTGGAATTGTGTTCTGTTCTGTTCTATTTTACTTTGTTTTTGTATTCTGCTCTATTCTATTATATTCTTTCCAGCGCTTCCTCTATTCTGTTCTATTCTATTCTACTCTGTTGCATTCTGATCTGATATTTTCTATTCTATTCTACTTTGTTGTTTGTATTCTGTTCTAGGCTATTCTCTTCTGTTATTCTATTTTATTCCATTCTTTTCTACTTTGCTGAATTCTGATCTGCTCTTTTATACTCTAGTCTACATTGTCTTTGGTATTCTGTTCTATTCTATTATATTCTGAACATCCACAATTCTATTGTATTCTATTCTATTATGTTGTTTTCGAATCGTTCTGTGATTTTCTACTGTTTAATTGTGTTCTGTTCTATTCTATTCTACTTTGTTTTTGTAATATGTTCTATTCTAGTATATTCTGTTCAGAACTTTCGCTATTCTATTCTATTCTACTTCTTTGTTTGTTTTCTGTTCTAGGCTACTCTCTTCTGTTATTCTATTCCATTCTTTTCTACTCTGTTGCATTCTGATATGCTCTTGTATACTCTATTCTACTTTGTTTGTGGTATTCTGTTCTATACTATTATATTCTGTTCAGAACGTCTGCTATTGTATTCTGTTATATTCTTTACTGTTCTGTTCTATTCTTAACCATTCTATTTGTTTCTACTGTGTGGAAGTGTATTCTATTTTATTCTACTTTGTTTTGTATTCTGTTCTATTATATTTAATTATTTTCTGATATGCTATTCTATTCTACTCTATTCTACTCTGTTGTCTTCTATTCTGTTCTATTTTATGTTGTTCTACTCTGTTGCATTCTGATCTGTTCTATTTTACTTTGTTTTTGTATTCTGTTCTATTCTATTGAATAATATTCCTATATGTTATTCTATTCTACTCTACTCTGTTGTCTTCTATACTATTCTTTTCTATTATAATACATTTTATTTATTTATAATTTGTGGAATTGTGTTATTCTACTCTATTTTACTTTATTTATATAATCTGTTCTATTCTATTTAATTCGGTGTTCCAATATTTTATTCTATTCTACTCTACTCTGTTGTCTTCTGTATTATTCTGTTCTATTCTATTCTATTCTATTCCATTTTGTTTTGTTCTGCTCTGTTGCTTGCTAATCTGTTCTATTCTATTCTCTTTTAATTTGTTCTTGTATTCTATTCTATTTTGTTCCTATATTTTATTCTATACTACTCTGTTTTCTTCTATACAATTGTTTTCTATTCTATTCCATTCTATTTTGTTCTACTCTGTTACATTCTGATCCGTTTTATTATGTTCCATTCTACTTTGTTTTTGTATTCTGTTATATTCTATTGAATTATTTTCCAATATGTTATTCTATTCTATACAATTCTTTTATATTCTATTCCATTCTATTTTGTTGCATTCTGATCTGTTTTATTATGTTCCATTCTACTTTGTTTTTGTATTCTGTTCAATTCTATTGAATTATTTTCCAATATGTTATTCTATTCTATTCTATTCTATGTTGTAATATCCTCCTCTGTAATTTTTACTATGTCATATTACTGTATTGTGTTCCATTATGTTGTTTTTATTTTCTATTCTGTTCTTTTCTATTGTTTTCTATTCTATTCTTTTGGATGCATTTTATTCCATTTCTATTACTGTTTCTTTGGCTCATAATTTATATTATACGGAGAAATCGTTTTTTAGCAATATGCAGGACTTGTACTGTAACACTGTCATTATTGCGCAATGGTTTTATAGTTTTACTGCAGAGTTTGAGTCCATTCAAAGTGTTTGGAAGAGCTAGAGCTATCCACCTTATTTTGCATGTCCGGCAAATATGTGTATGTTTTGCTGGCATTGACCGTGCACGGTGTAAATAAATAGAAGGATATTAATACCAGAGTTTGTGATCTGGACTTATAAACTATCACACAACCACAGGATATACAGTAGAATTATGTGGCAATATCGGCTCATTTCTAACGTCAGCAGTTATAGTAAAAGAGTAAGTAAATCATTCACTTGTTGCAGTATGTTGTTGTATTGAAGAGATGGTAATAATATCTGCTTTCATGTCCCCATGTAAACCTCCATTCATGTACCTGCATAACCTCCAATGATGCTTTATTTATTCATTTCCAAAGGCGATGTTTCATAAGCCATGCCGAATAAGTGATCTGTGTGTCTGTTTACTATACACCGCTAAGAAAGAGAGAATGCTCTCTGACAAGAACGGAGAGTAAAATGCATGCATTATTTATTAATAAGATGAAACAAGATGCAGTTTTGGTGCAAGGAAAGTTGAAGCAGCTTTCTTCTCTCTGCTGGTAGTGTAAAGTCTGTGGAGGCGTGTCAGATGGTGCGGAGGACTGTCCGTGTCAGCGCCTGATTTCATTCATTCTGCTTGTGAAACAGTGTGTGATGAAACGATGGCAAAGTTCGATAAACTGTAAAATTATACGTGACCAAAGCCAAAGTGTTTATGAAAATCGTAATTAATGATAATAACATGTAGACATTTATTGCTAGCCTGTAATCAATAATGTAGTACTGTTGTATAGCTAAAATAGCTGGAAGTGGCACACGTTCACGGTTGATAATGGCGGCGCTCTAATTTGCTGAAAAATAAGGTGGATGGATTTACAGACTTGTGCTTTCGGATTTCGGTGAGTTTGTCAATGCAGTCTAATGTCACACTTTTGATCCGTCCCAGCTGGATTTTCCCATACAAACTGGTCTTAGGACATCAGATAGTTTTGTTGACATTATTGCATTCTGGATTTGAGAGTGGCACATTTTTGCTCCTGTTGTGATTGGGAAGTTTCCGTGTGTCCATTCAAACTCAGGAACAGCTCACCGTTGGGTTTGTTGTGCACCTTTAATCGCTGAGTTTTATTATAGGCTAAAAATACAGTACACTAGAGTCTCCCAGAGTTATCCTGTAATCTACATTTACTGCGCTGTTTCTGTGCCAGGCCTGGTGTCATTTAATGCACCCTTACAGCACATCTATGTTGTTAAGCATGTCTTCCTGAAATATTCAGCGTGATAAAGCTGCTCGCTGTGTTATCTATATATGCGATTGCTTCTGTTTCGTAATGTGTTTGCCGAGCTGCAATATAGGGTTTATTGCCTGATAAATGTCCATATTGTCCAAAGATTGGGACTGATACACCAGAACAAATGAGAGAAGAATTATATATATATATATATAATGTCTGTATCTGATTTTTGACCTCAGGAAAGTACTTAGAGTCCCAATAAACCTTTTTTCTTTACTCATGTTTGAAACCCAGAGGTTACGTGGTTCATCTGTGTTCCAGCATGCATCATCATGCTTCTTAGTAATTTGATTCAGTACCTGTCTGAGACCCGCGAGCTACAAGAATTTCAATGTTTGTTTTTTTTTCCATTTCAGGTGATAACTGACAGTTTCAGATGAGCATTTCTGATCACAAATATATTCACGTTGATCTGGGTATAGGGTTGCGCCAGCCATTCGTAAGGTCTTCTATTGGGATGTGGTGGCGGTGGCGTAGTGGGCTAAAGCACATAACTGGTAATCAGAAGGTTGCTGGTTCGACCCCCACAGTCACCACCATTGTGTCCTTGAGTAAGACACTTAACTCCAGGTTGCTCCGGGGAGATTGTCCCTGTAATAAGTGCACTGTAAGTCACTTTGGTGGTGGTGTAGTGGGCTAAAGCACATAACTGGTAATCAGAAGGTTGCTGGTTTGATCCCCACAGCCACCATCATTGTGTCCTTGAGTAAGACACTTAACTCCTGGTTGCTCCGGGGTAATTGTCCCTGTAATAAGTGCACTGTAAGTCACTTTGGATAAAAGCGTCTGCCAAATGCATACATGTAAATGGTTCATACTAGTAGAAAGTAAAGTAGTTTAGTTCGTTTGTAACTAACTCTGAACTTAATTTGGTTGCACTATTTGTTCTTAGTCTTAACGTAAGCGCTTAGTAACTTTAAGACCCTAGAAATGGTTTGAAGAGTGTTTTCCCCCCATGTTTCCCCCAATTTAATAATTTCTGATTAACCACGGAAATCGATCCCTATGGAGGTATATTAATGACAGGTGTCTTTGCAAGCACGCTCAGTTGCTGAATTGAAAAATAAAGGCATTGCATGAACAGTGTTTGCATTTTTGGGGGATGCAGTTGCATATGGTTGTATATTTAAGCTGTGAGTATTTCAAATGAAAGCATTTCGAACAATAATACATTTTCACCTTCCAAAATTCAGTTAAATAATAATACAAAAAATCTATATTGTTCAACAGGGAATATTTGTTCCATTATAAATAATCCACCTCTAAAATTTCAGTGGTTTAAATTCAATTGGAAATTCAACCTTGCACATCCTGGCATTGCAGGAAAAGCAGTAGAGTGCCGATGCACAATCTTCTATTCTTCACCACTAATTGGTGCAATGAATGGGTTGTTGATATAGATCAAGAGCAACTGCTTTTCCTGCATTGACATGATGTTGAAGGTTGAATTTTCAACCAAATTTGAACCATTGTAAAAGACGAATTTGCAAAGCGAAATATAATGGACCAAATGTTTCTCGTGTCAGAACATGTCTCTCTCTCTCTCTCTCTCTCTCTCTCTCTCTCTCTCTCTCTCTCTCTATCTCTCTTTCTGTCTGTCTGTCTCTCTGTCTGTCTGTCTCTCTCTCTCTCTCTCTCTATCTCTCTTTCTGTCTGTCTGTCTCTCTGTCTGTCTGTCTCTCTCTCTCTCTCTCTCTCTCTCTCTCTCTGTCTGTCCCTCTCTCTCTGTCTCTGTCTCTCTGTCTCTCTCTCTCTCTCAGGGTGTTGGTAAGGGAGATTTTCCGTTTGCAATCTGAGACGTCTAATCAGACCCTTTCTTAGTTATTCTGTAAGAGAATGGAGAATGTTTATTTTCCCAAAACAGGATTTTCAGGTTTGGCTAACTGGCTTTCTGTCCTAACCTGCTGTCTGTCTTTCCTTAAGTGTTAACGTCAATGCAAGCACGTACTGAATAGTCTACCTTGACAAGAACATCTGATAACATTTCTAATTAGAAGAATAAATCACCAAAACAGTTGCATCTTTTCACCACCATCAGGCTCCAGAAAGGACAAAAAAGCACCATGAAAATATATAATTAATTCATATGATTTGTGCACTTGTCTTATGAAATAGTATAATTACTTTGTGGAACACAAAGTCATTATTCACTGATAATCTTCACAACTATCATTCATGGCAATTAATAAATGGTGCATTTGGACGTGTCGTGCAAGGTTTGACGTCATTGACGACTAGGAGTGTAACAGTATGACAGTATTAAGGTGCCTTGCTAAAATTGTCAGCAGTTTAATATGTATTTATGATATAGGGTACAATGGGGCTATACGTTTTTTGTTTTTCTGGTCACAAAGTGTCTCAAGATTTTTCAACATCATGAAAAATCCATGAAATTTTACCACATGTAGGGTAAAAGGCTCCCTCAGTTGGGGAAAAATGCCCCCTAGGGGGTGTTTTAGTGATTTAGTGTAAATAGATTTGAGACCACATGTTTTGGGAGAAAAACTTTTGCCCCGTTGTACCCTACCGTATTTTCCAGAAATAAATTCGCACCTGAAAATAAGTCGCACCAGGTCAAAATCGCATTGTTCAGAGAAAAAACAAAACAGATAAGTGGCATCTCTGTTGGTCAATTCTAATAAAAGTAATGGGAGAATCTTGAACGCTCAACCAAGGAGCTCTGAGCGCCCCACAGTCAACGGATGTAGAAAGGAAGTCCCGCCTTACAGTTAAAAGAGCCAATCACCTTTTAGATACAGACATCACCTGTCAATCAACTCTAGAAAGCACATGTGCATTAGCTATACAAGCTGGAAATATGAGGTAAAGAATCACAATTTATGATGAACTGTGACACCGTTACTCAACTGCTATTGGTTCTTGAGGGGTTGTGATGCATTTAGAAACGATAATTAAAAGCTATGGCAGGATGGGGGTCTGGGTATCTCAGCGAGTATTGGCGCTGACTATCACACCTGGAGTCGTGAGTTTGAATCCAGGGCATGCTGAGTGACTCCAGCCAGGTCTCCTAAGCAACCAAATTGGGCCGGTTGCTAGGGAGGGTAGAGTCACATGGGGTAACCTCCTCGTGGTGGTGATTAGTGGTTCTCTCAATGGGGCGTGTGGTGAGTTGTGTGTGGATCGTGGAGAGTAGCATGAGTCTCCACATGCTGTGAGTCTCCACGGTGTCATGTACAACGAGTCACGTGATCAGATGCGCGGATTGACGGTCTCAGAAGCGGAGGCAACTGAGACTTGTCCTCCACCACCCGGACTGAAGCGAGTGACCGCGCCACCACAAGAACCCACTGAGTAGTGGGAATTGGACAATCCAAATTGGGGAGAAAAGGGGATTAAAAGCTACGGCAGAATGGAAGATTATCAGTGAATAGCTTTCCCAAAAATGCAAAGTTTATCATCTTCTGATTCATATTGTCAAAATGCACCGTCAAAGTATCATAAAAGTAGTCCATGTTACTTGTGCGCTATATTCCAAGTCAAGAAACGTCACAATAGCATTGTGTGAGAAATCTAAGTCGTTATTCAGTGGTAATCTTCTCAAATCTCATTCACGCTTCAATATTAAAAAATGCTGAATTTGGACAAGTTGCGTAAGAGTTGGTGCTATTAAAGGTAACTGCCATTGGTTCTGGCACGTCAAATGACAGATTGTGATGCATTTAAAGAGATATTTAAGAGCTTCAACAAAAGAGAAGATTATCAGTGAATGACGACTAACATATCTGTCTTGAAATTGCTTCAAAAGACTTGAATATAGGCTACTTTTATGATACTTTTAAGGTACTTTTGCCCTTTTTAGAGCTTAAATCACCATCCATTTTTATTCTATGTAGATTGGAAGTCGGATATTTTGCCTAACACGCCTTTTGTGTTTCGTGAAAGATATAAAATACACTGCAAATAATTAAAAATAAAAAAAACGTTGTTACTGAGTATTTTGGTTTTGTTTTCCATTTAAAACTGCTTGGGAAACGAAACGACATACTGTAGATATTTTGTCTTGTTTTCGGAGAAAACTGTAACATTTATGCTTATAACAAGAAAAAACGATTTGCCAATAGGGTGAGAGAAAAAAACTCCATTTAAAGGGGAAACAAGTTTATTTTTCTTCCTCCATTGGCAAATAGTTTTTAATTATTTTAAGCAAAAATTCCACCAAATTTTGTTCGATTTCTCTGAAAACAAGATTTAATATCTAATGCCATTCTGCTTCATCATGTAATGTTTTCATGTTTTAATATAGGATATTTTGATATATTTAACCTGAAAATAAGACATCATTGCATGATGATCATTTTCTTACAAACTCTCGATTTACCAATATTTAATGCATGTATGCATGACTATTTTATACACTGTTTACATTATTTTATGCCAAGTTACTCCATCGAAACAGCCATGCATGTACATATTTGACCATTTATTGCAGTATCAGCACATTCAATTCATGCAAGTATTTGTAAACCCAGTGTTTAAATAGTCTGACAGACAGAAAAATAGATTTACTGATCCCAGAGGGCAATTGTAGTTTAAGCCAAAACAGAGAAGTTTCAGATGTGTCACTTCCCGTGCTTTGACCTGGCGCTGTCTCATTGCAGATTTAGTGAGACGCATCTGTCCTGACAGACAATACTGATGTTCTGTCTGAAGGCCGCACAAACCGTCCATCACACTAAATGAGCGTGTGACAGACAGACAGGCCGTAAGCAGCTCAGAAATGACTGTTAATGATCCACGAGTCTTTGCTGAGGTCTTTCTTTCATCCGTGTGAGAGTCCAATAGAGTATGGTACAACCAAGCTTTTACTTCAGTTTAAATGTAGTTTTACAGAAAACTGTGCATGCAAAAAAATTGGTTCTCGTTGAGTATTTTTGTCTTGCTTTCCAGTAAAAATATTGCAACATTCTTAAAACAAGATGCATTTACTTGAGAGAAGCAAAATGACATATTTTGTCTTGTTTTCAAAGAAATCGAACTAAATTTAGTGTTGCTTATTCTTATAACAGGATGGCTATTTAACAAGATAACTGCTTGTAACTGTTTTCCAATGGGGAAATAATAATAATAAAAAAAACTTGATTCAAAGGGGAAAGAAGTTTATTTTTCTTCCCGCATTGGCAAATAGTTTTTACTTGATTTAAGCATAAATTCCACCAAATTTTGTCCGATTTCTCTGAAAACAACACTTGATATCTCATGCCATTTTGCATCTTACGTCATCTTTTCTTGTTTTAAAGATGTTTAGACATTTCTTAGTGGACAATAAGACAAAAATACTCAGTGTGGCTTGTATCGTTGAATATTGAGAAAAAAAAATCATTTGAAACATTTGCTGAAGAAGCTAAATAATGACTATTTCTGTCAGGAAGACTCGCAGACTTGAGTGAGATTGAAGATGACTTTTATTTGATGATTATAAAACAAAAAGTAATGTCTCTCTTTGGCGTAACCCTGTCTGGCGGTCCGAAGAAGTTGTACTTGGAACCATCATATCCTGCCGGAGATTGGAGGCAGGGGCGAGGAGCCTAACCCCGTGCAGGATGGGACTCAACAGGTGGTGCTGGGGTGGAGGAGGGTGCCTTATAAAGCAATGGCTTACATGTGATTGGCTGGGAGTTACCCAGCTAATGGTGCGATGATGTACCGCTGTTAGTCTTCCCGCTAGAACTACGCTGCACTTACATAACCAGGATCCGACACTTTTAATACCACCGGCCAATGTGGCCTGGTAGAGGAAAGAATTTACCAGAGAGTCAAATTTCTTACTGGCCAATTTGTATTTATTTATTCATTTTTAATTGTATTTTAAGAGTTGATTTTATAGACATGAGAGAAATATAAACAATAGTGTAATCCAGTTACACCGTTGCACGTTACAGTATGTCTCGCGCTGTTGATTTAAAAGAAACGGCTCAAAAGAGCCATTTGTTTTGATATCGTTCTACTGGTAGCGATGTCTTATCTCGAGCTGTAGATACAGTAGTAATGAGAGTTGCTGCGGTGCTTAATACTAATAGTAATACAGAAAACACAAATTTTTTGTCTGGTAATCTGTCCGCATCGCTGGAAGAATGAACGTTATGGAAACGTTAATCTGTGGTTGTGAGTAATTAAAAATTACTCACACATCCAATGGAAATCCAAGACTGGTCTTCCCTTCATCCCGATGACATGACCGCTCCAGTTGCTTTCATCTTGCTTCAAGATTTACTGCTAACGGTAATTAATCCGCTTAGCCCCGCTCACCACGCCAGCGAACTGTTGAGTATTGTAAAGCCTTAAGGACATGAGCAACGCTATGATCTTAAATACGTGCCAACTTCATTTTCAAATGCCCAAAGTATACAAACAGCATTGATCTATTAAGATTTTACTTACCCAGCCACAGAATTGCCACAATGAATGCGTGCACAATCGTAATTTGATATCTGTATTAAATATAGCCTAATTATGCGATTAAAGCACTGAATCCACCTTCGCTCACCATGAACCAGTGGACACAGAGCAATGAGACTTTCTAGCTAATGAATAAGAGCTGTTCTATGTAAACACCTGTGACCTCAATGACTGCAGGCCTATAGAGCCCCCTTGAGGACAAAAGTGGAACATGTAAAATTATTTTACAAGCTCACACAATCTGATAGAACGGAATAAAGCACCCACAACAGTGGCCTGTGACAAATAGAAAATGTACCCACATTTGGCACTTGGTGGGTGTTAATTTTGGATCCTAACTACAGCTACCATAATGATGTGAGTTTATGTGCTTTACGAATTGTTCTAAGCATAAATTCCACCAAATTTTGTTCGATTTCTTAAAACAAGACTCAATATCTTACGCCATTTTATGGATTTTACAGGGAAATATAAGACAAAAATATTTTTGTATTGTACAGCAAGACGTGTAAAATTTCTAAAAACCCGATCGAAATTCCTGAGGGAACTCATGACTCAAATTTTTACATTTTATTCTAAAAATTCTATTTAATTCACAAAAAAATATTTGAAAACTATGAAATATTTGGATACTGATGAAATTAAGTTTCAGCGCTTGTGTTAATTGTCCATCTCAAAACTATTCCAACTATTCCATGATCACAAATGAAATCGAGATGTTGCTTCCCAAAATTCACGTCAATTCAGGTTTAATCACATTTCCCTCTAGCGCGACTCATTTCTTGATACCTGGGAAATGAATGGGTTCTTTTCCCGCATTTACGCTCTAAAATTATACTTCTACTCCTGTGACGTTTGGTTTAGGATTGGGATTTGGGTTAGGGTGTATGGTTAATAAAATATGCATTTCTCTTGACTGTATTAAATAATTTATACTTGCTTTTGCCGCCACTCTGTGGACAACCTTGGCGTTACTCTCAACAACACTTCCAGCTCCGGCCACTGGGGGCAGTGGTTTGAATTTTGTGAAGCACAGAGCGACTTCAGCAGCGAAACAATAAGAAAAAGCAAAAGAAAAAATCAATGAAAAATCATGATAACTAACATTTATTTGTCTTTGGATCAAACATTTATTAATAAAGTAAATATGCTCAGTTTTGAGTTCACGTTTAAAGGACTTGCTCGCTAAAAGTCAAACTCCCTGAATTTCCACTGAGCCGTCTCTCAACAGGATTAGATTATGAGCTGGGCCTGTTTAGTCATCTCATCTGATTCAGCTACCAGGTGACCTGATTCCTCTCAGATAAAACCACTTCCAGTCATTTCGGTGCTTTTAAACTGTCCCAAAGATAACTTGTGGATTTCAAATTGTGAAAGTCTTCACTCTTCCACCACGCGGATGTAGTTCAACCCTCATGCCACTGCAATAATGTTACCGTGAGAAGTGTGCCACACTGATGCAACTGGGTTTTGGTGTCTGGTTTTGTTGATAACCCCCAACACATCATGGAGGTCAGGCTGTGTGTCTTATTGCAACTTGAAACAAGACACGTACAGTTGGCGGGTGAATCATTTTCTAATGAACACTGCTGGATGATTAGTACTTTTCCATGTATAAAGACAAACAATCAGAAAATCAAATCACGTGCATAAACTCGGGAGGGTGGTTGGGTTTGTTGTGGTTTTGCACTGACTCTTATACTAGGAATAAAGTTTAGTTTTATTGTTGTTTTTCTTATCTATTTTTGGAAAAATCTTTGTTGGAAGGCATGGTCGTTTCACTGTTAGTGCAAGGAACAAGCAAATGCTTTCAACGTGAAATCAACTTTCATAATAATAGTCCCGGGTTTAATTGTGATAACTAACAGGTAGCGATATAGTGTGACAAAGATACATGTATACTACATTGTACATTATAGCAGTTTAAAAGTAGCTTCACCAACAACACCATGTGCGCTTACACAAATGATCTTACAGCGATTATACTTAATAAACTCACTGCATACAATCAATTAATAAAATAAGCAATTACAACTAGGGATGCACCGATACCACTCTATCTCTTCCGATCCCATTCCGATATTGGAAATCTCAGTATCGGCCGATTCCATAATCGGTTTAGAATATTTGTACATTATTGTGTGGAAATAATTGGGGTACTAGCATGTGTTAGCATGATTCTAGCATGTTTTTAATATGTTTCAACACTTCACTAGGTGATGCTAGGATGTGTTAGCATGATTCTAACACGTTTTAGCATGTTTTAACACTTCGCTAGGTGATGCTACATGTGTTAGCATGATGCTAGCACGTTTTAGCATGTTTTAGCACTTCGCTAGACGATGCTAGCATTTGTTAGCATGATGTTAGCACATTTTTAGCATGTTTTAGCACTTCGCTAGCCGATGCTACATGTGTTAGCATGATATAGAACGTTTTTAAAATGTTTTAGCACTTCGCTAGACGATGCTAACATGTTTTAGCATGATGCTCGCATGTTTTTAGCATGTTTTAGCACTTCGCTAGGCGATGCTAGCATGTGTTAACATGATATAGCACGTTTTTAACATGTTTTAGCACTTCGCTAGACGATGCTTACATGTGTTAACATGATGTTCGCATGTTTTTAGCATGTTTTAGCACTTCGCTAGGCGATGCTAGCATGTGTTAACATGATATAGCACGTTTTTAACATGTTTTAGCATTTTGCTAGGCGATGCTAGCATGTGTTATCATGATGCTAGCACGTTTTTAGCATGTTTTAGCACTTCGCTAGGCGATGCTAGCATGTGTTAAGGATGATGCTAGCACATTTTTAGCATGATTTAGCATTTCGCTAGGCGATGCTACCATGTGTTAGCATGATGCTAGCACGTTTTTACATGGGGTTCTTTAATTAGTATTGAAACACAGACCTCTAACTACACAATAATTCAATATAAGTCTATAGTTTATTAAGAAACACTATTATTAACTAGTTCACTGGATAATGTAGCAGCAAAATTAACAGTAATTCCAGTATATGTCATCAGAAGTCATCATTTGTATTTTTATATTTTTTGCAACATTTTTTCATACTTCTACCTGGACTTTAAAGGATTCAGATCTTTTTTTTGGTTCAATTTAGCACTCACTCTCCCCTGACGCACCTGTATATCATTAGTGTCTAATCAAGGACTGCATATATACCCCGCTTTCACACACACACACACACACACACACTCACACTCACACACACACACACACACACACACACACACACACACACACACACACACACACACACACACACACACACACACACACACACACACACACACACTCACTCTCTCACACTGTTCTCAGCGATAGTATCTCTGAGACTCCAGACCGTTCTACTATGTCAAACATACCTTCATTTTTCATAGTATCATTCAAGACTGTTGTGAGTTATCTGTTAATCATGTCTGTACTCTGTCTGGATATTACTCACCTGCAGTTTGACAAACTGCTCAACCAGATTTCCTCACATCATCTGTTCAACAAACGCTGCTACTGAGTTCATATCTCGGCCTCTGTGACACCTTTAACTTTTAAACCCTCACGCTTTAATTTTGACATTCTGAACTCTCCAGGACGTCCTGTATGTGTCTGTTTGTAGGCAAGTTCACAGTAGTTTAATTCACTTCTTATTCAAATTCTGGTTAAAAAAAAATCAATGCACCTCTGGTGCCATTCTCAATTCATATTATAAGTGAACCGAACTATTGAGCATCTACATCTGAGATGCTGTTCGTGAGTAGCGCTCAAATATCGCGCACCACGTGAAGGCGGAAAATAGCCGCGAGTGTGTTTTTAAACAGAGCAACAGCATTTAATAACGCTGAAGCTGTGCGTGCATTTTATATATTTACTTATTAAACAGCCTTTTGTGATTCACAGAGCTATCGGACATCTTCAAGTAGCTTTAAATAAAATGCACGAGTCAAATTAACTACTTTAATTGTGTTTTAATGGTTATTTTGTCATTTTTTGATCTTGATGGTAACGAAGATGACTAACACACAATATCGGATTTGGATCGGGCTTTAAAAACGTCAATATCGTTTTTTCTTGCTTTGTTGGATTTTTAACTATAACGCCGTGTGTATCAAATATGATACACAACGTTTGATGGCTCCTGTTTCACTCTCTGTTCAAGATAACAAGCCAAATAATCTATGGTGTGTAAGTTTCACATGTTTATGGCGCCATCTAGTGGTTATTTGTGGGAAAAGTGGTTTCAATGTTTATATCGATCTATTTAAAATGGCTTGCATGAAAACTGACTCGTCTGTTGGGATAAATAACAGCTTATTTTAATAAAGTAAAAGTGACAGTAATGATTATATTGTTACTGATATTTTAAAAGGAGTATTTTATTTATTTACTTTATTTTTATTTCCCCCAATTTGGTCCTGCTCTAAGTCCTTGTGCTAGCGTAGTGACCTCAACCCGGGTGGCGGAGAACGAATCTCAGTTGCCACGGTGTCTGAGACCGTCAATCCGTGCAGTTGAGTGTGTTACCACGGTGACAGCGCATGTGGAAACTCATCGCGCGCCCCACCGAGAGCGAACCACATTATAGCGGTAACGAGGAGGTTACCCCATGTGACTCTACCCTCCCTAGCAACCGGGCCAATTTGGTTGCTTAGGAGACCTGACTGGAGTCACTCAACACGTCCTGGGATTCGAACTAGTGAACTCCAAGGGTGGTAGCCAGCGTCTCTACCACTGAGCTAGCCAGGCCCCCTTAAAATGCATATTTGCTGAATATAAGCAACTTGTGCTTGGTTCAAATTTTAGATATTATTTTATTGAAAAACTCTCGTTGAAATCCATGTATCAAATATGACACAACAGACCTTTTGAGGAAAATCTCTCAATCACCATTAAATTACATTCATGCACACCATAAAACAACACAGAGCTTAACAGGGTTAAAATAAGATGATTCTTATCAATATATTGGTGTGCATGTAACATGCTGACTGCCATTTATTTAGTGGTAAAGTTTGAGGTTTGATAGAAGTTGCGATAGCTTTCACACTTGCATTTATGACCTTTTACTGAAGAACACCATTCACACAGACACAGTGTAGGTAGCCCTATAACTCCATTTTAATCCACTCTATTAATAATGCTATCATTGATTTAAGATTGTCTTTGCTAATCCAGTCTCATATTAGCAGGTCATAACTCCAAAGTTACATGTAGAATTTCAGTCAATGTTGTGGGAAAAAACAAACCAGAGCGTTCAGATGTGATGATGCAAACGAATAAATGAGGTTTTTTTTATGAAGAAAGGTAAACATTAACCTTTTAAACATCCTGCAATATTTGCCAAAAACACCTAAAAAAGGCCTACCCAAATTAAAATGCATGCTGTTCTTGAACCCTTTGGAGTATATGCATGCTTTTGGTCTCTTTTGAAAGGGGAGATTTTGAGGTTTGTTCCTAAATAGTCAGAATCACTGTAAGGCTTACTTGTATTGAGTAATAGAACTTTGAACACACTCAAAAAGGGGAAATAAACTCCGCCTACATTTTTTTTTTGTAAAAAGATGCCTGCAGATAACTACAGCTGGGAGGACTTAGCTGGAAAACACAATTAGATCACAGCATGAAGCCTTACCAAACCCAATATAAAATTTGATAACAATACATTAGAAAATGAGTGTTTTACACATGTTTATCCAAGTGTATGTATAGGCTTCAAGGATATTGATACCTGGCCACACCTCTAAAATGCACCGACTGGCTAAAATGACCTGTCCATCTAAAGTCCAGGGGTCAGCGGACATTTTGACATAAAAATATCTGTAATGTTTACATGTTCAAGGTAGCTTCATCAAAGAATACAAAGTTGTGTCAGCTCTGTCGGTTAGCTCGAAATGCTACATCTATACTACGTGGGTGTTTATTGATATATAAATGTGTTATGGACCAAAAACTTTGTTGAATTGGATTGTATGGACCCTTTACAGTGTAACTAAACCATTTTTGATGGAATGAAGTGGATCAGTAGAGTAAGATGAGCATTATAAGTGAGTTTCTACCATTTTGGATTTGTTTATTTTGCTGTAAGTGGTCTGAGAAATACACCGATTGTACCCGCTGTGTTAAGTGTATATTAAAATGGTTTACATCGTTCGAATCACAAGAGTCTCAGCTTTCCAACGATGTAAGATATGTGTATCTTTTAATTTTTTAGTTTTTGCATTTCGTGAAGTTATTGCGCAATAGTCGACCGGGCCCGCAGACGACCCGTCGGGCTGAGATACAGAGCCTAAATATTAAATAGCATGGATCAATATTTACTGTAAGTCATTGTTTTGTAGAGGGAGGGTCTGAATGAAAATTTTCGCCATTGATTTTTGAGCAAATCTACAGGTGAAATAAATAACCTTAGACAGGTGTCAGTGTTACTATTTTATTTTTACTGAGAGATAAGGATGTCTTTTATTAAACTCAGTTGACTTCAGCACCCTTTGGTGCATTATAGGCCAATGGTGTGAGTCCAAACATGGAAAAAAACACTTTTTTTGTGTCATTTTTCCAAAGTTGGAGTGCGTATAACTTCAGAAGTATTAAAGATATCTTAAAATCCTTTTTGATTCCAGTTTTGGACAGTTTTTGTCTTTCTGTATCTTCATTTTTAAAGCTCTATATGGTTAAATCCCAGAGATATGGGGCTCTCAAAGTGGCTCAATGTATAAATTGTACCCCATTTCAATGGGCAAAAACCAAATGTGGGTCACACGGTACACCGCTAGTTTTTCCTGCTTCAACAAAGGTCTGAACTTCAAAACATGTTGAAACTAGAAACAATGTCAAAATCTTGCTTTTTGAGAGTCCAAAAGTGATATAGGAATGAATTTGACTTTGAACAGAGCATCCACTGAACTGGAATTGAAACAGAAGTGATATTGCACATACGTGTCATATCATTGTGCTGTTTAGCTGTATAAATATTGTTTACAGGTTCTTCATCTTGCGTTCAACAGCTGCCAGGGTGACTGCCCTGGAAATGCCCTGGCATATCGCCCCATGCTGTGGCCACTGGCCGCACTCTATCCGCCTCTATCGCAGTCCGTCTCAGTGACCGTAAGTCTGCGCCAGGCCAAGTGTGCGAGAACAGCACGTCCTGGCTGGGCGCGATGTGGCGTGTTTGTAGCATGTGTTGCCGTTGCTTTAGCGGCTTGTCAACACAGGACCCGTTGAGGTGCGAAACGTGGAGCTCCGCATGTTCAACAAGCTCACATTACATTCAGAATCTGTTTATTTAAACAAGTCTTACATAATCATGGAGTGGCAAAGTGTTTATTCTTTGCAGCTTATTGGCCCCCTGATAATACTTTTTTTTCTTCTTGTGCATGTAGGCGGTTGGTGCTCAGTTGCTCTGTGTATTCAAGGTATAAATAGAAACAAGCTATCTGTAACTGTTAAAAAAAGAAAAAGAAATATCAGTTGGGACAGCAACTGTAGACTGAGATTTTCAGACATTCCAGTTAGAATTTCCATTCATTTCTATTCAATGCCACTAGTATTTTTTTAATTTAATTTAATTTAATTTAAATTGAATTTACATACATTGTTTATGTTTTTTCCAAAATCTCTAAACAAAGATCCAAACTATCAATTGTCTACCTACAGCTTTCAAGCTACATCCAATAACTTGGCACAGACCTTCAAACTGTTCTGGGACATTGTTCTGTGACTTTTCTAACTGGACTTTCGATTTCGAGGAAAAACTAGCGGTGTACCGTGTGACCCACATTTGGTTTTTGCCCATTGAAATGGGGTACAATTTATACATTGAGCCACTTTGAGAGCCCCATATCTCTGGGATTTAACCATATAGAGCTTTAAAAATTAAGATACAGAAAGACAAAAACTGTCCAAAACTGGAATCAAAAAGGATTTTAAGATAGCTTTAATACTTCTGAAGTTATACGCACTCCAACTTTGGAAAAACGACACAAAAAAAGTGTTTTTTCCATATTTGGACTCACACCATTGGCATGTAACGCAACAATCTGTCCAGTGGCCTTTCCTTCTTCTAAAATCATTTGTGTTGGATAATCTAGTGAAATTGAGCTGTTTTAGTAACCCGGTGTTGACTGAGTCATATTTATTCATCTTTGACCTCAATGTAGGTCAGTGACCTTGAATGACCCTGACTGTCCCAGTTGGGCTCTTTGACCTCTGAGAGACACAAATCTCTGGGTCGTCTGTCCACTCACACGTTCATATCATCTACTCGTTTATTGTTTCCCTTTCTCATTATCTCACTCTTCAGCAACAGTGGATGAAAGAGTGTCTCTCTCTCTCTCTCTCTCTCTCTCTCTCTCTCTCTCTCTCGCTGTCTTTCTGTTCATCTGGCTCTCTCTCTCTGATGTCTTTGTCACTCAGAGAAACTATGTACAATAGTGTCAGTCGAACATGTTTAACACATGATGTCTGACTGTCCTTCAAACTCCAGTATTGACTTTTAATTGCAGACTTCTAAACGCAGTTTGTGGTAGAATGTCAGAGAGACACATGAGATTACAGTGCATTTTTGGACTCACGAAAATCACAATTTTCATGTGAATAAATAAAGGAATATTTGTCGTTTTTAACATTATTAGTGCTTCAGACATTTGTTTTGTTGGACAGGAAAAACTAGCTGTATACCATGTGACCAAAATATGGTTTTTGACCTTTGGAATTGTGTACAATTTAACAATTTACACCTGGAGCCACATTGAGAGCTCCATATCTCTGGGATTTAACCATATAGGGCTTAAAAAATGAGGATATAAAAGGACTAGTTTGTTCTGAAATAGAATATAAAAGGATTTTAAGATATCTTTAATACTTCTGGAGTTATAGGCCCTCCAACTTTGGAAAAACAACACAAAAAAGTGTTTTCCATTTTTGGACTCGCAACATTGGCAAATAATGGAAAAAAGGGTTGCTGAAATCCCTTTAACCCTCACTTTAAAGCTCAAAATAGGACCCAAAAGTATCATAAAAGTAGAATTTTTAATAACATTTTAAGTAATTTCCCAGCGATAATCTCTTGCATCTCTTGGTCATTCCAGTAAATATTTACAATTTTGCAATTTGCACCTGGAGCCACATTGAGAGCCCCATATCTCTGGGATTTAACCATAAAGGGCCTTAAAAATGCAGATACAAAAATTAAAATTTGTTTTAAACCAGAACCTAAAAGGATATTCAGATATCTTTAATACTTCTGAAGTTATAGGCCCTCTAACCTTGGAAAAACACAAGCTGAGAAAAAAGTGCTTTTCTCCCCATTTTGGACTCACACCACTGGCATATAATGCAACAATGGGTGCTGAAGTCAACTTAATTTAATAATAGACCTCCTTATCTCTGTGTACAAGTAAAATAACAATACTGCCACCTGTCTAAGGTTATTTTTTTGACCTGTAGTTTTGCTCCAAAATCAGGCGAAAATTGTCTTTTTTGACCCCTCTCAATAAAATAACGAATTACTCAGTAAATATCTATCCATAGTAGCATTTAACCTTTTGGATTTCATCATCATTTACGTCTACCTTTATCTAGGGAAAGTTTCAGCAAAATCAAACTTTTGGTTGAACATTTCAGCCATTTGGTTGAGTTGACACTGATATGGTAAATTTACAGTGGATTCCTTTTGACCTTGTGGCCCTCAAATGAACTGTTTACACTTCCATTGTGTAAGAATACCTCGACGAAGCATCACGTGTTTCTGAAACCTTGTCAGACCTCAAAATAGACCTATAGTGGCATGCACTTAAAAGCTTAGCACTTCAAAGATATGTGAAGTGTCCACAAAGTCACTTTTAAGCTCAGCTCCCGTGACCTTGTATCGCTCTCTGAATTTCTCTCTGTGTCAGAGAGATGCAACACAGACGTTTAGATAAGGCTATTTAGGGTGAGCTTAACTACATTTATGGCTAAAGGATTGGGAGGGAAGGCTTTTAGTATGACTACTATCTGACATGCTATTATTTGTTGTGGCTTAATTAAGTGGGACTGAGATTTGTGTGTGGATTGCATGGTGGGGAAACAACCACAAATTAACAACTGATGTAAATGCGATATTCCCTATACCAGCTAAATATGCAGAGACGACTACTGTAGAAGTAATCCATTCTTAGGTTGGTTTCCAGTGTAAACACTGCACGTCTGAGGTGCTTTCAAAACATTGATCTGTCTGCTTGAGCAGCTTGGCTATGGCTTCATAGTCTCAACCAATGCCGTGGGTTTGGGGCGGGACTATCTGTCCCTCCGACCAATAGACAGCAACAGTGCCTACTCACTTATTCAGTGGCAAGCCATGAACCAAACGAACCAGCTGCGAGGTGAATCACAACATTAAAAACGTGTAATTTTGAGGCAAAAAGTATTGAAAATCAGACAAAAAGACAAACGTCTTTAATGAGGGAATGAACTACAATCCCATGAAGCATTGCGAATGACGTAATCAGATTAAAAACAATGGAAAAATATTCAACTATTTATTTAACGTTGTCAATAAGACATTGCATACAAATGTATCAGTAATTCATGAAGTGGGCGGTCACTGCAGAGCTCTTTTGGTGGGCTTTGTTTGCTGTGACTCCCTGATTGATGGAGTTCTTTTCAGGATTATGGGTAATGTAGTTCTTCACCAGGAAATCCGCTATCAAACTAGTTTTTTTAATAAATGAAGATGAAACCATTGATTGAGGGATAAAGGCCGACTGGAAGCTGCAGTGGGAGAGAGAGATTTACGGGCAGCTGTCCGACACCTGTGTGTGTTTGTCTTTTTAATTCAGTTTGATATTAAAACTACTATTTATATTGTCAAGCCAATTCTCGCCTCCTCCTTTCCCTTTAATCCCTTTACAAAGAGTTTGGGTAACTGTTTGAGAACAGCCATTTTTAAATCCTTTTATTCATCAATTTTGCTAACCATGTCCTGTGGTCGCGGGAAAAATTCAATACAGTTCCTTTAACATCTCCATGTCGTATTTCTCTTCCATCTCCAGGCTGATGTGTGATTTGCGCTCCGTTCCTGTCCGCCAACATGGTAGACATGGAGAAGCACTACTGTCCCCCGTCCCCATTGGACGACTCTGTGTTGGACAGTCCCTTGTGCAGGGACTTCATCGGTGGAATTGAAGATTTGCAGGACATCTCCAAATCCATCGATGAAGACGCGCTCAGCAGCTTCGAAGTGACAGAGAACCATTCGTCCGGTCTGGGCTCGGGGTCGGAGAGCTCCACCGTGTTAGGTATGAACCACACACCTGGAATACCACATTAAAATGATTCTTTACACACAACATGAAAGACAAGTTTTCCCATCATTTGATCTTTAGATTCCAGGGATAGTAGAAGACCGTTTCCGCTAACCACAGCAATAGTGCCCCTTGTGGCAATTCCGAAAATGCAACGTCTTATGAATCACTTTCTTCTGATACATTTTGGAATGCAGCAGCACTCAAAATGTATCTTATGTCAGCTAAAGTATCATGTGTCACCTAAACACCAGTCTTTTTGCTCACTCACACATTTGCCTTTTTGACCTTGTTGCCTAGCAACATTGACGTTTTTCGGTTTGTATTAGGGGCTTGTGGTTCTGAAATGTCTGACCTAGTTTTCACTTCTAAAAGATTAGCAATTCTTTTCATTCCTGGTTGTAGATTTAAACCTCTGAGGTGGAAAAGACTAGCTCTAGAAACTTAAACGGTCGTTTCTCCATATAACAGTTACGTAACAAACAAAGAGAGAAAAGAATGGATTGTAGATTGAGATTGAAACACCTTACATGAGAAAAGAGGAAATGACATCATGGAAAAGTTTTGAGGCAGCAGATAACTGTAATGCTCAATAATGTTTGAGGTCAACAGATATCTAGAAATAACCCCAGTCTTACAGTTTTATCAAAAACATAAAGATTTTGATTTATTTTAAGTAATGATTAGAATACTTTAGCAAAATGACTCCATATCACAATCGCATTCATAATCAATTTCTTTGTTGTTTTCATAATCTGTGAAGCAAAACTACACAAGATAATAAGACTTGAAAAGTGAAAGAGTGAAACTTTCTTTCCAGATATTCACTTATCACATTTTAGGTAATTTTATTGAATGTCAACACGTTATAATAAGGTTTCATTTTGATAACATTAGTTTACAGCATTAGTTAACACGATTAAACAATGAAGAATACTTCTAATGTTAATTGTATATGAAGCTGTATATGTTAACATTAGTTAATGCACTATGAACTAACATTAACTAACAATTAACAGTTGTATTGTTTTTAATAACATTTTAATAGATGCTGTTAAAAATATATTGTTCATTGTTAGTTGATATCGAATGCATTAATTAATGTTAATGAATGGAACCTTATTGTAAAGTTATTATAATTTAATTTATTTTAATATTTAATGTAATTTATTTTAATATTTAAATATTTTATTTTAATATTCAATATAATTTATTTGTATATTTAATGTAATTTATTTTAATATTAAATTTATTTTTATATTTAATGTAATTTATTGTAATATGTAATTTAATTTAATTTATTTTAATATTTAATGTAATTTATTTTAATATTTTATTTAATTTATTTTAATATCTTATTTAATTTATTTTAATATTTAATGTAATTTATTTTTATATTAAATTAAATTTATTTTTTATATTTAATGTAATTTATTTTAATATAAAATTTATTTTTAGATTTAATGTAATTTATTGTAATATGTAATTTAATTTAATTTATTTTAATATTTAATGTAATTTATTTTAATATTAAATTTATTTTATATTTAATTAATTTATTGTAATATGTAATTTAATGTAATTTATTTTAATATTTTATTTAATTTATTTTAATATCTTATTTAATTTATTTTAATATTTAATGTAATTTATTATAATAGTTAATTTAATTTATTTTTATATTGAATGTAATTTATTGTAATATTTTATTTAATTAAATTTATTTTTATATTTAATGTAATTTATTGTAATATTTAACTTAATTTAATTATTTTAATATTTTACTTAATTTATTTTAATATTTTATTTAAAATTTGTAACGATGTACAGTAAGGTTGCATTATTTAACATTAGATAACACAGTAGTTAACATGAATTAATAATGAACAATACAGCATTTATTAATCTTAAAAAAATATTTACATACTTTTTACTAATACATGTTATTTAGCACTTAATGCAATATGAACGAACAATAAACAATTGTATTTTGAATATCTAACAATCACTAAGATTAATACATACTGGGAAAATTATAGTTAATTGTTAGTTAATGATACTCCATGCAATTTGCTGTGCATTAGGTAACGTCACTTAATCATGTTAACTAATAGAACCTTATTGTTAAGTGTTACCATTTAATTTTATTTAAAATTACATTTTAGTAAAGTACATTTTAGTGTAGTTTCGTTCAGTTTAGTTTCTGTTTGTAATGTTTGTGTTTGTTTGCTCTCTTGTGTAGATGCTCTGACCCCAGCGTCGAGCCCGTCGTCAGGCGTGTATGGTGGCCCAGCGGGACAGGAAGAGTTCACCTCCACCTCACTGAATTTGGAGTGCAGGGTGTGCTCGGACCGTGCGTCAGGATACCACTATGGCGTTCACGCTTGTGAAGGATGCAAGGTAAGGTTTGGCTGATTGGCTAATGTCCTCTTACCAGAGTAGGTCACACTGTCATTTATCAGGTGGGCCGAGCTGCAGATTACCAAATCGATGTTGATTTATAAATATAGGTGGTCATATATTAATGAGCTCATGTTTGTGACATCAATAATTCTGTTTTTCAAATATCAAATTTGCATATAGAGAATAAAGACAGTTTGAGTCATTAGAGTCAGGGGTTGGCAAACCTGGCATCCAAATTAATGAAACGAGATTGGAGGTGTGGGTTAAAGCTACTTTGAATTATAAAAAGCACTCAAACATTTTGAGTTTGCTATTTACAAGAAGCATCTGCTGACGTGGACCAAGAGATCTCAGAAGACATACGATCAAGAATCGTTGCTTTGCATAAAGCGGGAAAGGGGTACAAAGTTATCTGGGAGAGTTTAGATATTCATCTGTCCACAGTTAGACAAACTGTCTATAAATGGAGATGATTTAGTACTATAGGTACTCTCACTAGAAGTGGCCGTTAGATATTCATCTGTCCACAGTTAGACAAACTGTCTATAAATGGAGATGATTTAGTACTATAGGTACTCTCACTAGAAGTGGCCATTAGATATTCATCTGTCCACAGTTAGACAAACTGTCTATAAATGGAGATGATTTAGTACTATAGGTACTCTCACTAGAAGTGGCCGTTAGATATTCATCTGTCCACAGTTAGACAAACTGTCTATAAATGGAGATGATTTAGTACTATAGGTACTCTCACTAGAAGTGGCCGTTAGATATTCATCTGTCCACAGTTAGACAAACTGTCTATAAATGGAGATGATATAGTACTATATATACTCTCACTAGAAGTGGCCGTTAGATATTCATCTGTCCACAGTTAGACAAACTGTCTATAAATAGATATGATATAGTACTATATATACTCTCACTAGAAGTGGCTGTTAGATATTCATCTGTCCACAGTTAGACAAACTGTCTATAAATGGAGATGATATAGTACTATATATACTCTCACTAGAAGTGGCCGTTAGATATTCATCTGTCCACAGTTAGACAAACTGTCTATAAATGGAGATGATATAGTACTATATATACTCTCACTAGAAGTGGCCGTTAGATATTCATCTGTCCACAGTTAGACAAACTGTCTATAAATAGAGATGATTTAGTACTATAGGTACTCTCACTAGAAGTGGCCGTTAGATATTCATCTGTCCACAGTTAGACAAACTGTCTATAAATAGATATGATTTAGTACTATAGGTACTCTCACTAGAAGTGGCCGTTAGATATTCATCTGTCCACAGTTAGACAAACTGTCTATAAATAGAGATGATTTAGTACTATAGGTACTCTCACTAGAAGTGGCCGTTAGATATTCATCTGTCCACAGTTAGACAAACTGTCTATAAATAGATATGATTTAGTACTATAGGTACTCTCACTAGAAGTGGCCGTTAGATATTCATCTGTCCACAGTTAGACAAACTGTCTATAAATAGAGATGATTTAGTACTATAGGTACTCTCACTAGAAGTGGCCGTTAGATATTCATCTGTTCACAGTTAGACAAACTGTCTATAAATGCAGATGATTTAGTACTATAGGTACTCTCACTAGAAGTGGCCGTCCAGCCAAGATGACTCAAAGGGAACAGCGCAGAATGCTCAATGAGGTAAAGAAGAACCCTAGAGTGACAGATAAAGTCATTGTTTTATGGGATGTATTCAGTAAAGACATGAAAGATTATAATTGTGTGTTGTCAGCTGAAGCACATTCTGTTTGTTAATACTTGTGACTTTGATGAAGATGAGATCACATTTTATGACCGATTAATGCAGAAAACCAGCTAATTCCAAAGGGTTCACATACTTTTGCTTGCCACTGTAAATCATAGTTGTGCTCCTTTGGAAAATCATGACAATAGGAATCTGAAAGTGGAGGTTTCAAACTTTAGCGTGGATGCTGCCTAAATCTAAATATATGTTGTATTTGTCATTTTGGCTGCTGTAGGTTAATCTGCTCACTTTAAAATGAGTTTATAAGATTCACAATAGAATTTATTTGTATAAATATGAAGTACAGAGGCATTACAGCACAAGAGGCTCTGGATGATATCAACTCTACACACGCATACACACCAGTCCTGGCCTCCGGCCTGAAATAAACCCCAAGACACACTCTCCCATTGGCTTGGAGCACAAGTGTCTCAGAAAGGTCATCAAGGAGTTTGTCTGCATGTTTTGTCCTCATATCTGTGTCTAAAGGATGGACAAACATCTTTCGAGTGGACACAGTAGTCATAATATTGCTGCTAATTTGGGTGGAAGGACAGAAAATATTGTACATAGTTCTTGCCAGTAAAACACGGCAACACTTTGCAATAGCCCTTAATCCTGGTTTTAAGGTTGTTATGAGGTGTTGAGTTGTGTTTAATATATCTCAGTATGGGTATTAATATATCTCAGGAGCGTTGGTCATCTTTGGCATTTTAATGAACTCTCTGGACCAGAGTGTTACTGTAATATAATGTCCTTCACCTGGCTTACTGTTATTAATACAGCTGATGCCGTAATATACAATAAATCATATCTGAATTGAGAATAAATTATTTTAAGGCTGTATAAATGCTACATATTGTATCATCATATCACATTGCATTTATTTAACCCCACTGAAGTATGTTGACCATTGGCCTTGTGACTTGACTTAAGCCGACGCATGGGTGAATGCCAGGGTCAAGGCCAGAGCTTTAACAAAGAGCTTCTAGGGTTCCTTTTGAAGTGGAGAACGTTTGAGACGTGTTAAATCTTTATGCCAGTGATGTGACAACTGACATTCCTCTGTTAAAATATATTTATCCCTTGTAGAAAATATACAAAATGTACACACACAAAACCATTATAAGGAATTGTCATAATAAGTGCAGATTTTTTTAGACATAGTATTGAAGAGCGCTTAGATTTCCAAACTTGTAATTTTCTGAAAAAAAAAAAAAACCTGTCTGTATAAAGGTCGCCACCCCATTGTGGGTGGTTGTTATTTGGTTGCTAGGGTGTTGTGGGTGCTTGTTATGTGGTTGCTAGGGTATTGTGGGTGGTTGCCAGGGCATTGTTATATCTTTGCCATAGGAAGTGGTTTATCCTGCACTGCTATTTGGTTGCTAGGGTTTTGTGGGTGGTTGTTATGTGGTTGCAAGATTATTGTGGGTGGTTGCCAGGGCGTTATTTGATTTGCCATAGTAAGTGGTTTATCCTGCATTGCTGTTTGGCTTCTGGTGTGTTGTGGGTGGTTGCTAGGGTGTTGTTATTTGTTTGCCATAGTACGTGGTTTATCCTTCATTGCTTTTTGGTTGTTAGGGTGTTGTAGGTGGTTGTAATGTGGTTGCTAGGGTATTGTGGGCAGTTACCAGGGTGTTGTTATTTGTTTGCCATAGTAAGCAATTTATCCTGCATTGCTATTTGGTTGCTAGGGTGTTGTGGGTATTTGCTAGGGTGTTATTTATTTATCATAGAGAGTGGTTTGTCCAGCGTTGTTATTTGGTTGCTAGGGTGTTTTGGGTGGTTGCCAGGGCGTTGTTATTTGTTTACAATAGTAAGTGGTTTGTCCTGCATTGCTATTTGGTTTCTAGGGTGTTGTGGGTGGTTTTTATGTGGTTGCTAGGGGTTTGTGGGTGGTTGCCAGGAGGTTGCTATGTAGTTGCAATAGTGTTCCGAGTGGTTTATAGTGCATTTCTTTGTGGTTGCTAGGGTGTTGTGGGTGGTTGCCATGGCATTGTTGTTTGGTTGCTAAAGTGATCTTAATGGTTTGTAGTGCATTGTTATGTGGTTGCTAGGATGTTGCGGGTGGATAACAGGAAGTTGCTACAGTGTTTACTTGCTATAGCATTCCGAGTTGTTGGTAGTGTGTTGCTATGTGGTTGTTAGGGTGCTGTGGGTAATTTCCAGGGCTTTGCTATTTGGTTGCCAAAATGTTTTGAGTGGTTTGTAATGCCTTGTTATTATGTTAACAGGGTGTTGTGGGTGGTTGCTAGGGCATTGTTATATCTTTGCCATAGGAAGTGGTTTATCCTGCACTGCTATTTGGTTGCTAGGGTGTTGTGGGTGGTTGTTATGTGGTTGCAAGATTATTGTGGGTGGTTGCCAGGGCGTTATTTGATTTGCCATAGTAAGTGGTTTATCCTGCATTGCTGTTTGGCTGCTGGTGTGTTGTGGGTGGTTGCTAGGGCGTTGTTATTTGTTTGCCATAGTACGTGGTTTATCCTTCATTGCTTTTTGGTTGTTAGGGTGTTGTAGGTGGTTGTAATGTGGTTGCTAGGGTATTGTGGGCAGTTACCAGGGTGTTGTTATTTGTTTGCCATAGTAAGCAATTTATCCTGCATTGCTATTTGGTTGCTAGGGTGTTGTGGGTATTTGCTAGGGTGTTATTTATTTATCATAGAGAGTGGTTTGTCCAGCGTTGTTATTTGGTTGTTAGGGTGTTTTGGGTGGTTGCCAGGGCGTTGTTATTTGTTTACAATTGTAAGTGGTTTGTCCTGCATTGCTATTTGGTTTCTAGGGTGTTGTGGGTGGTTTTTATGTGGTTGCTAGGGGTTTGTGGGTGGTTGCCAGGAGGTTGCTATTTAGTTGCAATAGTGTTCCGAGTGGTTTATAGTGCATTTCTTTGTGGTTGCTAGGGTGTTGTGGGTGATTGCCATGGCATTGTTGTTTGGTTGCTAAAGTGATCTTAATGGTTTGTAGTGCATTGTTATGTGGTTGCTAGGATGTTGCGGGTGGATAACAGGAAGTTGCTACAGTGTTTACTTGCTATAGCATTCCGAGTTGTTGGTAGTGTGTTGCTATGTGGTTGTTAGGGTGCTGTGGGTAATTTCCAGGGCTTTGCTATTTGGTTGCCAAAATGTTTTGAGTGGTTTGTAATGCCTTGTTATTATGTTAACAGGGTGTTGTGGGTGGTTGCTAGGGCATTTTTTGTTTGGTTACGAAAGTGTTTTAAATGGTTTGTAGTGTATTGGAATGTGGTTGCTAGGATGTTGTGGGTGGTTGCCAGGGCATTGTTGGTTGGTTTCTTAAGTGTTCTAAATAGATTTAGTCAAGTCAAGTCAAGTCAATTTTATTTGTATAGCGCCTTTCACAACACACATCGTTTCAAAGCAGCTTTACAGAAGTTCAGCATTAACAGACGATAAAAATGTAATGTCTATAAAGTCAATAAATCATCATCATTGTGCAGGGCTCCAAACTGTGACTAAAAATGGTCGCATTTGCGACCAAATAAATGTATTTGCGAGTGTAATTTCTGTCAAGGTCGCCATTGGCGACAGTAAAAATTTACTCAAAATTTACTTTTAGTGTGTTTTTATTTGATTGATAGGGTGTTGTGGGTGGATACCAGGAAGTTGCGACAGTGTTTAGTTACGATAGTGGTCCAAGTGGTTTGTAGGTCAATGCAATGTGGTTGCTAGGGTGTTGTAGGTGATTGCCAGTGCGTTGTTGTTTGGTTGCAAAAGTGTTTTAAATGGTTTGCAGTGTATTGTTATGTGGTTGCTAGGGTGTTGTAGGTGGGTGCCATGGCATTGATTTTTCAATACTAAAGTGTTCTAAATGGTTTGTATTGCATTGCTATTTGGTTGCAAATGTGTTGTGAAAGTTTAATCCACCGTGTTTTGAAGATCTGTCTCTGCAAACGTTTGCTAAACAGGTTTTATTGTCATATAATGTATAAATTTTAGACTCATTAATGTATATTATTTAATAAAAGTGAAGTTTTATCATTGACTGTAAATATCCCTCCATGCCGACATGTTTATGTGACACACCTGCATCTCAGTGAAATCAGAGCTGAAGATTTCTGCACAAGTTGTAAACATTGTAAACATTTAGATGGAGCACAACTGAATATAACAGCAGATGAAGAGACAATGCTGTGAAGATGAACCCAAGTGCAGTTTATTATGAAATCTAGAAACCCTAACCCTAAATGTGAACAAAACATAAACATGAACTTGACTAGACTTGTTCCAGGTCAACAAAGTTACATTCACAATACCTGATAAGAGACAATGGCAAACAAGAGGGCTTAAATACACAGACTTGGGTAACAAGACAACCAATGAACAGAAAGAACTATAAACAAGATAACAAGACTATTAAACTAAACCAATGACAAACTAGAACTGATAACAAAGTAATAAACCAATGAAAACAAGACACATAAACAGGGGAAACACCAGCTGCACTGCTGCTGACCGACGGGACGTAACACGTGTAGTGAAGGCAGCACAGCGGGTCGTTGGATCTGAGCTCACAAGCCTGGATGAGTTACATTCAAACAGACCCCTTAAGAAGGCTAGGAGCATTAGCAAAGATCCAACTCATCCGGGACACCAACTGATTGAGCTGTTGCCATCAGGAAGGTGGTTCAGAACGGTGGCAACAAGGACAAATAGACCGAAAACAGCTTTTTTCCATAGGCTGTAAATTCCCTAAACTCTGGTAGACCTGTTATTGGCGGGAGCACCTCCACCTGTGCTGCTATAGATCGACCCCACCCATAACATACATACTCGGACTGATCTAGGATCTAGGACATTGTGTAATGTCCCAGCATGCAAATATATGTTTAATATTATTATTTTGTGCACTTTTCCATAGGTGTAGGCACTTTGTGTGAGCTATTTGGAGATGATGCCCCCCCCCACGACTCCACACCGGACTCCGACTCATCGAGTACTTGAGTAATTACTTCAAGTACTCGAGTAGACAAAATGACAAAAATGCATCATTTATTGCTATATGGTTGAAAGGGTGTTGTGGGTGGTCACCAGTACGTTGCTATTTGGTTGCTACAATGTTCTGAGTGGTTTGTAATGCATTGCTATGTGGTTGCTAGGGTGGCCCAGGTGTGGGTGATTTCTAGGTGGTTGCTTACTGGCCCAGTTCAAAAGTGTCCGCCTGCAAGTCATGATTTGGCTCAGGTCCCTTCTTTAAAGTAAGTCTAATGGACGCTTTATCATCTACCAGGAGAAAAACAAAGGTCAGATTGCTTAGAAAAGCAATAGCACACTTCATCTCAGCAAGCTGCGCGATTTGAACACTTATTCATTCATTCAGCCAGTCCCATCTGCTGAGTCTTGTCAGATGCCCATAATTTGGCCGCTTGCTCGCTGTGGTGGAACACATGATCTGGATCATGTCATCTTCCAGTGGGACTGACACCCTTGCCGTTGCTGTCCTCAAGTTAACCTCGCCTCCTCTTCTTCCTCCTCATCTCACTCTATCTCCTGCCATCTGATCTTCCTTTCGAAACTGCAAGAGTGTTTCTAGGGACAAAATGTCTCAATAAGAGTGAAGCAACATTGATTCGTTGAAGACCCCAGTCACTTGTTTCTTGCCAGACTGACTTTGAAACTCTGCTCCACTGGCAAAGTGCTAGTTGTCTTCATCACTTAGCCATGTTGTGCAAGCTACTTTATTTAATACTTTGGATGCATTATTGATCTTCGGAACTGACCTGATTGTCTTTTTAGGGGTTTGGAGAGTGCACAATAACACCGTGTCCTAACCAGATGTAATAGCGATAAAATGCCAGAGATAAACATTCTTTCCATATTGAACGTGAAACTGCAGCACGACGCGGCACAATCACAGCCAATCAGAACGTATCTGATGCTTAATATACTGTTATGAGACACTGGATTTTGGACTATTATATCTCTTAGTTTTCTTATTATTATGTTGGCTTGAAAACACCAACATACTGTTGATATTCGAAAGGCTTTTTTAGGGTTTTTCGAGAATCCCCAACCCAAGACCAAAATCATCAGTTGTAACTCCTCCAAGAGCTTTGAAGCGACATCCACCAAACTTGGCACAGACCTTCAGGTTGTTCTATCTCTGGTTACAATGTCTTTTTTAGTTGATTGGACAAACAAGGATTTGTAAACAAGGCATTGTAAAGCCAACATCAAAGTTTGTCTTAAAAAGCCCTACTATTATTATTATTATTATTATTTCTCTGTACTCAAGTCTATGGCAACCACTAGAACCTTACAATATATGGAGGAAAGTTGTGAAATTTGGCAGACTTATTGGGGTGGGCCTCAATATTCTCCTGACCAGCTTTGAGGTCTCCCAGACCAACCATTTAATGCCATCACCAGTTTAAAGTTTGACTTTTTTATTGCTTATAACTTTTGAACCCTTTGGCACGGAATAATTTTTTTCCCCGTGATTGCTTCACGTCTCATGCCGAGTTGATTGAAACTGATATTTTTAATGTACGTTGTATTGTTTACACAATAACGTAAAATATATCATTTATAGGATGTTTCAGAACGCCAAATGACGTCAAAGTTTGTTTGTGAGCGCTGCTTTCCGAACTCGGGTGCACCTGGGTCCACGTGAAAAGATGGTCTGGGGTACGGTTCATGTGAACTCTGGTACGGTTCGCTGCTGATATGAATGCAATCGTACCATATTGCGGAAGTGAGTGCACCTTTACAGGCTCGCTATCACAATAATTATGGTAAAATACATTTCTCCTACCTTGTGTCCAAATACACCACCTTCAGAGAGCAGCTCACATTCTCATCTCTTGCAGCGCATCCGCGGGCTCGCGGCATCCAAATGCTAATATTCCTCACATCATTGCACATTCAATGCATCCGCAGGAGACAAACACAAGTGTTGTTCTGTGCACGGCATGTTCTCGTGGTAAATCCAAAGAGACAAGCTTTAAAAATGTCACTTAACTCAGTTGTTAACTAGACACAGTGGTGAACAGCTGCCGATTGTACTCACTTTAATGACGTAATCGGACTGCGGTTCGGACCCAAGTAATATGACGTGAACTAAGGCTGCAACTACTGATTATTTTGATAATCGACTAATCTAGTGATTATTAGAACGATTATTTGACTATTCGGGTGATTATTGCAACGATTAATCATCGACTATTCAGCTTGTGCCCCGACTTACAAGGTTACAAGGTATTAAATGTGCTTAATAACAATACAGAGGATGAAATCATCTATTAAAAATACCTCTAAATGATGTAGAAAAAAATACTTTTAATTAATTTTAATTCAGAAAAAAATGAACTGTGTTTTGTCTTGTTTTCCATTTAAAAATATATAAAAATCCTTAAAACAACATACATTTAATTGAGAAGCAACATATAAGATATTTAGAGATTTCAGAGAATGTACGGCGGTAATTTATGAGTTTATTAATATGAGTAGATTTTGTATATAAGTGTAGTAGGTCCTTGCGGTGGCGCGGTTACTCGCCTCAATCCGGGTGGCGGATGACAAGTCTTAGTTGCAGCCGCTTCTGAGACTGTCAATCCGCGCATCTGATCACGTGACTCGTTGTGCATGACACCGCGGAGACTCACAGCATGTGGAGACTCATGCTACTCTCCACGATCCACACACAACTCACCACACGCCCCATTGAGAGAACCACTAATCACCACCACGAGGAGGTTACCCCATGTGACTCTACCCTCCCTAGCAACCGGGACAATTTGGTTACCCCATGTGACTCTACCCTCCCTAGCAACCGGGACAATTTGGTTGCTTAGGAGACCTGGCTGGAGTCACTCAGCACGCCCTGGATTCAAACTCACGACTCCAGGAGTGATAGTCAGCGTCAATACTCGCTGAGATACCCAGAACTCCCAAACTCTCTCTTCTTAATAGAGCTGTGTGTCGCCGATTTTGTTCACGAAAAGTGTAACCCTTATGTATTATTATTCACTACACCACGAGCCATCATGCTATAATCTAACCGCATGAAGCATGCGCCCGAGGAACAAGCATCCCCGTGCCAGATTGCGCATCAACCGGGTGCAGTCTCAATCTCTCCCCCTTAGATCGGGACACTTCACGCGACTCATAGAAGCGGCGCTGACCGCACAGAGAAATGCCAGTTTCAGAGTTTGCCCTTATTTACATGACCTGCTTCCTTATTATTTGAACTTTAATAAAGCATGCATTAAAGATGTAACGCCGATGTGATTTCATGTTACGTTAAAGGAGATCAAACAACTATTCAACAGTAATTTTTTACGACTAATCGTTTCAACCCTAACGTGAATACAGACCAGCGCGTGCAGTGGGAGGGGGGAAGCAATCGAACCAAGTGTGAAAGCACCCTTAAGTGCATGTAAACATGCTCAGTCACCATGCCTGTAAGGCAGAAAGACTGTTTCCAATAGAGGAATCCCCAGCAGCTCCAAGGACAAATGAGGACAAACACAACGTATGAATGTGCTGCCAGGCTATGTAGAGAACAGACTGGTTTGGATTGTGTACATACATTTCTGGCATGTTTAATACTGATATATAAACTAAAAATAGTGAAACTTGTCTTCAAGGGGCCAAAGATAGAACCATGTACTGATATTAAAAGCAAGTAATGACCTTACTTTGATGTGTGTATGTGGAGTGGAGGGGGGCGGGGCCGGTCTCCAATCGGCCTGATGGGGCATGCGAGGGATAAAGGCGGCCGGTGACGACGGTTTGAGAGAGAGAGATCAATCACGGGTCTCTCTCTCTAGACCTGTCGTCACCGGCCGCCTTTATCCCTCGCGCGCCCCATCAGGCCGATTGGAGACCGGGCATGCGACAATCCAGTCCGCCCCGCCCCCCTCGACTCCACAGTGTATTTAATGGGTGGATTTGATATGGCCTGCTCATTAGTGATTGTGTTGCTGTTGGTTTTGTAGTTGATGTTTGTCACTTGATTCTTCTCCTCTCCATTGTAGGGTTTCTTCCGTCGGACAATTCGTCTCAAACTGGAGTACGATAAGTGTGTACGGCGCTGTAAGATCCAAAAGAAGAATCGAAACAAGTGCCAATACTGTCGCTTTCAGAAGTGCCTCTCTGTGGGAATGTCTCACAATGGTGAGTATTATGTGTAGCAGAACTAACGTTGTTAGGGTCTTATGTTCACATCATGACTGGATGCACCATATTTGTAGAGTTGAGTTTCTTTACTAGTAGACACCCAGGAAAGGACCAGCCAAGGCCTGTCAAAACATACGGATAGTGTTGTCCCCCTTTCTTTTTCTTGGGGGGAATTAGTGATGAGTTGGTCATTAAAGAGTTTAGGAACGGCCGGAAGGGTGGCGTCTCCCCTCCAGAGATGGGGGGGGGGGGGGGGGGTAGTAGGCCAGTCCGGACAGCACCCCAGCCTGAATCGGGCGGGAGGAGTGTGACAAGGAGGAGGGCGTGGCTTCTATTATCCATCACACCACTATAGAATTTAAAAGGCCATTTTGTTCCTTTTGTTCTGTTCTCAACATGTACACTACCGTTCAAAAGTTTGGGGTCACTTACTCATTCTTTATTTATTTATTTATTTCACATTTTAGAATAATAGTAGTCAGCAAAACTATGGAATAATAGAAATGGAAATATGGGAATTATTTTGTGACCAAAAAATCCAAAATAAATCCAAAACTATGTAATATTTTAGCATCTTCAAAGTAGTCACCCTTTGCCTAGATTTTGCAGACATGTACTCGTGACATTTTCTCAACCAACTTCTTGAGGAATCACCCCGGGATGCTTTTTAAACAGTATTGAAGGAGTTCCCATCTATGTTGGGCACTTATTGGCTTCTTTTCTTCATATTTTGATCCAAGTCATCCATTTCAAAAACTTTTTTTTTTTTTAGGAAATTTTAGATTTGTAATTAAATAAATGTATATGTTTTGGCAGAATAATATTTTGTCTACAAAGTTAATTTCAAACTTTTAAGCATACACCTTCAGATCAAAAGATTTTTAAGATCATGAGAAACATTTCAGACAAGTGACCCCAAACTTTTGAACGGTAGTGTACACTGAAAATAAATGTATTCATTGGCTTTGAACTTAGAGTGATACATAAAGTAAAAGAATAATTGAGAGTTTCTTGAACATCTTTGGCTTAAAAATCAATAAGTACCACTAACTCAAACAGTCAAGTACAGAACTGAGGTTATGGGGAATAGCCTTAATAATTTAAATAATATTTTTTTTGTTCAAAGGGAACTTTTAATTAGGAATTATTAAGAATTCATAGTGATTTAGTTGTTTTGTGTAAAGTCACCATTAGGGTGATTGATGTTCCCTTTAGTGATTGTAATTTTCCTTGCGCATGTTATTTTGAGCCAATTAAATTAGGTATAAATAATGATATTAAAGTTAATTTGAAACCTATCACACCTGGAGTCGCGAGATCGATTCCAGGGCGTGCTGAGTGACGCCAGCCAGGTCTCCTAAGCAACCAAAATTGGCCCGGTTGCTAGGGAGGGTAGAGTCACGTGGGGTAACCTCCTCGTGGTCTCTATAATGTGGTTCTCGCTCTCGGTGGGTCGCGTGGTGAGTTGTGCGTTGATGCTGTGGAGAATAGCGTGAAGCCTCCACACGCGCTACGTTTCCATGGTAACACTCTCAACAAGCCACGTGATGAGATGGGCGGATTGACGGTCTCAGACGCGGAGGCAAGTGAGATTCGTCCTCCGCCACCCGGATTGAGGCGAGTCACTACACCATCACGAGGACCTAGAGTGCATTGGGAATTGGCCGTTCCAAATTGGGGAGAAAATGGGAGGGAAAAAAAAGTTAATTTGAAACACAATCTGATTAGTTGTTGAATCTTATTCGTGTGACATACATTTTTAAGTAAATAAAGTTGAATGAACTGATACATTTATGTATATCTAACAAAGGTTTTCTAGTTATGCTAACATACAAATGACCATAAGTTGATTTTACCTAAAAAGCGTGATGCAAAAATCTTTTTTTTTTCAATGTAGTTGCACAATAAATACATTGTATTGTATGTATTTCAATGTTAGTACATAGTAGTTAAAGACACCTGATATAAAGTGGGACCAAAATACCCTTTTATACACACCCATTTAAAATATCGACTGCTGTTCGTCACGTCCGCATATGTGCACTTGTATGTTGGGGGAATCCCAGATTATGGGGTAAGTGGAAAGCCCCACTATTACAGCGGAACTGCGCTGCAATAGTGGGGCTTTCCTCTTACGTCAAAATCCGGAAATAAAGCTCATGTTTGTTATTTACACCAGCGTTACGGGGAAATTATATTGTTGTGGAGAAAGCTGCTTACAGACCGAGCCGCATGTATACTGGAATAAAGAGAAAGTGATAAATCAGTGTTTGTAAAGCAGCTTTCTCTCAATAAATCACTTTCTGGTGTCCATGTTAATGAGCTCACTATTACTATTGCTCGTTGTGATTTTTATACAAACCTCTAACCTTACGAATTAAACGTTCAGTGTGTAACTCGTGCTGCACTGTTTTTGTATTTCAGACATACATGATACCTCAAATCATGTGGCTTGTTGAGAGGTGTGCTGCAAAGTTATTAAGCAATAAGATTTATGATTTTCTCCGAAAATGTGCAAACTTTGATTGTAATCTCAAATGTTGATTCAATGTTCAAGGCAAAGTTTAATGTTTCTCAATTCCTCTGGGCAGGCTTCTAAGACACCAGGCATCCTGAGCTGACAAAACGTGTAAATAATGACCAGTGACTTCAGCAAATGTAATTCATGTTTGATCAGCAGCACTTGTGGTAGTTTTGCAAGAGAATTTGCTGAGTGTGGGTTTACAGAAACAACTGTAATCAATGTGTTATGTTATAATCACTTTAAATTCGGTAACGTGCTTTGCATTTTGTAACAAAAGCACGTTGAACATCACAGCATTTATTACTCGTGTCTTGTGTCTATACTTGTTTACAGATTGACCCCATTGACTTCCATTGTGTCTCACTTGTAACCTCGATTTTTGCTTTTTTAAAGAAAACGATGGACGAGTCTAAATTTGTTGTGTGGTAATCAACATTACGCCACAAATACTGTCGTTTGAGCTAAACTTGTACTGAACTCGAGGTATTCCTTTCCAGTTCAGGTGTATATTGTAAGGTTACAATGTGACATACAAACAAAATACACAATTCGTTAATCGCAGTTATTTGTATACTAGCCAAAATGTCGTAATCATGACAGCTTGGGCGTTGGGTCCGGTAAGCGTAGTCCATCTTATCTTATATTCTGATGTACCTCCTTCAAACAGCCATCCGCTTTGGGCGAATGCCACAGTCGGAGAAGCTAAGGTTGAAGGCGGAGATCCTGACAGGAGATCGAGAGGTGAAGGACCCGCAGGTGGCCGATCAGAAAACTCTAGCCAAGCAGATCTACGAGGCGTATCTGAAGAACTTCAACATGAACAAATCCAAAGCACGAACCATCCTGACGGGCAAGACCAACACGCCGGTAAGATCACCTAGCCATGCGTACTGACCAAAATGTGCACTGTTTACGTCAAGACGATTTATTTGGATGTTAAAGTACTTTCTTGTATCCCCGTTTAATGTGAGTCTATTATGTGAGTCATTGGCGGGTTTACTTCATGAAAACTGTAAACACTGGGACTGGTGGTTTCAATCGTTTTTTTTATTATAGTCATGATTTCTGACAGAAATGTCCTTTAAATGTAGTCAATATTTTGTCATGTCATATTCATTCATTTTAGTCCATTTTAGTCTAAATAAAATGCCATTTTTGGCAACAAAAAAAACAAACAATCATTAAGGTAATGAACCTGTTTATGAAGCGGGGAAATCCCTAATGGATTATTTGATTGAATTATTTCTAGATTTTTCTTTAAAAAGTAAGAATGAAAAACGTTGTTAGCGCATTGTACATTTATTGCAGTAATATTTGACTCTATATTGTGATGTTTTCTTCAACCGTAGGTTCTAAGTAAACATCGTTTGATTATCGCACGTTGAGCACGTTTTCGTTGACAAAATCATTTAAACTTTTTTTTTTTACCTGCACTCTGATGCAAAACGCCGAAAAAACTAGATGAGGTGCAAAGATCAAAAACGTCCATCTTACGTATGTACATAGAAATTAGAGGTAGACCGATATATCGGTTTTACCTATTAATCGTGCCGATATTTTATTATATTTTTTGGGGGGGGGGGGGGGGGGGGGGGGGGTTAATTTCTCATCGACAAACCTCATCTGGTCAAATATATATATATATATATATATATATATATACACACACTGGCAGCCAAAATAATGTTCAGATTTTGCTGTTTCGGAAGGAAATTGGTACTTTAATTCACCAAAGTGGCATTCAGCTGATCACATAGTATAGTCAGGACATTGCTGATGTAAAAAACAGCACCATCACTATTTAAAAAAAAGTCATTTTTGATCAAATTTAGACAGCAGCATCACTCCAACACCTTATCCTTGAGTAATCGTGCTAAATTGTTCATTTGGTGCTAGAAAATCACTTGCACATTATATCAAACACAGTTGAAAGATATTTGGTTTGTTAAATGAAGCTGAACGTTGTCTTTGTGTTTGAGTTGCACAGCATGCAATAGACTGGCATGTCTTAAGGTCAATATTAGGCCAAAAAGAAACATCTTTCTCTAGAAACTCATCAGTCTATCATTGTTTTGAGGAATGAAGGCGATACAATGCTTGAAATTCCCCAAAAACTGAAGATTTCATACTAAGCTGTACACTGCAGTCTTCAAAGACAAAGGACAACTGACTCTAACAAGGACAGAAAGGGATGTGGAAGACCAGATGTGCAACTAAACAAGAGGAGAAGTACATCAGAGTCTCTAGTTTGAGAAATAGACGCCTCACATGTCCTCCGCTGACGGCTTCATTGAATTCTACGCGCTCAACACCAGTTTCATGTACAACATAAAGAGAAGACTCAGGAGGACTTATGGGAAGAACTGCAAAGAAAAAGACACTTTTGAAATAGAAAAACTAAAAGAAAAGGTTCGAGTGGGCAAAGAAACACAGACATTGGACAACAGATATTTGGAAAAGAGTGTTACGGATCTGAACCCCATTGAGCTTTTGTGGGATCAGATAGACTGTAAGGTGTGTGAGAAGTGCCCGACAAGACAGTCTCATCTATGGCAAGTGCTACAGGAAGTGTGGGGTGAAAGGTCAAGTGCTACAGGAAGTGTGGGATGAAAGGTCAAGTGCTACAGGAAGTGTGGGGTGAAAGGTCAAGTGCTACAGGAAGTGTGGGGTGAAAGGTCAAGTGCTACAGGAAGTGTGGGGTGAAAGGTCAAGTGCTGCAGGAAGTGTGGGATGAAAGGTCAAGTGCTACAGGAAGCGTGGGGTGAAAGGTCAAGTGCTACAGGAAGTGTGGGGTGAAAGGTCAAGTGCTGCAGGAAGTGTGGGATGAAAGGTCAAGTGCTACAGGAAGCGTGGGGTGAAAGGTCAAGTGCTACAGGAAGCGTGGGATGAAAGGTCAAGTGCTACAGGAAGTGTGGGGTTAAAGTTCACCTGAGTGTCTGGATAAACTGACCACTAGAATATCAAGGATCTGCAAAGCTGTCAATGCTGTACATGGAGGATTTTTTTGATGAGAACTCTTTGAAGTAGTTTAAGAAGATTTTAGCCAAAAAGTCCAATGTTATGCACCAAATCTTACTTTTTCTGGTTGTTATTGGGATTTTGTGTGCACAATAAACTGCTTTTGGGATTGTATTCCTTTTGGACTCTTGGTACATCAGTGTCTGTGCCCTTCATAGTAAGGAAAGTCTAAGAAATGTTTAATCATTCGATAAATCGATTTTTTAAAAATGAATTGCCGATTAATCGGTTATTGATCTTTTCCACCACATGTTTTATGGTATCATCAAAATCCACTATAGGTCGACCTCTAACAGAAATCCAGTGGAAAAAGCTGTGCACGGATGCAGAAACGTGAAAGCACGACTCACAGTGTAACTGCTTTAAATTGCACACTTTTAAGTTTTTATTGGTTGGAGCCGTGGTGCAGTGGGCTGTGCACATGCTCATTGTTCACAGAGAAGCAGGTCTAATCATGTTCTGATCTTATTCCTCAATGTTCCCACAATTTCCTATCATATAAAAGGCTACAAGTCCATAAATTCAAAAGAGTTCTTTGTTAAAGCTTCCTTTGAAATGGGTCATGGGACAAGGTTATAATAGTTGAGCTAATTCCACAAAATCTTTATTGGGTGTGTATACAGTACACATCAATCTCATGCACCTGCAATTCTAGCTTGATTGTTGAATCCGCTCAAGCATGGATCTCTTCCCTCGGCACGTTTCAGGATGTGAGCCAGCTGTTGGGAGTGAGAGCAGCTGTGTTAAGAAGAATCTTTCATCTCGTCTTTGTCTCACAGTACGCTCCTTTTCTCTCACGGCTTGTAAATGAGCCTCTCGGGGTCTCAGGCTGACCTCTCTAATGGAGATGAGGAGTGTTCGAAGTTTTAGTAGTGTTTGCAGCAAGTGTCGTCATCTGGATTTTTTCAGCTTGTGAGGTTTGTGAAGAGACGATGTGGTGCTTATTGCTATATCTGGTATTGTATTGTCCTTTTGAAACACAGTTACACACTTTACAAAACATGCTAGTTTTGCGTAGGTTTTTCTCACAGTCCATCTTTCTTTTCAGAATTATAGCACCAGGATTAATTTAATCTAATTTTATGTGCATACTAATCAAGTTGCTGTTAAATGGTTTCAGTGGCATACACAAACTTAACTCTAACTCGACAACAACAACCAAAACAAGGAGGTTCACAGCCTGAGAAACTGTTGAAAAATCACAACAAAAATTGAGCCAAAAATGTACTTTTTTTCTTATTTTTCTAATTCATCATTCCATATCTTTGGATGTAAATAAGGAGGCTCAGAAAAACAGTTTTTGTTTTGTTCCCAATCATGTCAACTGTATCTGTGAAAATGTTTGTGTTGATGCGACGAAGCAATCAAAAGTTACAACATTACAAATATCATTTATCATAGTGTCCAAAAACATCTCCAAACAAATAAAAGATAATAATTGTACATAACAACTAATTACACATGCAAACACAACAATGACTAAAGGTTTGCATAGCATGCAGACATGATTTTAGTCATGAGATTTCACAGAATGAGTTTCATTCTGTGTCATTTGAGTCATCATTGAGTCTGTGTCATGTATTTGGCACCATCTCCTGGTGGTCATATGTAACATTGTGCTTCATGTGGATTATCTAATGATCTATACATCTGATTATCTTGTGCGTGGACTCATTTAAAAGACAATTATGTTCAGTTTATTTTTCGTGAAGTTATAAGCAAAAACAGCATAAAAGCAACACCAACATATTTGCCAATGACATATATTTATCTATTACTCGCTATATTTTTATCTGTGAGTAAAACAAATATGCTGGTTGTATTTTACTCTTTGAGAGCTTTCCAACAACATATGACACATGAATATTTGATCGGTCTGATGTTTTTATTGATTGCAATAATATGTGCGGTTATTAATATCATGATGATTATTTTATGTCTCATGGACCCATCTGAGATTAAAGGGTTAAAGTAACGGTTTCTGGTCAATTTTTTGGCTATGCTTTTTGATGAAAAAACAAATAGCAATTTTGCAGTGGCTGAAATGTTGGTGCATCCCTAAAGCTACATTTTTTTTTGTATTATTAATTAAGAGACATTAAAAGTAGTACAGCAGTCAAATTACGACAGTAATAGAAAATAAATCAATAAGTAGTTTGAATACAGTTTCAAACAGCCACTGTAACTCAGAGAATATTATATATATAAAGTTAAAGGAATAGTTCAACCAAAACTCATACTTCTGTAATAAATTATTCACCCTCATGTTGTTCCAAACCCAACTGACATTCTTTCTTTCATGGAATACAAAAGGAGTTTTTGGGCAATATTTGAGTGACTCATTTGGTTCTCCACACCTCGTAGATCCATTCCTGCATTTCTGTAGGTGTGTCAAAACGTTTCCATGCAGACAGGACTGCTGAATTCCTGTCTAACTTGTATCACGTTACACCCTAGCCTGAAGACAGTATTAATGCATGCTTTAAATCGCTAATACATCAATAAAACGTGCATCTAAAGACTCTGAGTCAACCATATACTGACGCAAATTAATGTATGTCAACAGGTGCTAGCAGGTGACATGAACGTCCTTGATAAATCTGTCATTCAGGATTACTCCCCGTTTCAAAAGTATAACCACAAGATATGAACAATATGTGTGTAAACATGATTTTAGTGTGATAAAATCACTTACATATCTTTTCTGTGTAAAGATATAGCCAGTTTTACAACTTCGTTACCATGACGATGTAATTAGGGGTGGGTAAAAATATCGATTTTCCAAATTTAGTTGTAATCAGCCATAGCACAGATGAGATAAAGCCATTCGAAACTCTCCATTAACATTAAAGATTTCTTAAAGAGACAGTAACCGTTTTTATCACGTATTCAACAAATCTATGTAAATACCTGTAAATAGAACAAATTATGCAATTAAACAATAAAAATATAATATATGGAACACAATATTATATTTATTGATTAAATACATTGATTTGCTCCTTTTTAAAAAGCTAAAATGTGAACCAATTGATGAAAAACTAATATAATTTAAATTAATTTATTTATTTATTCAAAATTCATATTTTCATATTGCACCTAGTTAGAAGGTCCCCTGTATAACTGACATTATTGCTGAAACATACCCATATCAATCGAAATCTAATCGAATTGAGAGTTTGTGAATCTACAATATAAATATAATACAATATATTTACATGCATCCAAAGTCAAAAAACGCTTTAATTTGCAGCATTACCTTTTTCTCCCAGTGTCAAAAACGACTCAATGATCCGTTCTAAAGGATTCATTCTAAACTCCGCCTTTCAGAGAGCATACTCTGCTCTGATTGGTCAGATGTCCCAGTCTCTTGTCTACCGATTAGTGTAGTGTTTGAGGGCGGGTCAAAGCTGTTCACGAGCAGCCAATGAAAACCAGAGGCAGGTTTTTTGTTACCAGATGATGTTGGTTAGTACAGAAATTAAGTCTGGAATTACTAACGACTCGTTTCAGGTGTTCAGAATCGGTTCTTTCTTTTGGGAGTCAATAACTTCATTTGTCCTGCACTTTGATTTACATTCACAAACAGCTATATAACACACTACATGAGAGGTAATATTAGAAAAAACATAATAGGTGCTCTTTAATTTAATCGGGAAATCTGTATCAATACCCAGCCATAGATGTAATGTCAACAAACCCTAAAATGGCCGTAAAAATGACAATATAAACAACTTTACAGCTCAAATAATACACATGTTTTAACAGAAGAATTAATGCAAGTGCTTTTATAAAATTATAAGCTGCAAATTTCTGATTTAAACCCTCCAAAAATTGTCCCCATTGACTTCCATTGTAAGCGCCTCACTGTAAACTTTTTTGCTTATTTTAAAGAAAAGGAGGAACGAGTCTAAATTAATTTTTGTGGTGATCAACATTATGCCACAAATGCTGTCGATTGAGATTAACTGGTATTGAATACGGGATATTCCTTTAACACAAAGGGAGAAAGTGTGAATAAATGTTGTGTTCAGTGATGTCATACAATGGCAGTTTATGGTGACCACCTCTTCAAGCTTCAAAAGAACACAAAAGAATCATTCAGACGTCTAATTAATTATTCATGAGACTCATGATTGTTATTAATATATACGATAAGATTTGATGAGAAACTGGAATCTGATGTATTATTTAGTGTAAATGTTCCCTGACCGTTGATCTCCTGTGTGTGTTCATGATAGGACACGAGAGCAACAGTTCACACAGACCCCTCGTGACATTGGGGCGTTCAAGAGAAAACTCGTTTGTTTATCTAAAAACAGCGATAGTGACATCAGAACACAACATCTGCACACAAAACAGAGAACAGAACTCACTAAACATGTCTGAAGAGTTTCTAGTCCAAGAATTGATGCATTTCTGTGCCCAGCCTTATTTTGATACGCATTTTATTTAAAAATATGTATTCAGAATTTTTGGTAAATATTGTGTAAAATAAGAATTAATTTAATATATTTAATATTTAACTTTATGTATTTTATCTCTATTAAATTCAAGTGTATCACCCCGTATCTACCCTGTACTCTCTATATTGCATCAGCCGCTGAAAAAGCCATGTTGGTCAACGATTTTGCGTTAACGTAATTCATTTTAATTGGTTTGTTTAGCCTTTTGTGATCCACGACATGGAGACGCTGCAGTTGGCCGAACAGACGTTCGTGGCAAAGATGGTGGGCACTTCCGGAGGACTGTTGAATAAAGACGCCGAGGTTCGGATTTTCCACTGCTGCCAGTGCACGTCGGTGGAGACAGTCACCGAACTGACGGAATTCGCCAAGTCCGTGCCAGGATTCTCAAATCTGGACCTGAATGACCAGGTTGGTGCCAAATATGGGCAGCAGGCAAATAATGACATGCTTTCTCTGTGGTAAGGTGTAGTGTTACTGTTGGACACTAGGTGGAGCATGCTGTAAAATATGGAGATACTTGCACTTTACCGTTATATAATGTAGCGTTCAATAAAAGTCTGTGTTTTCTTCAACAGGTGACATTATTAAAGTATGGCGTTCACGAAGCGTTCTTTGCCATGTTGGCGTCTTGCATGAATAAAGACGGTCTGCTGGTCGCGTACGGTAGCGGTTTCATCACCAGGGAGTTTCTGAAGAGTTTACGACGACCGTTCAGCGACATGATGGAGCCCAAGTTTCAGTTTGCGATGAAGTTTAATTCCCTCGAACTGGACGATAGTGATCTCGCACTGTTTGTCGCTGCCATCATCTGCTGTGGAGGTAAAACGACCACCCAGAATGCCCTATTTATCTATTTATGAGTGTTATTCTATAAACAAGTAACCCTAGCATCCAACCTAGCAACGCCTAGGCAACCACACACCTAGTAATGTCCTAACAACCACTCAGAACACCTTAGCTTTTGTGTGTCAGTGATGTCATTCGATAGAGCTGAGCTAATCTGTCTCTTACCCGACTTGTCCTCCAGATCGGCCTGGGCTGGTGAACGTCCCGCACATCGAACGGATGCAGGAGAGCATCGTTAACATACTTCAGCAGCATCTCAAGAGCAACCATCCCGATAACGACTTCCTGTTTCCTAAACTCCTACAGAAACTAGTGGACCTTCGGCAACTGGTTACGGAGCACGCTCACTTAATACAGGAAATCAAGAATACGGAAGACACGTCGCTGCATCCCTTACTGCAGGAAATTTACAGAGACATGTACTGAGTTGAGTTTGGCAATCCGAGGCTCTTGAATAGAATGTAGATCATGAATGGTTCCTTATTCTAGTTGATTTCCGGAAAAGTATGGAAAAGGACATCTTTGGAGAGGGTCGATGCTCTCTGGTGCCCTCCAAACAGTGATCACTTTTAAGGGGCTTCACGTTAAAACCACTATTCCCAGTATTTGGTGGGATTCTGGACAACGCATGGACTTAAAAGCTCATCAAACATTACGGTTGAGTTAAGCAAATGGCGGTTTCTGTGTTTGTTGGTTTAAAGAGCAAACCAAGACAATGCCAATTGAAACTGGACATGTGGTTTTACAAACTTTTATGTTTTGGAGATTTAAAAAAAATAATGCTTATTGGCTTGTTTGGGCCTGAAACTGTGAATATAAACCATAAAATCCACCGTTGTTTTTTGTACTGACACATAGTTCATTTTGATAGCGAGAACTAAATACCCACGAATTTTCAGCAAGACCACCCAAGTGACTTTCCTACCGTAACTAGTGAAACGGACCGTTTTGTAATGCAACAGGAATTTAAACAATTTCAAGCTTAACGCTATCAAGTTCTGGGTAAGAAATTGTGTTTTAGTTTTTTCAAATACAAGTATAGTTTCTAGCACTTGTATTTTAACAATTTATGCAAATATTTGCCATTGATTTCGTCTACCATAAATGTGGCCTCCTGTTATTTGAATAACTCTCTAGTTAATCTCATACGCTGTAAACCTAACCAGGCATGACAAGTTTCCGGTGTCAAGTGAAGTATATGTCCACACTGAAAGCGGAAATGCTGCCTGATACGATAAAATCAAAGTGAAAATGATGCAACGCGATAAAATCACAACAGAAATGCTGCATAACACGCTAAATTACTAGCAAAAATAATGCATGACTCGATCAAATCAAAGCGAAAATTATGTGTGACGCAATAAAATTACAGTGTAAATGCTGGACAGTGTGATAAAATCGATGCGAAAACGATGCATGACACGATAAAATGTAACCGTAAGTGCTACTACATGATGCAAAAAATTATTTTTATTAAATCATCAGAAATTACACGGGACGCAATAAAATCAGAGCGTTAATGCTGCGTGACGCAATAAAATCATCAAAAATTATGCTAGATGCAATTAAATCACAGCGATAATGCTGCGTGACGCAATAAAATCACAGCGATAATGCTGCGTGATGCAATAAAATCACAGCGATAATGCTGTGTGACGCAATAAAATCACAGCGATAATGCTGCGTGATGCAATAAAATCACAGCGATAATGCTGCGTGATGCAATAAAATCACAGCGATAATGCTGCGTGACGCAATTAAATCACAGCGATAATGCTGCGTGACGCAATAAAATCACAGCGATAATGCTGCGTGACGCAATTAAATCACAGCGATAATGCTGCGTGACGCAATTAAATCACAGCGATAATGCTGCGTGACGCAATAAAATCACAGCGATAATGCTGCGTGACGCAATTAAATCACAGCGATAATGCTGCGTGACGCAATTAAATCACAGCGAAAATTATGCATGACATGATCATTTCAAAGCCAATCAGATCATATTTGATGTTTACAAAGCAGCCACATGCAGCATGATTTTAGCCAATGAGATTTCACCGTAGGCGGGGATACACAGAACATCGCAACCAAGCGAGCAGCAAAATATTGCATCACGTTGTAGCTGATTATGACAAAAACTTGATCTTGGAAGAGAGAATCGATCGCTTGTTGCTTTATTGCGTCATGTCTGGTTAGGACACGTATTAGCATCCCGGTAACCTGGACAGCTCGACTGAGTTAGCATACGTCAGTGCAACTTTCATACACAGTCAACGCATTCAACACTGCATATAGAATACCTCATGACCGAAGCCTTCGGACGTAGTACACTTGCTCACATACTGCGTGATTTAGAATCTAGCAATAAAAGGGCTAATTTATGCAAAGGAATAACAAAGATGACCCGTTTTCATTTCATGAACCATATTAATAAGTTGCAGCATTCAGCAAGTAGTTTCGGCGCCGAGTCTATTTCTGCAGCAGACGCTGAAATAAACAGCTTCTATGAAGCCTATTTCAGTGAAACGTTTTCCTGAAAACCGCAGTGCCTCCTCATGTCTGCATAGTGAACTACATATCTGGTTTGTAACGTTGCTTTCAAACGGGTACATTTACAAACTGTACTTTCCTTTTGAAACCAGACAGAGAAGCTAATTGTTTACAGTATGTCAGTGTAGTACCGTTGTTTGCTCATGGAAACTTAACTTGCAGTTATCTACGTTAAAAAGCTCTAGTATATAGGCACCCGTATACGTACTAGAACGTTTAGTTCTATCAGGAAGACTCGCAGACTTGAGTGGAATTTTAGATGACATTTATTTGATGAATATAAAACAGAAAAGAAACGTCTCTCTTTGGCGTAACCCCCGTCTGGCGGTCCGAAGAAGTTGTACTCAGAACCGTCATATCCTGCCGGAGATTGGAGGCAGGGGCAAGGAGCCTACCCCCGTGCAGGACGGGACTCAACAGGTGGTGCTGGGGTGGAGGAGGTTGCCTTGTAATGCAATGGCTGACATGTGATTGGCTGGGCGTTACCCAGCTAATGGTGCGATGATGTACCGCTGCTAGTCTTCCCGCTAGAACTACGTCGCGCTTACATTTATCCATGGGTCACGAGTTATCCGTCCCAAAGTTGTGAACTATTACGAGTAATAACAGATTATCGTCGCTGTTAACGTTTTAAAAAAATGCTCAAATCTTTAGCTACTTTCAATGCAGGAAAAGTCAGAAAAACGTTTGGTCAATACTCCGGGCGTTCACACTGACACGGATTATAGTTTCGAAAATTTCACTCGTTTTTTCCTATTTCATTTTTTTAAGTTTCAGGTTAGTTTTAGTTACTGGGAAATATTTTGTATTTTTTTGAGTTTTAGTTGCGTTTTTATTTTGTTTCAGTGTTTTCATTTTAATCACTAACAACAAAGCGCTATAAATTGTCAAATTTAGTTTCGCACACTTTCGTGCGAACTGTGGTTGGTTGTTTTACAGGTTAATCAGATGGCTGTTTTCGTAGTAAAAAAATCTAAGATTTTCTCAAGTTTTCGTTCGTATCTTCGTGCACATTTATAGTGTCAGTTCGGTTTTCGCTCTTACGCGAACTCCCCTTTATTTTTAAGTTAACAAAAGCCTTTGCGATAGTTTTCGCTAACTATAATAGCTTTGACGTGCATTTTAAATCACTGACGTTCGCCATGCCACTGCACTGTTGGTTGCTGGTCGGTACTGTATCTTCTCGACTAGTTGACGTACTTTGTTTTGCCACTAGTGGTCGCTGTTGCTCATTTTGCTCAAAATGCTTCCTGTAGTTGAAAATGAAAGACTTATAGACGTTTTGTCGCTACAAATCTCACTGTCCGTGTGAACGCCCCTTAATATGCAAACAATGCCAACTTTATCAGATCTTGCGGCCACATTTTTTGCAAAGGGGTTTTAATGCACTTAAACTGTAAAATGTTTGATTTTAACTGGAAACGAGCGTTGTAACCCTGTAAATAGCAGACGCTTGTCCTCTGCACTGTGATGGTCCGGTGCGGTAACGGCTTAGGTATTATGCACTGCGCAAGATTATGACTATGTTGTTAATAAATGTAAACTTTTATACTTTATTAATATATAGAAGGTATTGTGATTCATTAGTTGAATGCAGTGCAATGTAAATATGGGGAACCAGCAACCGGGTAGCAGCTTGGAAATTTGTGTTATAATTTCCACATTCCTTTTTGATTCCTGCAGTGTGGAGGACCTGTGCAACTCTTAAATGGAGTGTGTTGAGCTATCCCTCCATTTTTATTTATGTTTTTAGTTATTAGCTTGCAAAAGGTAATAACTTACTCCGCCTCTGAAACAACGTTCCTTTTTGGATGATGTCAAGTCAAGTCAAGTCAAGTCAATTTTATTTGTATAGCGCCTTTCACAACACACATCGTTTCAAAGCAGCTTTACAGAAGTTCAGCATTAACAGACGATAAAAATGTAATGTCTATAAAGTCGATAAATCATCATCCTTGTCATCAAGTACTGTTATTTTTTTTTAAACCCTCCCATCCAACCACCTGTCGTATATAGAGACCACTTTCCACATCCTATCAGGTCCTGATGGATACAATCAAGTACTGTCCTTTGAAATGTTTTTTGGTGTTTCAGGTCCTCAGTTGTTGTACTGTATTGTGGTAACGGTGGTCTCAGGAACAAGAATGGCGATACTAACGTACATATTGATAGTGTAGATTATCTATACTGCCAAATGACACAAGTCAAGCCAAATTTGTTTGTAAATCCAGCCAGATTTTCTCTATATCTCTCCATTTTTAACGTGCACTTCGGAGTCGTAATACACAACCGGGACATTTTTGAAAATTAATAAATGCAGTAAAATCACATTTAGTGTGCATCGTTTAATTCTTGCATTCTTGTTTTTTATTCTTTTGTCGAGAAATTATTTTATAATCAGTTTATATGCTTACGATAATGCTCGATGATTTAATTGTTGTTTGATGTGTAAATATGGCTGTTTTGAAACGTTTGAATCCATCGGAAAGCTTTGAGTTCGTCCACTGCCTTATTCTTACTTGTATGTTTGGAAAGAAAACTAACATACTATTTACTAAATACCGGGCAAATATATACTGTATACTGCATACGACTAGAGGTAGACCGATGTATCAGTTTTACCAATTCATTGGTACCGATAGTTGTTATCTGCCAAAAATCTGTGCCGATAGTTGCCGATATTTTTCTTTATTTAATTTCCCCGTTATTCTAGAGTAGTGACAAATGCTCTAGAATAACGGGGGAATTCAATAAAGAAAATAAAGCAAAATATCGGCAACTATTGGCCGATAACCGATAGGTGTTGGTTTTTTAACTATCTGTTATCGGCCAAAATCTGTGCCGATAGTTGCCAATATTTTTCTTTATTTAATTCCCCCATTATTCTAGAGTAGGGAACAAAGTTCTAGAATAATGGGGGAATTGAATAAATAAAATAAAGCAAAATAATGGAAACTATTGGCCGATAACCTATAGATGTTGTTTTTTAACTATCGGTTCTGTGCCGATAGTTGTCAATATTTTTCTTTATTTAAATCCCCCATTATTGTAGAGCAGCGACCAATGCTCTAGAAAAACAGGGGAATTGAATAAATAAAATAAAGCAAAATAATGGAAACTATTGGCCGATAACCTATAAGTGTTGTTTTTTAACTATCGGTTATCTGCCAAAATCTGTGCCGATAGTTGCCAATATTTTTCTTTATTTAATTCCCCCATTATTCTAGAGTAGGAAACACAGTTCTAGAATAACAGGGGAATTGAATAAATAAAATAAAGCAAAATAACGGCAACTATCGGCACAGATTTTGGCCGTTAACCTAAAGGAATTATTTTTTTAACTATCGGTATCTGCCAAAATCTGTGCCGATAGTTGTCAATATTTTTCTTTATTTAAATCCCCCGTTATTGTAGAGCAGTGACCAATGCTCTAGAAAAACAGGGGAATTGAATAAATAAAATAAAGCAAAATAACGGCAACTATCGGCACAGATTTTGGCCATTAACCTAAAGGAGTTATTTTTTTAACTATCGGTTATCTGCCAAAATCTGTGCCGATAGTTGCCAGTATTTTTCTTTATTTAATTTCCCCATTATTCTAGAGTAGTGAACAAAGTTCTAGAATAACGGGGGAATTGAATAAATAAAATAAAGCAAAGTAATGGCAACTATTGGCCGATAACCTATAGGTGTTGTTTTTTAACTATCGGTTATCTGCCAAAATCTGTGCCGATAGTTGCCAATATTTTTCTTTATTTAATTTCCCCGTTATTCTAGAGCATTGTAGAACATTGTAATGGAGGAAAGTCTCATTCAAAATAAGTCCTTTCAAAATAAAAGTCCCTGGTTTGTTTCAGGCTTGTCTATTATTAAAAGTCCCTCTTTATGCATCAAATCTTAATGTTTCTGGTTATTATTGGGATTTTGGTCGCACAATAGATGTGCACTTCACATTAAGTAAAGGCTAAGAATTTTTCTTTTGAATTAATTAAATCAATTAAAAAAAAAAATATCAGATGATTAATCGGTTATCGGCCTTTTCCACCACCTTAGTTATCAGTATTGGCAAGATCCACTATCGGTCGACCTCTACATACTACATTTTAAAATAGTGTGTAAAAAGAGTATGCATTACGCAGCACTAATTTTGGAAAATTTTTCAGATTTTTGATTGAATTCTCTGCAAACAATTGATTTACTTTTTCAGTCTGGTTAAAAACTAAGTCTAAAAAAAGGAAACTGTAATTTTAGCAACTGTAATGTAGCTGGTCATCCAGGTATGCATGCAGAAAAGATGCATACTATGCATAGTATGCATGCTAAATACTACAGGAATGGTAAGAGTAGTATGCTGTTCCAAACACAACCCATATCTCTTCCTGTGCCTTAGACACAGATTGTAAAATGGTACTTTTTATTTTAATTTTATTGGCAAATGTTATTATAAATATTATTTCACAATATCTCCCACAAGTAACTTTTTTTGTCTCGTCATATTTGCTATCTGTGCAAAAATGTATGCATCAAGTATTAAGTTGTTTTCTTTTCGTGTTTAATTGATTCAAATGAAATGTTTGATCGTCAGCGTGTTGAAAGTGACACTTTGCTCTCCTAAATAGAAGAGATTTTAACGATTTCGTATCAGGGAATTTTGTCACGGTCTTCCCGTTGCCCTGTAGCTCAGGTCACAGTAAAGTACTGTTCTGCCTTTGCCATATCTAATCATTTCTTGATTTTAAAAAGCTGGCTGATACACACATCTGTGACTTTGTACTAGCAGTTGATTATTAATATAATGCCGTACAAAATGCATCAGTTGTGGTGTTTATTTGTTTGTATGTGTTGTTCTACGATGGCTTAACAACTAGATATATGTATGACAAATGTATGTAAATATAAAGTCATGTTTCAAAATAAAGGTTATCTTTGTAAAACTATCTTTTTCTGTGTAATGTTACATTTTATATTCAAAAAATTGTTTTTCGACTATATACTAATGTTATATATGTTATATTATTAACATTAATGAATGCACAATGAAAATTGTATTTTTAGAATAAATTCTGTAAAGGATATATTGTTTATTGTGAGATAATGATACTTTATGCATTTGCTTATGTTAACAAATTATAAAGTGCAACTATACGAGCAACCACGTCACATTTATACTTTGATTAATCACTGTTTATTACAAATGTGCCCGCCTTGCTTTTTCCACAATATTACACCCTTATAATAATATAGCCTATATATAATATAACACAAAAGTAATAGTTTAAATGCAACTTGTTTGAACTTCTTTTATCAATGGCAAATAAAACATGCCTTTTCATCTATAGAAAGTCAATATTACTCAAAGTTGGCTTTTCTGATGTATGGACTATCAAAACGTTTTCTGAAATATTTTGAAATAATAGAAAAGTCTATCTAAAATACTAAAAATTAGATTCATTATATATATTAAAGAACTTCTGGCCAACAAGGCAGGTCCATCTGCAAACCTACAGTTTCATGATAATTGTCATTCTACTCCTGTCGGATTTCTACAGTTCCTCATCTGTCCACTAAGCGGCAGTAGTGTCTATCATGGCGTTGTCACATGATAACGGTTACTTTTCTCAGCGCTCTTAAGGCTTGACCAATCACAGCCTAAAGAGCGCTGAGCGCTTATTATTATTATTATTATTATATTCATTTTTTATCCATTATAATGGCAAAATTTAATTCGAATTTAAGTTGTGATTCTTGAAATAAACATTAAGAGTACAAACGTCTCCAAATAAGACCAAATAAAACATCCAGATATGTTAATGCATCTCAATGGAGTTTTCAGTGACAAGTTCAATTTACTATTAAATGATTAAATAAATAGAGTTGAAGTCAGAAGTTTACATACACCTTAGCCAAATACACTTAAACATTTTTCACAATCTCTGACATTTACTCGTAGAAAACATTCCCTGTCTTAGGTCAGTTAGGATCACTACTTTATTTTACGAATGTGGAATATCAAAATAATAGTAAATAGAATTATTTATCTCCTGACTTATCTAGACTTCTGAATTCAACTGTAAAATAGTTTCCATATACCCAATTAATATTTATAATTTATTGCAATCTTATATTTATTTAAGCAATATTATTATTTTGTAATTAAATTATTTATATTTATTTTTTTGTAACCCCCTGATTGTTGTTGGCCTTTATTGTTGTTTTTTTGTTTATTGTTTACTATATTGTAACCGTATCTTATCCATTAAAAAATGCAAAGAGAAAAAATGATACATAAATGGCCATTAGTTCTATTTGTGCAGTTCCACATTTGTCCACTAGGTGTCAGCACTCGCCATCGATGTCACGCCTTAAAGCATCATGGCGGCGCCCATAGTCCGGTCATGCTGCAATATGCATCGAGTCAAATCACATTTTATACTGAGGAAAACCTCTTTATCTCAATATTTTAAAGCGTCATTTCACTGTTCCCCATCTCGATGCACCGGACTCCTCTTGTCCCTGTACAACCGTGGTATCCTGAAGGAGTCGTTCCCAGAGAAAGCAGCTCAAGCTGAACTCCCGGATCTTCTCCGGTCCGGACCGCAGACCGTCTACTGCGGCTTCGACCCGACCGCGGACAGCCTGCACGCCGGCAACCTGCTCGCTATCGTCGGGCTGCTGCACTTCAGAGCTGCGGGACATGACGTCATCGCGCTGCTCGGCGGAGCCACGGCGCAGATCGGCGATCCGAGCGGGAAGACGGCCGAGAGAGAGCGACTCTCCCCGGCCACGGTGGAGCAGAACGCCCGCGGGATCCTGGAGAGCCTCCAGCGGGTCTTCACCAACCATGAGCTGTATTTCTGCCCGGACCCGAGTAAACTGGGCCGGGTGACAGTGCTGAATAATTCCAGCTGGTATAAGGACTGGCACGTGGTGAAGTTTTTGTCGGAGGTGGGTAGGTGTTTCCGGATGGGCACCCTGCTCAGCAGGCACAGCGTTCAGTCGCGGCTCAAGGGCGCAGAGGGCATGAGTTACACCGAGTTCTCATACCAGCTCTTCCAAGCCTTTGACTTCTACCAGCTGCATCAGTTACACGGGTGTAGAATCCAGCTGGGCGGGACAGATCAACTTGGGAACATCATGAGTGGACATGAGTTTATATACAAGTATGTGCATTTTAATTCGCATGTATAAACATGACGTAAGCAAAGTAATGCATCACTTTCCTTGCTCTGCAGAAAGACGGGAGAAGACGTGTTCGGTCTGACGGTTCCCCTCATCACAAACTCGGTGGGAGATAAATTGGGGAAAACGGCTGGAAATGCTGTCTGGTTGAACAGGGATAAAACTTCCCCCTTTGAGTTCTACCAGTACTTCCTCCGCCTGCCGGATAACAGTGTGGAGGGGTAGGTTGTCATTTAATAGTGAATGTGGGGTGTAGCAGTGACGTAGCTACGGGTGGGCCAGGGTGGGCCTGGGACCCACCCAGAATTCCGCAGATTATTCTTTTGACTTCATGTGTAAAAAAAATAAAAATGCTTGAATGCTCCGCCCCCTTCTGTTATTGGTAAAAATAAATTTGGGCGAATCCATTTTTTTATCGAATCCCGCCCAAAAGTAATTTTCTCGCTCCCTTGTTTGGTCGTTTTCTGGACGGGTACAAATATAGTGAACTTTAAGCTGCACGGCAAACGGCAAAATACTTCAGGACTTTTATTTTGCATTGTTAATTGTTTTTATTAAAGCTGTATATTCCTTTCATATTAGTGACAAACGGTGAATTTGGCCCCGCGTGCTCGCTACCTGTCAATCATTTTCCCGCGATTTTGCGAGCGTAGTAGTTGAAGCGGATTCGTATTCATAATGTTGCGTTCACATACAACGCGAAGAAAATTGTCGCCTCGCATTGCTCACGCGAGTTTGTCCGCTGGATTATAAATGTTAAACTGGCGTTCGCGCAAGTCACGCGAACCCACGAGTATTCCCGCTTCTCGTCCGGAGACGGACAGGAGGCGGGGCTTCTACGACTTGGTTCATAGTAAAGTGCAACCAATAGCTGGAATCAAGTAGTCGCGCATATTTTAATAAATTTCTCGCTCGAGTTAAAAAATGTCAACTCTCGTGAATGAAGCGATTTCGCACGTTCGAGTCGCGCCATTCGCTTCATTCACGCCGCCCGGCTTCTTTGCAATGACTTTGTATGTATTCGCACCACGCCAAACGCTCGCTACGCGTTGTATGTGAACGCACCATTACAGTGTCACCAAAGGAAACTATTTTGCTACTGTTGCGTTTGACATCCTTAAGAAAACTTAACGCTGCTCTACTGTTGCTGATGGTCTCTACTTTCGTAAAGAAGGGGCGTGTCTAATTTAACGGCTCTGTCTTGTGGAAGTTCCAGAACATCTACAATCGCTTACAGCCCTTTTAAGCATTAATTTGAGTTCACAACATTAATTATATTGTTTACGTTTTTTAGAGTTTACGGATTGCCCCCTAAAGTGCCTCACCGATACCAAGATTGTTATTTGAATCAACATTATGCCACTAACGCTGTTGATTTAGCGTTGCATTTATTGAACCCATAATTGTGTATTTAGCACATTTATCTTGACAGAAACGTGTTTTATGTCGCAGGTACCTCAAACTCTTTACCTTCCTGCCGCTGGCGGAGGTGGATAAAGTGATGGAACAGCAGAGGCAAGATCCCGGCAAACGGATCGCGCACAAACGCCTCGCCGCCGAGCTCACTAAACTGGTCCACGGGAAAGAGGGGCTGGAAAGCGCCAAAAGGCAAGAGCAAATATTCTCTGGTTTAGCAGTACGTCTTAATCTTTGATCTTACAATGATCAAATCACTTTAACAATGATTACTGTGATGTCTGTGTGCCAGAGAACTGCAGAGGGAGTTAAATTAAGGAGTATTTTATTACAAAATGAAATTTGATTCTATATTCTGAATGAAAAGCTTTAAATACTTTCAGCAGTTTTTCAATATATAATATATTTTATTAATTGTTTAATATTTCAAAATATTAATATATTTTATTAATAGTTTAATATTTCAAAATATTAATATAATTTATTACATTTTTAATATTTCAAAATATTCATATATTTTATTAATTGTTTAATATTTCAAAATATTAATATAATTTATTACATTTTTAATATTTCAAAATATTCATATAATTTATTATGTTTTTAATATTTCAAAATATATAATTTATTAATGGTTTAATATTTCAAAATATTCATATATTTTATTAATGGTTTAATATTTCAAAATATTCATATAATTATGTTTTTAATATGTCAAAATATTCATATATTTTATTAATTGTTTAATATTTCAAAATATTCATATATTTTATTAATTTGTTTAATATTTCAAAATATTCATATAATTTATTACATTTTTTATATTTCAAAATATTAATATAATTTATTAATTGCTTAATATTTCAAAATATTCATATAATTTATTATGTTTTTAATATTTCAAAATATTTATTATGTTTTTAATATTTCAAAATATATAATTTATTAATGGTTTACTATTTCAAAATATTCATATATTTTATTAATGGTTTAATATTTCAAAATATTCATATAATTATGTTTTTAATATTTCAGAATATTCATATAATTTAATAATGGTTTAATATTTCAAAATATTAATATATTTTATTAATTGTTTAATATTTCAAAATATTCATATAATTTATTAATTGTTTAATATTTCAAAATATTAATATAATTTATTACATTTTTAATATTTCAAAATATTCATATTTTATTAATTGTTTAATATTTCAAAATATATAATTTATTAATTGTTTAATATTTCAAAATATTCATATAATTTAGTAATGGTTTAATATTTCAATATATTCATATATTTTATTAATGGTTTAATATTTCAAAATAATTTATATAATTTATTATGTTTTTAATATTTCAAAATATTAATGGAAATTATGCATTATTCTAAAACCTTGAAATCCTGACAAAAATAAACCCTCCAAATATTGCCCCCATTGACTTCCATTGCAAGTGCCTCAACATAACCTCCATTTTTGCTGTTTTTAAAGAAAAGAAGTGACGATCCAAAATAATTTTTGTGGTAATCAACATATTTTAAATGCTGTCGATTGTGCTAAAATAAAGGAGTAATTAATAAAGGGCAGGTGGATCTCTTGTGCAGCGGTTGGACTCTTAAGTTTGAGAATATTTGTTGTGTATACACGTGTGTTCACACAGATGCACCAGTGCTCTGTATCACAGCAGTATTCAGGCCCTGGAGCAGATGAGTGACACTGAACTCCAGGAGCTGTTCCGAGAGGCTCCGTTCCATGAGGTTTTCCTGGATCCAGGGACGACGGTGCTAGACGCCTGCAGAAGGGCACAAGCCATTCCTGAGGGACCACGCGGGTGAGAGCGAGCTTCGTGCTGGGTGCTTCTTAGAAATAAATTTTTTTAAAAGAAGCATATCTCAGAATTGCACTATTAGACCAAAAATATATAAATGGCTTAATATGCATTTGTGCCTATTTAATTGATAGAATTATTTCTTCCCTCTTCCAGGTATCAGATGATAAAGGATGGTGGTGTTTGGATCAACCACCAGAGGGCAGCAAATCCTGAGCAAGTTCTGATTTCAGGACAGCACATCCTGTCTAATGGACTCAGCCTGATCAGAGTGGGCAAGAGAAACTTTTACATCCTCAAGTGGCTTAGCATGTGATTTACCAGCTTCACCAACACGTGATGGATGGATGGATGGATGGATGGATGCCTGTCAAAGACAAACCATGCATCGTCCGAAACCCTTCGGGATTAATATGGATGTAGTTAAATACTCCGAATACGAACTACATTTCACATTCAGACTGTGAGCTATGTGTGCACACTTGTCTATTCCAGTGTGGATGAACATGTTGAAATGGTATATAATGGAAACTATTCCCTGTAATTCCAGAGTTCACCAGCAGAGGTCAGCAGAGCTCTTTTCATGCACATTGAAGTGATCTGTGCTGTTTTAAAAGACTTCAAAATGACATGTGAAATTGTGTGGGATGGTTATATTTACAGTTTGTGGAATAAATCAGACATATAAAGACCTGTGGAATTAGACAAGACTGTCTTTTAACTTTTTAAGTATAGATACTACATTAAATATATGTGTGCCACAATTCTGCCAGATGATATTTTGAGCACACGAAAGATGTTCTGCATGCGCAAGATGATTGTGGCGAGGGGGAGGGCGGGGCGGGGCCGTGAGTGCGCATGGCCGTGCCCAATCGGGCTAATCGGCCGAGGAGAGGGATCAAGCCGAGCCGGATGCGGCAGTTTGAGAGCGAGAGAGAGCCACATACGGCTGCCTTGTGTTTATGTCTTTTTACGTTTTCATTAAACATGATTTTGACTGTTCAGTTGGTTCCCGCCTACTCATTGCCCGTTTTAAACCTTGTTACATTGGTGCCGAATCCCGGGAAGGAGGAGGGATGCGCTGTCGTGGAGTCCTCCCCACTGCCGTTCGCCCAAAGGCCGCGGTTGTCTGCCGGGGGACGGAGTCGTCGCTGCCGGCAGACCTGGACGTAGTGCAATGGCCGCCATCGGCGAGGGGATCGTCTCGCTGCCAGCTGCCAGAATGCAGAGGGATGTTCCATCCGTCAGGGGTCAGAGGACCTGCTCCAGTCCGCCCGAGGAGGAGCGGCTGACGTCCACCAGAGAGTGGAGGAAATGGTCGAGGACCAGGCGACGGTGTGTCTGGAAACCAGCGAGCAATTTTAGCCTGTTCCCGCCACCTCCTTGCCCAATTTAAACCTTGTTACAATTATATTTTGCAGAATTGTGGCACAAATATAACTCCATAATTATATGGCCTATGACGAGTGATTCATGCAAACAACCAAATCAGGGACAGATTTTTATGGAGTTGTCGGTGTTGATAGAAGATTAAATCCTTCCTAACACACGTATGTCATCAGCTGCAGGATTATAAACCGCCACAGACGCATCAGAAAAGCGATTGACACCTGCAGGTTTATGACACGGACCGTATTTCTCTACAAAGTGCTTGTCATGATGATTGTGAGGTCTCATGGTCCAGGCGGTGCTGTTCCTGGAACTGTTTTTACAATTGCTGCTTCTCACTTCTAGGAACATAAAAAGCAGCAATGTTTCTCATGTTGTACTTCCACATTTGTACTTTATAAAAGTGTCAAATATGAATCATCTTTAGATGGCAGCGATGAACACGTTACAGCTCATGAAGTGTCACCAGCTAAATTTCTGTTTCTTTGAATCATTTTTTCTTCTTAAGTAGATCTTGATACACTTCAAAGAACATGTGTGAGCTCTTGAAAATGATTTTTTATTTTAATTGGAAATAATGACCACCAAGTTTCCTGATAATTCTATTATAAACCCATTTTAGTTTCAATATGACCATGAAGAGAGTTTGAGCAGCTTTTGCATTTAGTCTCATGGTATTTTGTTGTCAGTATCAGGAACTCTAAATATTCAGCAATGGCTCTGACCTTGATCACTCCATGTCTAGTCTAAACTAGTTTTAAACTAGTTTGCAATGTACAGTCACCATTGACAGCTCATCTTCGGTTTAGTCTTAAAAACCATCCCCATTGTTTTAAAATTCTACATCTCTTGCCATTTCATTGACTGTGTATTATACTGAACATTTTTAAGTTCAAATGTTTTGAACATTCTAGTTTCGAACTGGCAGCGTATTTGGAACATCGTGTGATTTCGAACGTATTACTGTCTACGTCATAATGCATTCACGAGTTTCTGAATCCTCTTGGCTCGAGGGTGACTTCCGAATCGCGAACGAACGGTTCTTTTGAGCCGGTTCTTTTTAATGATTCAGTCGAACCGACGCGCTAAGATTTACAAAGCGTGAGTGAATCGCTCGACTGTAAGAGTACTTGGTTTACTGCTGACAGAAAATCTGGCTAAAATAATGTCACGCGAAGTCTTTAACTCTCAGAAACGCGCAGATGCGCCATGTTTGATTTTTGGCGGGAATGAACAGGCGCCTGTGAGGGACAGATGAAAGTTCCTAGAGCATGTTTTTTTTTTTTTTTTTTTTTTTTTGTCTTCTGGTTAGTTTTTTTATTATTTAAAGATGCTTTTGTCATTATTTCGTGAGAGGAATACTCCAAAACACAGCGACAGTTACATAGACTCCCTCACAAAATCCCGTCAAAAGTTAAAGATGCCGCTACGGTAATATCATCAGTAAAAAAAGTCTAATTGATATAATTTAGCCGAAAACAGAGTGATATCAGCAGCAGTGCTGTGTGTAACGCATTACTAAGTAATTAATTGCTCACATTTTCATTGAAAAGTAAAGTAAGGGATTACTCTTAAATTTCAGTACTTTAATTACATTTACTTCTGATGTAACTGCGTTAAATATTGCATAGACCATAGAACAACTCTATATAAAACTAATAAACTAATAAAAATGTAACATCTAGCATTAAAATTAAATTATTACAGTTTTTTAATTTAAAGCTGCCCCCATAAATTCTCTGAATAATTTATTTGAATTTATAATACTATGTTTATTTCATGTCTATCCTTGTATTTTTCATAAGGGTTTTAGAAAGTAAATAATAATTAGTAATATGTAATGCGATTACTTTTCAGACAGTGTAATTAGGCCTAGTACTGTAATCTAATGATGTAATTAGCAGTTAGTAATACATTACTTTTTTTATTTATTTTTTAAGAGTAAAGTATCCAACACTTCTGACTGCGAGCACTCGCCTACCGACTGAGTGAACCGATTCTATAATGAACCGTTCGAACGAATCGGTTCGCTGAAATGATTCTGACTGTATTCGATGGTGTTTGTTGATTTCTTGCTGACTGCGTGAGTGGGGCGGATCTCCGTTGCACCAATGCGAGCCGTTCCCCACCGCGTTTAAAGAGCTCTTTGTGTCAATCACCCTTTTTTTCGGTCTCTGTCCCCCTGCATCGCCATATTGGGCGCAGAAAAGCCTCGCCTTGTTGTTTTCTGTTCCCCTTTTTTTACTACGACGCGCAGTTGACAGGAGTGGCCATCGCGAACGCTGCTTTTGTTTTGATGCGCGTCGCTCCGTCCGTGTTATTCGACTTCAGCTCGGAGCTCATGCGGCGCGCCCGGGGCGAGTTTTAATGCGTTCACGCCTGCCGTTGAAGCTCGATAATACGGTTGTTGGGTTTGTTTTGAGACTTCATCACCGTGCAACAATGTCCAACGTTCGCTTGTCTAATGGCAGCCCGACACTGGAGCGGATGGAGGCGCGACTGTCCGATCAGCCCAAACCGTCTGCGTGTCGGAACCTGTTCGGTCCGGTGGATCATGAAGAGTTAAAGAAGGACTTCCAGCGGCACCTGAAGGCGATGGAGGACGCGTCGGCGGAAGAGTGGAACTTCGATATCTCCACGCACACGCCGCGCGCCAACGGGAGGTACCAGTGGGAAGCGCTCGATATTCGCTCGGTGCCCGGTTTCTATAGCCAATCGGAACGGGGGAAAGGCACGGATGTTAACATTTGCTCCTCTGGGAATAAGAAAGATAATAATGTGGATGTTAATGGGAACCACGACTGTCGGGTGACGGAGGAGCGCGCGGAGACGCCCGAATCACCGATAGATCAGAGGAAAAGAACCGCATGTCAAGGTATTTATCGATATATCGCTTATCGATTTAAGTGATCCATGCATATATAATCTTAATAATAATTTTTGAGGATAGAGGCTGAGTATCTACATGCAAGTGCATAACGACTTTTTGTATATTTAAGTGTGATTTATTATTATTATGATGATGATGATGCATTAAACTGGTCGCACAAATTAGGGGAAAACAAAAGTGCATGACACGCATTTTATATTTTAACATGTTTACACTCATGCAAAATGTGGGCTTTGCCTCTATTCTCAAAGGATTGCATATAAAGTAACTACAGTAAAAAGCTTTACATTGCAGTAGCGAGTAACCTTAAATAAAATGAGTTTCTCAGATAAATTTTGTATTTATTTAATTATGAAATCCAGCATTTCACTGGGTGAAAAACATGTATTGAGTGTTGTGTGATAAATGTATGTTTTTGTTTTGCATCAGACTCATCATGTCAAAGTAAGCGTGCACGCACCTGTATGGACGAGGTGACCCGGACACCCAGAAAACCCAAAAAACCAAGAAAACACCCCGGCCCAACACCTGCAAAAACACAGCGAGGTGAGCACAACTCATTGACCTTATTTGTATTTTCATAACAAAGGGCTTATTGTTATTATTATTATTATTATTATTATTATTATTCTGTTGCTTTTATGTGTTTTTATGCATGCATGTACATGTAGAGGCATGCATGCATAGAATAGATAATAATATCCTGTCGCATCTGCTTTCACGGGGTTTCAATAGAAAATAACACCAATTCAGATTCCGATATTTCAGTATTTGACTTTAAAGTTGAATATGCATGTGAAACATGCTCTAAAAGATGTGCCGTTTACAAGTGAAAGGGTTAAACATGATGCATTTACTACTTGAGCTCGAGTTTCCGAGTGAAAAACATGTTACACGTCAGCAGTGTGTTCCCTTATGAGTCATTTCAGCACGTCTGATATACACACGTGTGCATGTATACATGTTTAAAGACATTAAGGTGCGTGCATGAACACAAAACATGTCAATGATCTGTGGTCTATTTTCGGTGTTTGAAGTGAACTGGTATCAAATGCCTTGTTGAACGTTCAGTCCAGAAATCTGATGTAACCGCGAGTTGTAGTTATCTCAGTTTGTCATGTGCGGAAATGAGCTGCCAAATCAATATTTCACCAGGCTGCGAGTCAATGGATGTTTCAGACAGTTGTGCAGGTTGAGTCATAACATTAGTAATGAAGAATGTTTTGCTTTGGTGGGACTCGAGAGTTTCGTGATCTCATTTTCCGATGTTTTCTTTTAAGTTTCATTGAGTTTGTTTGTGGGTTGTTGTTGTGTTTGGTTTGTGGTGTAGTTCACTCGCTTGTGTTCTGGCTCTGTCTGTGTAAACAAAAGCTTTATTGGCACGACGAGTGTTTAAAATGTTGATAAAGAGTGTAAAGGACATATAGTACAAATAAAACATGGGAAATGAGAAATTAAGGTAAACGTTAAATCGAATATAAATGGGATAATATAAAAAATATTATTTTGAATATAATATAATGTATATAATTTGTAGTATTTCAATTATGTAAAATAATAGCAAAAATAAGGTAAATAAGAAATTAAGATAAACATTTAAATGGAATAATATAAAAAATGTAAATGTAAAATATTATTTTTTATATATAAATAAAATATTTATATTATTTTTTTAAATATAAAAGTACATAAGAAATTAAGGTAAATATCAAAATATAAATTAAATAATGTAAAAATAGTATTTTTTAAATATAAAATTATTGTGTGTGTGTGTATATATGTATGTGTGTGTGTGTGTGTGTGTGTGTGTGTGTGTGTGTATTTTTAATTTTTTTTAAATATATATAAAATTAATTCAAATATTAAAGAGTGAATGAAATGGTAATATTAAATAATAAAAAGTGTGTGTGTGTGTGTATGTATGTATGTATGTGTATATATATATATATATATATATATATATATATATATATATATATATATATATATATATATATATATATATATATATATATATTATATATATTATATTGCAAAAAAAATTAAAATTAAATATTTTTTACAAATATTTTTTTGTTTAAATGCATAAAATAGAAGCACAAATATTGTTGTATGATTTTGAAATGCGCATATATATATATATATTTAAATAATGGCACTAGCAACATCAAGGTCACGGGTTCGATTCCCTTTGGACAAATGCAGAATATTAAATGTGTTCATATGTTTGAACAATAATGTGATGTATGTTTTTCTATGTATGTTTATGTTTTTTTTTACTAATTCACATTTGTGTGTTCGGACAGGGCTGTAGATGTCGTCTGACCTCAGTGCTTGGTGAACAACAGAATTTTGGGAGAAAAACGAAGAAGCGATTTGGAAAACAGAAACATATCAACTATACGAGTGTGTTCGAGCACTGAAAGAAACACTAAAGTTCTGGCACTCAAAGCAACTGCCTCTCAAAGCAGTGTATGTAGCAGTGTGCAATTAAGTGAATTTCCTTTATTGCTCATTCTTTTTTCTTACTACCTGTGTATATAAATATATATTTGTCCCTTTTTTATATGTAGCACATAATTAGTATTATGTTGGAGAAAATATATTTCTTTCTTGGAGGTGTGAGTTTTTGGTTTGACTTGAAGAGCCACCGTGTCGTGTGTAGATTATTTCGGAAACGCTGTTGATTTATTAGATTTGTTTTCTTCCGGTTTTTAAGGCCTGTTTTCATTTTGGCTAAATTGACATATATCAGTTCTTTCAGAGGAGGTACACCAACGACTTGCTTGAATAAAAGAGCGGGTTAAATCCGAACATCTCAGCCTTTTTCTTTTTTTTCTTCAATTTATGAAAGGTGATGTAAAAGTTCAAAGGTCAAACCTTGTAGCATTTACTAGTGTTCATATCAGGCACTTCCATGGAGGTGAAACTTCTCTCCTGTTCTTAAATGATTTTTCTCTTAAGATATTTTTTGATCATCTGTAATTTGAGTGAAATTTTCTACTGATTTTTATTTTTTTTTCTTTTCTTTATTTTTGTTTCACTTGACTCAATCACCTTTGATATTGCGCGTGTGTGAGCGCCTGTGTGTGAGCGCGCGCATGTTTGTGTGTGCGCGCGCCTGTGTGTGAGCGCGCGCGTGTTTGTGTGTGTGCGCGCGCGCCTGTGTGTGTGTGTGCTCGTGCGCGTGTTTGTGTGTGTGCGCGCGCGCCTGTGTGTGTGTGTGTGTGTGTGTGCTCGTGCGCGCGTGTGTGTGTGTGCGCGCGCGCGTTTGTCTTTTCAGAAGTGGGCGTTTCGCCTGTCAACCGTATGCATCTAAAACACTCAACATATAGATTCTGTGGTGAAACCTGATGCATATCTGTATTTAAAGAGAAAGTAAATATTAATATTTTGAACGATTTTCCACTGCCTGTGTATTTGTGTAAACTTTGAGATTTACCGGTGTACATAACTTTGTAAAAACACTGAGAAATTTAAAACTAATTTATTTATGTCAAGTTTTTTCTTTTTGTGAAATAAAAAAAAAAAAAATAAATAATGTTTTTTTTGGTCAAGGTTTTGAGTCATTATTTTTGTAAATGGTTATTTGGTAGTTTTTTTTTTTTTGTAATTTTTTAACAAATTGTAAGAGGTTGCAATCTGAGCCTGATTAAAATATTTGACAAGTGTTTTTTTTTTGTTATGTGTGGTTGTACAATGTTCTTCAATCAATTAAAAGAGAAATTCCTATAACCCATATTTGTCTTATTTGCACGTTATGTGATTTATATATTCTGTTCGAGCCCAATCCCTGAAATGAGGGTAAATAAATTTGCAAAATGTAAAAATAATGGCATAATATTTTATGATGACAAATAAAAAATATATATAATCATGTAAACATTCTATATCAAATATATGGTCATTAAAATCTGTAGAAAAGTAAAAAAAAAATATTATTAATATAATCATTATGTTCCAAAGTGCTATTTATATGTAAACGTGGCCTGTTCGTCAAAGGCAACTCACTGGAAGTTAATTTTGCATGCTTGTACGACCTTCCTTGACCAGATCTGGTGACCGGCTGCACATGTTATTTGACATGTGAATGCAGCACACATGCCAACAGTTAGTCACACTTCTAACACAAATCAAACCTGACAGTGAGCGGGCACAGGTGCGCTTCATACAGCGAGTTTGTGATGTGTTTAGTCCTTCTTAGGCCCACTCAAGGTACTTGTTGATTGCTGACCATTTTCCATGTTCATCTAATAATTTCAATAACCCTGTTTGATATATGGAGAGGGTCCACACATGGGGGCGGCCATATTATGATCACATGACCAGCCGAATACTCCTCGCTTAATCTCAGTAACCGTCCCGTTATTGGACACTTTCACTCACGGATAAATTAACCATGGCTGATTGTGAATATTGCATTTCTAGAAAGGCGTCGGTAGCTAAAAACGACTGATTTTGAATGATGCTGCATCCACACCACTAGGTGTCACTGTACTGTAAGTCCAAGATGAAATGTTAAAAAAATTTAATACTTTCCTATCTCAGTTTAATATATTGTTGTTGGCTCCTCGAGAAGTGTAAACACTGTTATGTGTGTTATCAAAAATTGCTTGCATTATGTGAGGCTACGTCTACATTAAATGTGCTGTGAGCGATATTATCCATTCTACTTCCACGAGACTGAGACGTTGGATTAGCCACGCCCCCTCTTTCCAAAACACCACACTCCAAAGATACCAAATGAGCTTTATTGAGAGCGACATCGTGCAGAAACGACTGTATAATACAAAAGCAGCACAACAGCGCCCTCAACTGGCAACTGTTATGAACAACATGGCATAAAAATGGCATTAAGCCTCAATAATTTGCTGCAATACACTATGAGTACATGATTGACAGGTAGAAACCCCCGAAAAGTGTAAACACTGAAGTAGTATTAAAATTGCTTGCATTATGTGGGGCTACGTCCAAATTAACACGGATACAATTAAAAATGCCGTTTTAATTTTCGTTTTGTCAAATGTAGTTTGATGTTTTGTAGTTGCGCAACGACTACAACAACTCAATGAATTTGGCCTGCGTGATGGAGGGGAGGTAAATAGGTTTTGTCATGCTTTTTATCAGACCAGCATCTCTCACTCAACTCTTGCTCATCCGCGACAGTGTTGCGCTGCTCACCAAAGGGGCGAGAGAAAAGCAACCCCAGTATTTTAATGGCTGGTTTAAATGTGCCAACCACAGCACGACGAGTATTTACTCAAGTGGTATCAGTTGATCTGCTTGAGAGATCAGGGACAAGCAACAAACAGAGGAATTTTGGAGAGACAGATGGAATTTTATGGGGTTTCCATCAGATTACTGATGTTATGATTTAACCTTTATGAAATGCAATTATAATCTGACAGGTTGAGAGATCTGTGCCCAGTTTTGCTGCGTTCCATCTCAGTTGTTTCTCCAAGCCAGCAATGAGTTTAAAAAGAGAAGATATGAAGACATTCGCTGAATATGCTCAGTTTTCTTATTTCGTTTTTTGAAAGAGAAAGACCCCAGTAATATTTTATAAAGTGCTAGAAGAGAAATCAACAATGACTCATGAAATTGTGCTCATATTTGGTTCCATTTTTTATTTTTATTTAAATAATGGAACCGAATCATTTTCATGACTTCCGGTACTGATAATGAAAATGAAACATACAGTGTGACCAGTGTAGTCCGATTCCCAAACGAATGACTCTTATGAACGACTCTTTTGAATTTACAGCATGAAACATACAGTACGATCAGTGTAGTCCGATTCCCAAACGAATGACTCTTATGAACGACTCTTTTGAATCTACAGCGTGAAACATACAGTGTGACCAGTGTAGTCCGATTCCCAAACGAATGACTCTTATGAACGACTCTTTTGAATTTACAGCATGAAACATACAGTACGATCAGTGTAGTCCGATTCCCAAACGAATGACTCTTATGAACGTCTCTTTTGAATCTACAGCGTGAAACATACAGTGTGACCAGTGTAGTCCGATTCCCAAACGAATGACTCTTATGAACGTCTCTTTTGAATCTACAGCGTGAAACATACAGTGTGACCGTTGTAGTCCGATTCCCAAACGAATGACTCTTATGAACGTCTCTTTTGAATCTAAAGCGTGAAACATACAGTGTGACCAGTGTAGTCCGATTCCCAAACGAATGACTCTTATGAACGTCTCTTTTGAATCTACAGCGTGAAACATAGTGTGACCAGTGTAGTCTGATGCTCAAACGAATGACTCTTATGAACCGACTCTTGATTTTGCAGTGTGACCAGGGTAGTCTGATGCTCAAACGAATGACTCTTATGAGCCGACTCTTGATTTTAGTGTGACCAGGGTAGTCTGATGCTCAAACGAATGACTCTTATGAACCGACTCTTGATTTTACAGTGTGACCAGTGTAGTCCGATTCCCAAACGAATGACTCTTATGAACCGACTCTTGATTTTACAGTGTGACCAGGGTAGTCCGGTTCCCAAACGAATGACTCTTTTGAACCAACTCTTGATTTTGCATGACCAGTGAAGTCTGATGCTCAAACGAATGACTCTTATGAACCGACTCTTGATTTTGCAGTGTGACCAGTGTAGTCTGATGCTCAAACAAATGACTCTTTTGAACCGACTCTTGATTTTGCATGACCAATGTAGTCTGATGCTCAAACGAATGACTCTTATGAACCGACTCTTGATTTTGCATGACCAGTGAAGTCTGATGCTCAAACAAATGACTCTAATATGACAAATGACTCTTTTGAATTGGTTCTTTTGAATCTACAGTGCTTCCAATGAAGCCTGATTCCAAAACAAATGACTCTTCTCAGCATGTTCTTGTTAACGAATGAACCAATTGCTGAACCGAAGTCTTCTATTGTCCAACCAGGGTTGGTGTATTTGCAAGTACAACGTGGTTGCTCATATGATGCACATTATAAGTTTAGTTGTAATTAGTGTTATTTTATCAAATTGAATCTCATGATAACAAGGTCTGGAAGTCGTTTTTACAGCAGCTGCAGAGGGCAGTAAAACTGGTTCCACTCAAACATATATGAATACAGAAAACCCTTCGACTCAAATTTTAAAATGACAAAAGAAAGGGATTAAATACACATAATGCCAACAGGAAGACACCTGCAATGCTTTGAGGTCACTCGGGGCGCAGGTGCATGACCTCATCTCTCTCTCTCTCCATCTGGATTGTGTGGTTTTGTGTTGTGCACTTCGCTGTTGAGAGGTTAATACTCGTGCTCCGTTGTGTTTGGGACTCGTGCGCTCATCTATAAGTCACCCAGAGCAAAACAAGAGAATGGACATTAATCATGCAGGGTTTGAGTGCAATCAAGAGGCGACTCTCCCAACCTCGTCTCATCAGCTGCAGAGGAAGTCAACACTTTAAGAGCATGAAAACACTCCGGCGTGTTCAATGTGCTTTAATGGGACAAACATCAATTTCCTCCTCATTGTTCTTTGGAAAGAACTCAAACCGCAGGGAGACGAGGATGAGTGAAAACAAAAGTCTGTGGTTCTTCATTCTTTTTAATTTCAGTGGTTTGTGAGTCAGTCACTATGAAGGAGTTGAAAGCCAAAACGAGAAGCCTGTGAAATAAAACAAAAGGAATTGTTCACCAAAAAAAGTGAAAATTCGGTCAACATTTACTCGTTCCACAAACTTTATGACTGTAGAATATGAAACACAAAGGGGGATGTTTATCAGCACTATTTAGATTAGCTTGACAACTCGTTATAATTGCTATAAGATGACGAAATCGTAAAATATAGCGTACGATTTAGCTAGTATGAAACGTCTTTTATTCCCCTGGAGACCAACCAATTAACAAACAGAATATCAAATCGATACAAATGAATGCTAGCCTCCTTTCCAATGCTTTATTTAAGAATGAAACGTCTGTGAAAAAACTGAATTACTAATTTAGCATTTATGCAATGCAATGCAAATGACCGTGTAACCAGTAATACACTTCCCTCTTCTTGTTCCAAACCTCCATGTTTTCTTGCTACCGTGCTAAACTGATTTTTGAAACTCTGTGTAACTGCCGGTGTGTCCATAGGGGGGCGCTATATCGCGAAAAGGTTTATCGCTTAAAACGTTAAAGTCTACTTATACATAAGTCAGGTATGTGAGGGATCATTTGAAAGCTTAGAATCTCAACTTTATAGATAACATCACTTCTGAATTTATGCAAATTCAAATAACAAAATAAGGCTTGAAAACTTTCGCGTTGAAAATTAGCGCCCCCTAGAGGTAACGGGATAGAAATATTTATATAAAAATACAATTCCTTCACATAGCACGTACATGGGCAAGTCATATATCAAATGAAAGCTCTTATTCTCAGGAATGTGACCTTATAGTTTATTTTGTTGCCCTAATGCCAGTTCAAAATATTTGCAAAAGAATCACAAAGGGAAGTTTTTTATGATCAGATCACTGCTGCTGTATGCCCCAAATAGCTAAAGACTTTATATCTGCTTTTACTTAAAAATGAACCATTGTTTACTTGTCTGTGAGCTTGCTTATGTGAATAATCCAATGTTATATCTTAAATGTCCAGAACAAAATATGCCATCCAGAAGAAAAAGCATGCAAAACAAATCATCAGTAAATACGCTGTCGACTATTTATAATAAAATTATATATATCATCACAAAGGGAGGGGGATCTCATCTCGAGCTTCTTGGTTTGAGCTTCCAGTCCACTCAGAGGCCGATATATTCAATGAAACAATGAGTGGATGGTGCTTGACGATTTAAGATTTGTTCGATTTTTGGATCATCCGCTGAGCGAATACCACAAGTCGAACGCCGCCACACTATTCCAGAACAGTCTGAAGGTCTGTACCAAGTTTAGTGGATGTCAACTGAAAGCTGTTGGAGGTGTTAGCGTTAGACATTTTGGCCCCTGTTTAGGGATTTTGAAAAGGAAAGAAAAAAACCTAAACCAAGTTTGTAGAATCACTGTATTGATAACATAATGACATGCGGTCTGTTCCTCACACAAAGCTATTATTTGACTTCAGAAGGTTTAAAAGTGCACAAGTTATGTGGACTACTTTTATGATACGTTTACAGGGACCTTTTGGTCATTTTAGACTTGCAAACCGAGTCCCGGTGTATTCTTCAGAAATCAAGATTTGACAAATGGGTGACAGAACTTTTGGCTGCAGCATTCTTTTAAATATATGATTTGCTTCTGTGCACCATTTAAAGTCTTCTGAGGTCTCGAAAAACACAGTTGAAGATTTCCTGATTGAGAAAGTCTCGTTTTCATGCATTGATGCAGTGCAGACCGCTGGGCCGTGTACCCTTTCCTGTAAACAAGGGCTTGTGCAGTTCATTGAAATCTTTGAGTTTCCCTGTTTGGTTTCCTTTTGTGACCACAACGCACGTCATTAGATTGAATTCTCAATAAACTGCAAACGTGTGACCTCAGGAAGACGACAAAACCAGCCATCAGCAGTGACAGGCAGTGATGTGGCAACTCTACAGTAATGTATGTGTTTACCAGATATTCTAGTTTGCAGAATTGACATAATGCCACAGACTGTTGGCAAAGCAGGAGAATGATGGAGGGCCAAATCAGTCAAAATGAAGTAATGAAATAAATATGTAAATATTTGAATAAATAATTAAATACATCATTTTTTTAATGACTCACTGATCAGAAAGTCCAAAGAACTCAATTATATATATATATATATATATATATATATATATATATATATATATATATATATATATATATATATATATATATATATATAACATTTACATATATATAACATTTACATTTATATATATATATATAACATTTACATATATATAACATTTACATTTATATATATATAACATTTACATATATATAACATTTACATTTATATATATATAACATTTTCATATATATAACATTTACATTTATATATATATATATATATACACTCACCTAAAGGATTATTAGGAACACCTGTTAAATTTCTCATTAATGCAATAATCTAATCATGTGAGCAAATCACATGGCAGTTGCTTCAACGCATTTAGGGGTGTGGTCCTGGTCAAGACAATCTCCTGAACTCCAAACTGAATGTCAGAATGGGAAAGAAAGGTGATTTAAGCAATTTTGAGCGTGGCATGGTTGTTGGTGCCAGACGGGCCGGTCTGAGTATTTCACAATCTGCTCAGTTACTGGGATTTTCACGCACAACCATTTCTAGGGTTTACAAAGAATGGTGTGAAAAGGGAAAAACATCCAGTATGCGGCAGTCCTGTGGGCGAAAATGCCTTGTTGATGCTAGAGGTCAGAGGAGAATGGGCCGACTGATTCAAGCTGATAGAAGAGCAACTTTGACTGAAATAACCACTCGTTACAACCGAGGTATGCAGCAAAGCATTTGTGAAGCCACAACACGCACAACCTTGAGGCGGATTGGCTACAACAGCAGAAGACCCCACCGGGTACCACTCATCTCCACTACAAATAGGAAAAAGAGGCTACAATTTGCAAGAGCTCACCAAAATTGGACAGTTGAAGACTGGAAAAATGTTGCCTGGTCTGATGAGTCTCGATTTCTGTTGAGACATTCAGATGGTAGAGTCAGAATTTGGCGTAAACAGAATGAGAACATGGATCCATCATGCCTTGTTACCACTGTGCAGGCTGGTGGTGGTGGTGTAATGGTGTGGGGGATGTTTTCTTGGCACACTTTAGGCCCCTTAGTGCCAATTGGGCATCGTTTAAATGCCACGGCCTACCTGAGCATTGTTTCTGACCATGTCCATCCCTTTATGGCCACCATGTACCCATCCTCTGATGGCTACTTCCAGCAGGATAATGCACCATGTCACAAAGCTCGAATCATTTCAAATTGGTTTCTTGAACATGACAATGAGTTCACTGTACTAAAATGGCCCCCACAGTCACCAGATCTCAACCCAATAGAGCATCTTTGGGATGTGGTGGAACGGGAGCTTCGTGCCCTGGATGTGCATCCCACAAATCTCCATCAACTGCAAGATGCTATCCTATCAATATGGGCCAACATTTCTAAAGAATGCTTTCAGCACCTTGTTGAATCAATGCCACGTAGAATTAAGGCAGTTCTGAAGGCGAAAGGGGGTCAAACACAGTATTAGTATGGTGTTCCTAATAATCCTTTAGGTGAGTGTGTATATATATATATATATATATAACATTTTCATATATATATATATATATAACATTTAAATTTTTATATATATATATATATATATATATATATATATATATATATATATATATATATATATATAATTATGTATTTAGTGACTTAATTAATTGCAATTTTAATCACATTATATATTTATATAATATAATGATATTGTTTATGTATTTATATCACTTTTATTTAATTGAATTTGGCCCTCCATACACAAATATATTTACTGAATTTATTAAAGTGGATGTTTCTCATTATTTTCTCTCTCTTTTCCCAGCTTAAAATGTACAATCAACAATAAGTAAACCATTCAAAAGTTCATTTATCTAATTTAGTTTAACACTGTGTGTCAACACATTCCCAACACATCATTATTGACACAACCAATAGCGTAAGTTTGGGGCGGGACTGTCTGTTTTTCTGACCAATGGAAAATGGAATGAGAATTTAGCAAACATGTTTTAACTAATATCTGTGTTTCATTATGTTGTTTGGTGATACTAGTGGCACAGAAATCACACTTCAGCTTTAAAGGAATGTTCTGTGTTTTAATGCAAGCAGGGTTGGGAGTAACAGAATACATGTAGTGGGATTAACTGTATTCCACTTGAGTTACATTTAAATCAGAATACAGCTACTTTGTATTTTATTGTCATTTGTTTAATTTAATATTTAGTCTGTTCAGTTGGAAAACATTTATCCATATAAATGATGCGATCCGAGGAGCTTTAAAACAGCGGTGAAACACTTTATTATGATTTGTTTCATATATACGAGCGCTTTTACACACTTGATATGAACTTAATAGAGGAGCTACATCATGTTTCTACAGTTTAACAGCCTAACAGTTAGAAACGCTTTGACAAATGCAACATAAATCCAATAAATATACGATTACATCTTATCTATATTTTTTATGGGGTTAGAGTATTTTTACAAGATTGCTTACCGATATAGCCTTTAACATCGGATAGAAATATACAAATAATATATTTCCTGCGTCATTCTATGAAAAGGATGTCGTTGTGTACATGCTGTGGGGTTTTAAAGTTTAAAGTAGCAAAAATAGTTAACCTTGCGTAAATTGTCATGTGAACATTTAGCTCTATGCTAAGCTAAAATGCTAATTCATGCATCAATGCCCAAATGGCATTCCTTTACATGCATCAGTTACTAGGTGCGATTATATTTTATAATGAATTCTATAAAGAAAATTGTCATTAGAGCATACATTTTTTCTCTAGTAATATATATATATATATAACCACCACAATGTGGTACAATGATCATAATCATGCTCCCAAAAGAGCAGCATTCGGAAAATGGAGCACAAGTGGAAGAATACAAAATAAGAGGTATTTTGCGGTGCATGGAAGGTCAGTTGGTTAGGAATAAAGCCTCAAATGAACAAGATATTTGGTTGCAGCACAATAGTAATGACTTCATGAATTTAATTACTGATTAAATTGAAATAATCAGAAATACATTGGAATTATGCAATCGTCTGTCACAGTACCTCAGAAAACTCGTAATGTTCCTCACATGAAACTTTTTGAAACATCAAAGGCCACAACATGTATGTTAGATTCAATACCAACTAAGCTTCTAAAACTGGTATTCCATGTAATCTCAGAACCTCTTCTTAATATTATTAACTCCTCTCTATCCTTAGGACATGTCTCAAGAAACTTTAAAATGGCAGTTATCAAACCGCTTATTAAGAAGCCACAACTTGATCCTGGAGAATTGGTATTGTCCTCCCAACTGTGGTGGTAGTGGTGGTGGTGTGGTGGGCTAAAGCACATAACTGGTAATCAGAAGGTTGCTGGTTAGACCCCCACAGCCACCCCCATTGCGTCCTTGAGCAAGGCATTTAACTCCAGGTTGCTCCGATGGGATTGTCCCTGTAATAAGTGCACTGTAAGTCGCTTTGGATAAAAGCATCTGCCAAATGCATAAATGTAAATGTAACTATGTTCATTTCTACAGAGAAATAGTATATGAACAACTTCAGTCAGGATTTAGGCACCATCACAGTATAATACATTATGGAGTGTGCGTGCTTATTTGCATCGCTTTAACCCCTCTTTGTAAGTCCCGCCTTCTCGTACACCAATTGGTTGATTATAAGAGGCTTGCAGCAACTATTGGCCAAATTCCTGGGAGTCAATCTCTCTAGGAATACGTGAAGCGCTGTTGTGCACAGAACCAAACAGTTGCTTGACAGTAGCAGCAAATAACAGCTGAGTGGAAACAATGCCCAAACGAAAGTGCAAATTTACAGAAGATTTGCACCAAAAATTCCCATGCTTTCGTCCCGGTGGAGATCCGTGGGAAGCAGAATGTACGACATGTAAAGCTGGCACTTATGTGTCAGTTGCTAATAAAGGTGCAAGTGATTTAGAAGCACACATAAGCTCTGCGAAGCATAAAGGGACAGCAAAAGGTGAAAGTTCATCAGGTAAATTAACGCACTACTTTTTGCGACCAGGTAAAATTGTTGTCACTTTGCTTCATTTTCCATGGCCATTCAAAATAATAGTAATAGTAAATTACATTTTTATATATATATATATATATATATATATATATATATATATATATATATATATATATGTTATGCTAATAGATTGTCTTTTTCACTGTATTAAAGTTTGCACTCTATTATGCACCTTATTATTCCACACTCCTGGAAAACAAGGTGTCCTCTTTTTGGAAAACTAGAATATGGTCACCCTAGACACTATAGATTGCGACATTCTCTTGAATAGGCTTGAGAATTATGTTGGAATTTGTGGACTTGCATTAGAAGTGTTTAGGTCCTATTTATCAGAGGCTACCACTTTGTCTGTACAAACGAGGAATTGTCAAATCAAACAAAAGTTATGTATGGAGTGCCACAGGGATCCGTTTTAGGGCCTCTGCTTTTCTCCTTATATATGCTTCCCCTGGGAGATATTATCAGGAATCGTGGAATAAGTTTCCACTGTTATGACGACGATACCCAACTTTATATTTCTTCAAAACCTGATGAGATTTCACAGTTCTCCAACTTAGCAGAGTGTCTCAATAAAATCAAAGATTGGATGGACAAATTTCCTTCTGCTCAATTCCGTCAAAACAGAGGTGCTAATTAATGGACCAAAAACCTCTAAAAATAAGCAGATGAAATATAATTTGCGTTCATGACCTCAAGACTAGATTATTGAAATGCATTACTGTGAGGATGTCCAGCAAGTTCAATAAATAAACTTCAAATGGTTAAAAATGCAGCAGCCAGAGTGCTAACGAGAACCGAGAATTATGATCATATTATCCCAATTTTATCATCGTTACATTGGAAACCTGTTCAATTTCATATTCATTCTTAAATTTTGTTAACTACACGCAAAGCTTTGATTGGTCTAGCTCCGCAGTACTTAAGTGACCTTCTATGTGACACTATATTCCATCACATTCATTACAATCACAAAATTCTGGCCTGTTAATAATTCCTAGAATACCAAAATCCACAAAAGGAGGAAGATCCTTTTCCTATTTGGCTCCTAAACTATGGAATAGTCTCCCTAACACTGTTCAGGACGCAGACGCACTCCCTCAGTTTAAGTCTAGACTAAAGACTCATTTATTTAGCCGGGCATACACCTCATTTATCCATCATTGAATACAAGGGTGCCAATAATTGTGTCACACATATATTAGACAAAAATATTAGTTTTTTGAAAAAAATGATCAAATGTGTTGTGTTTGCAATTGTTTGATATCCACTAGAGGATACATTTTTTGAGGGGTTCCCTAAGTTTTTTGGCAGCTGAACCCCTATGACCTAACTGACCTTTAATTGTTTACTTTAATTGCTCATTTTAATTGTTTACTTGGCGCAGAATGCATGTGTTATTAAAAGTTGAAGTTCTTTTAGATTAACGTGACGTCTAAAAGTATAAGTCACGGTGCAACCGTCACAAATGTTGATTTTGTGCACGATTTTTGGTGCTGTGTTGTGTCGCCAATAGACGTCCAAATTAAATCCGTATCCTGTAGGAAAACCAATTGAAAACCACTGCTAGGTTGAAGATGACCAGCCATCTGATAGTGATTTAAAGGGCCCAAATGGCAGCAGCTGAGATGCATGCACACACACACATACACGCACAACCTGGTTTGTGTGTACTTTCTGTCTGCCTGGGCTCCACGACAAACATGCAAGAGTGTGTCTGTGTGTTTTTGTGTGTGTATGGCCAGTCGGCCCTGACGTGGCATGGACTCGTGTGTTGGTAGCAGCTGTCTACTCTCATTTCTCTTATTCTACTCTGGATGGCCAAACCAGCCGGCACCACTGAAGTCTTTCCAGAGCCTGGAATCCTCCTTACGCCTGGACAAAAAGTCCACAGCAATGTGACCCAGTTCACCACACGATCTTAAGCCCAGACGTTTGCTCAATAACAACATCATACGTTTTATTTCACCATCCCCACAGCTGGTACAAGAGGGTGGCATTGAGATGGGCATCACAGCAGTTTTTCTCTTGGAAAGTATTCTGTCTAGTGGTCGCACCTATGATGTTTAAGGCCATTCTTACAAATGCACAATATATATGTAAACCCATTTTGTTGGCACAAAGAAGACTCTGCACTTTGAAATCATTGGCTTTGCCAATTTCAGACAGGGTTAGTATTTATCAAAACACTAAAAGCTTCAAATTCTGGATCTGTTCCTCACGCAAAGTTATCGTGTGGCTTTAGAAGTCACATGGACAACTTTTATGATACTTTTCAGAACTCAAGCCACTACTTACCATTCACTATAAGATGAAACTAGCCATATATACTTTCCATTTAAGTCCCAGACCACCCAGGGTCGGTACACAAAATTAAATGCTACTCAAGGGACCATTTGGGGTTCCTCAAGTGGCACACTGGCGGAACTCTCTGGAGATCCCCAATACACCCTTTTTTTTTAAAAAAGGCCAACCTATCCTATTTATGTACTCTTCGAAGCCGCTCCCTTATGGTGGGGTTCCTAAAGGAAGTCTTAAGAGTTCTCGCAAGACCTAAAAGTAGGTGTCTATGAAAACCAAAATAGTGCCTGGAGGACCTCCAGAGGGTTCTGCTTGTGTGGCAGGTGAAGAACCCCAAAAGATCCCTTAAGTAACTTTACGTTTTTACCATGCATGGTCACAAATCAAGCCACCACCTCAAAGCCAATGAAAAACATGGACTCTTTTGAGAATCCCGGACGTCCCCCCAAGTCACCAACCCTGGATCTCTCCCAACACTCCCCAGACAGTGTCAGGCATCTGCGACTAGTTGACTGGTGACTGCCGCCCTTTCTGTGAAACAACAACAGCCGCCAGTCCAACTGTTTGCTGTTCGCCACTATTTCTAGCACACAAGAGGTGCAGCTGCCCACCTCCCCCACCCTCACACCTGTTCATTCCAATATCTGCTTTCATAGGACACCACTGGTCCTCTACGGGGCCCTGAGGCCACAGGTGGCCCTCGAGTAATGGTAGACACAGCTTGGGCTTGTCATCGGGTCAAACAGGCCCCGTTATAGAGTACATGGTTGGATGTAAAATGGCAACTACTGATTGAGAAGCGCCGTGTGCCACAATATGGCAAAAACACTTTGCTGGGACGGCAGTCTCGGACAGTTTTTGGCAAGTGGCACACTACCATTTAGATTTAAGAAATTATGGATGGTGCCCTTCTGTTTTAACAATCAGTGCCGGACTTACTAGAGTTGGAAAACCTGACAGGGCACAAGAAAGAAGCTGGTGAAGTTTCAAATATTTTGGAAGCACTCAAATCAGACCTTTTAGAAAATGCCAAATTAGTTATAACAGAAAAGACCAGCTCACTAGCATGAATGGCTAGTTTGGTTTATGCTGGTTGGAATTTGGTTGACCAGAATGGCATTTCTGGTGAAGGGGGTTGACCAAGTAAGTCTAGTGGAGACACCAGCATACCCAAATGAGGACCAGCCTTCAAATTACAACATATGCTGGTGACCGTCCACACTGGTCTATTTAGAAGGTTAACTAACTATCAAATGACATAACCCTACTGAAAGAAGAAACTCAGCATCAACCAGACTAAGCTGGTTTCATGGTCAGGCTGCTCTGTTTCCTAGTTTAAGAGGGTTTGGCCACTTGGGGTCCAGCTAGACCAACAAACCAGCCTTTTCAGCGGAGTAAACCAGCTTAAAGCAGCCTAAGGTAGCTGGTTTCCCAGCCTGGCCAAACTGGTGTTAAGTTGGTCTCCCAGCTTGACTAGCTCAAAAGTGCCCAAAACCCCCCAAAACCATCAAAACCATTTGTTTTGTTTCTGCAGAGTATAGCAGTTTAGTTACCAGAACTTTCCAGATTGATCTCACAGTGAATTCGGCAACAGTAGGTCAACGGTTCTGCTGCTGAAATCGGTATGTGCTTATTGAAAATTAAATGACTGCCCCCAGTGGCCAAATCTGGAAGTGTTACTAATATAATATAATATAATTAGGGCTGTTGATTTAACATGCTAATTCAGTGTGATTAATTATATAAAAAATAACACGTTAAAAAATTGTGCACACTTAATCATGTCCCCGGACTATAATGAGGAATATTACTGAGCAATTCAAGCTTGTAGTACCACATATTTTCACCAGGGGGCAGTAAGCGGAACTTCAGCTCTATAGGCAATGAGCAGCTTTACAGAGAACAAACCACACTCACCGACAGCCGACATCACAACACGAGGATGTGTTCTTGTATTCAAAACATAGCTAGATGGAAATCCAATTTAACGTTCTCAAGACTTGTTTTACTAAGTATTAAACTACGTTTAACTTGACACAGTGACCTAAAAACGGTATGTTTATGATGCGACGCAACCTAAGTGAGACCAAAAGCGTCAATCTGACGCAGGTGTACATTGATGCTTCCTTAGAAAATCCCTCATAATAAATCTCAAACTGATTGACAAATTCACTTGTGTAATGGATTGCTGTGAACTGTGTGTCAATGATTGGCTAATGATCAATAATATGCAAATAAACAATACATTGTATTCTTATCAATGATGAACTCTTCTGCCACAAGAATGTAACACATTTTAATTATCTGAATATATATTTTTATTGTATATATATATATACGTGTGTGTGTGTGTGTGTGTGTGTGTGTGTGTGTGTATGTATGTATATATATATATATATATTTATATATTATTTGTAATTATTTAAACATAACTAATTATAATTATTTCATCATTATATATTGAATTATAGTTATTTTAGGGGCTTTCTCAGCAAATATTTGTATATGTGATTGATTTGATTAATTAATCGGCAAAGCATGTAATTAATTTGATAAAAAATTGAATCGATTGACAGCTCTAAATATATAATATAATATTTATATATGCGATTAATTGTAAATAATTCTATTAATAATTCATCACACCATGTAATTAATTAATTTAACATTTTAATAGATTAACATCCATAAATATAATATAATATAATATAATATAATATAATATTTTAAATATTTATATATGCGATTAATTGTGAAATAATTCTATTAATTATTCGGCATACCATGTAATTAATTAATTAAACATTTTAATAGATTAACATCCATAAATATAATATAATATTTAAAATATTTATATATGCGATTAATTGTGAATTATTCTATTAATTATTAATCACACCATGTAATTAATTAATTAAACCTTTTTATAGATTAACATCCATAAATATAATATAATATAATATAATATAACATAATATTTTAAATATTCATGCATTCAATTAATTGTAAATAATTCTATTAATTATTCGGCATACCGTGTCATTAATTCATTAAAAATGTTTTATTTATTATCAGCCCTAAATATAATATAATCTAATATAATCTAATATAATCTAATCTAATATAATCTAATATAATCTAATATAATCTAATATAATATAATCAGGTTGGCTAGGCTTCATAAACAACAGTGTAAATGTAAAATGCACCAAGACTATAGTTGACCAAAAGAGAGAGATATTTGAAGTATTTGGAAATATTTTGAAATTAATATTAAAATTAATATTTTTCATGTCATTCATAAATCCTTAAAGGAAATCATATATCCCTATTACAGTATATCAATCCAAGTTAAATGTGAATAAAGGACTAGAAAGAGAAGGACAAATAAATGTTCTCTGTTTTAACCTTGAAAGATTTAAAGCAAGTTGAATCCCTCATCACCTGAGTCTCAAAGATGCTTCATGATTGCCCTCATACGTTACAGAAGCAGTGAACCACGCTGTCACAGATGTGAGTTTACATCCCTAATGCTTTTCCAAGAGCTCCAAGCATAGAGAATGATGAAGCGCTTTGACATCAAACAGCCTTTTGAAAGCACAGAGACCCTCTGTAAAGTCTCTACATGAAAGGCCGGCCATGTCTCTCTTGAACACAGCTGGATCTGCAGACGTGAATCCACTTCTCTCTCAAGGTCTCTGTCGGTGAGCTAAAACAGCGCAGACGAGACAAAGACAGAACAACAAGAAACGTGTGAAGCTTCAGACATTCAGGGTGTTTTAAGAATCGAGTCTGTTGTTTTCTCACCCTCATGTCGTTCTAAACACGCACGCTGTTACATTTTACCGGAACATTTTAGAATATTCAAATTTCATACAATGCTAGTTCATGGTGACCACATCTGTCAAGCTCCATAATGGACAAAAAACACCATAAAAGCACCTTAGAAGTAGTCCACATGACTTGTGCACCATATTCCAAGTCTTCTGAAATCATATGAAGGCTTTGTGCGAGGAACAGACTGAAATTTAAATCACTACTCACCAAAACCAAATATGGCGCTAGTTGATGTGCTGTATCAGGTGTAACATCAACAGTATTGGGTAAGTTACTCGAAAAAAAAAAAAAGTAATCCACTACAAATTACTAATTACTTCAGTAAAATTATAATCATAATACATTACTGATTACTCTATTGTAAAAGTAATCACACTACTAATTACTTCAGTAAAATTGTAATAATGCATTACTGATTACTCTATTGAAAAAGTAATCACACTACTAATTACTAATTACTTCAGTAAAATTGTAATCATAATACATTGATTACTCTATTGAAAAAGTAATCACACTAATAATTAAGTAAAATTGTAATATAATACATTACTGATTACTCTATTGAAAAAGTAATCACACTACTAATTACTTCAGTAAAATTGTAATAATGCATTACTGATTACTCTATTGAAAAAGTAATCACACTACTAATTACTAATTACTTCAGTAAAATTGTAATCATAATACATTGATTACTCTATTGAAAAAGTAATCACACTACTAATTACTAATTACTTCAGTAAAATAGTAATCATAATACATTGATTACTCTATTGAAAAAGTAATCATACTAATAATTAAGTAAAATTGTAATATAATACATTACTGATTACTCTATTGAAAAAGTAATCACGCTACTAATTACTTCAGTAAAATTGTAATCATAATACATTACTGATTACTCTATTGAAAAAGTAATCACACTACTAATTATTAATTATTTCAGTAAAATTGTAATCATAATACATTACTGATTACTCTATTGAAAAAGTAATCACACTACTAATTACTAATTACTTCAGTAAAATTGTAATCATAATACATTACTGATGATTCTATTGAAAAAGTAATCACACTACTAATTAATTACTTCAGTAAAATTGTAATCATAATACATTACTGATTACTCTATTGAAAAAGTAATCACACTACTAATTACTAAATACTTTACTTTTAAACTACTTTCTAAAAATGTACTTTCTTTTCATAGAAAAGTTTTGTTTTTCAGCTCAACAAATTAATAAATGTTCTTTATTTCCTCCTTGTTTGTTGTCACATGCAAGTCAAACACTCACTGCGTTACACTAATTTTTTACCGAAGTAATCGTGTTACTAAAAAGTAATACGATTACTTTGTAATCAGATTACACCCTACACTGGATGTCAATGACATTTGGTCACGAGACACGTGAGAACTAATGAAGTTTGATGTCGCTGACGTCTAACCTGTGCAATAGGCGCCATATTTGATTTGAGAATTACGGAAGATCTTGAAACTGAAAAAGAAAGACGTATTACGCATATGCACTCTATGATATAATAGAAAAAGTTCAATATCAGTCAAACCGATTAAGTAACCTTTAACCTCGTGCAACGTTGTATTTTGGCTTTGCCATACCTACATATTATGTGGTTGAACAACATGGCGCTGACCAGAGCGGAGTTTGTGTTCGGGAGAAATGCCAACAAAACAACATCAGGTAAGAAATCGAATTAAGTTTTTAGATTGAAACTTGGTTGAGACAAAAGATCAGAGTCTCTAGTTTCATCCGATGTGCCATTGAGCAATTGATCACGAAACGGAACGCTGATAAACATGATGACCACGTATGTGGACGACAGGCTCATTTTACTTCAAATATTCACTGTGCATTATTACATTGAGAATAAATGGATGCATCTAAAAACTGATAAATGTGTCTTTCAGAGGCTTTATATGGAGTTATGATGAAAATAAGCTGCATTTCAAACTGTTCTGAGACCTGTGCAGACAGACAGCACACTGGAGGTTAAGTCATGCACTAAATAGGGAGCAAGGGAGCATCCTATAGCTCTCCTATAACTGTTCTGAGACCAGTGCAGGCAGACGGCACACTGGAGGTTAAGTCATGCACTAAATAGGGAGCAAGGGAGCATCCTATAGCTCTCCTATAACTGTTCTGAGACCAGTGCAGACAGACAGCACACTGGAGGTTAAGTCATGCACTAAATAGGGAGCAAGGGAGCATCCTATAGCTCTCCTATAACTGTTCTGAGACCAGTGCAGACAGATGGCACACTGGAGGTTAAGTAATGCACTAAATAGGGAGCAAGGGAGCATCCTATAGCTCTCCTATATCTGTTCTGAGACCAGTGCAGACAGACAGCACACTGGAGGTTAAGTCATGCACTAAATAGGGAGCAAGGGAGCATCCTATAGCTCTCCCATAACTGTTCTGAGACCAGTGCAGACAGACAGCACACTGGAGGTTAAGTCATGCACTAAATAGGGAGCTAGGGAGCATCCTATAGCTCTCCTATAACTGTTCTGAGACCAGTGCAGACAGACAGCACACTGAAGGTTAAGTCATGCACTAAATAGGGAGCAAGGGAGCATCCTATAGCTCTCCTATAACTGTTCTGAGACCAGTGCAGACAGACAGCACACTGAAGGTTAAGTCATGCACTAAATAGGGAGCAAGAGAGCATCCTATAGCTCTCTATGCAGTTAAGTGCGTTCACTCCTAAAATCTGATCAAAAGTTCAGTTTCAGGCTGCAGATGATGTTTGGATCAACATGTTTGACACACATGGGACGATGATCATCAGTACATAGATTCACCATTTATAATGGATCATTTTATTTTAACATGGTTGGACGATGCTGGACATTACTTTGAATCTGAATTAATTATGATAATTTATGATGTAATGTCTGTAATGACTCATAAACATGAATAATCAACACTCCTGCAAACATCATAAACAATCTGACTTTCTATAGCTTGATATTATTTAAAAATTCACAACTTAGTCCCGATGTCCACATATGAGGACATCCATTTTTAGAACTATTTAATCTAGATTTATTTTATTTTTTTTGCATGTTTTCATGCAATCAAAAAAGGGATGGAAAATGCCCTCAGCAGTCACGCAGGGGTGTCAGGATTTTAATGCCGAAGTGTGCAATTTCTAATATTTCTTTTTAACAGGCTCATGTAGAGCGTTCACATAAGAGCAGGAATGATTGTGAACTACTTTTAAACCCCTGAAATGAACCAAGTGTGAAAATATCTAAAAGCACTGCCCAAAACCTCCCTTCCAGTTCTCTCTCTCGGGAACCTGTTGGTTTTGGGACATCTGTCGTATGCTTTGGCCTTTGAATGCAAAGTCCTTGAACCCTTTTGTATAAATAGGCCCACAAAATTTGGTGAAGAGGAATATATCCAGTCATTTTTAATTTCTCTGGCCTGTTTAACAACATATGAGGTTCCAGAACTTTAATCATTAACACATGATCGGGTTGACTCATCCTTCCAGTACACAAAGTGTGGCAGGTGTGCTTGGATTCACGCAGCCAAAATGTAACATGATACATAATTAAATGCATATTTTATTTACACCACTGTTACTCCGGAGCAAACGATTACAGCTGTCATACCATCAGAATATGAACGCAAACCATTCAGCACCACATTTAATTAAATAAAAGGCATTACTACAATATTTATGTTTTCTTTTGTTTTGTAAAACTGTACATGAGTCATGTCAGCAATAGGAATATCATTCATTTTCTGAAAACACTGATTTTCCTTTAATTCCAGCTATAAATTCTGAACGAGCAGCGTTGTAAAATGCCGATGAACGCACAACTGTGATCGCACATCCTATATATCCATGGCAAATGTAAACAGCCTACAGTTAGGCCACGCCCACACTAAAACACATAGATTTAGCTACATTTACGCCTCTCATTCACACTACAACTGTGTTTTCTTCCATTGAAAAACTGGCATTTTGTTCCATTAATCGCTCGCTGGTTTTTCCCGTCAACGTGCCTCGACTTTCAACATTCATTTAAATCGGATATGTAAAATAATCAGGGATTTCCTAAAACAAATGCATCTAAAATTATCCTGTGTGGGATTAAACTACTTTCTAAAAATTTACTTTCTTTTCATAGAAAAGTTTTTGATTAAATAACCTTTAACCTCGTGCGACGTTGTATTTTGGCATCGCCATACCTACATATTATGTGACCGAACAACATGGCGCTGACCACAGCGGAGTTTGTCTTTGGGAGAAACGCCAACAAAACTACATCTGGTAAGAAATCAAATTACGTTTTTACATTGAAACCTGTTTGAGTCAAAAGATCAGAGTCTCTAGTTTCATCTGATGTGCCATTTTTAAAATTTGAGCGATTTATCACGAAACGGAACGCTGATAAACATGATGACCACGTATGTGGACGACAGGCTCATTTTACTTAAAATATTCACTGTGCATTATTACATTGAGAATTAATGGATGCATCTAAAACTGATAAATGTGTCTTTCAGAGGCTTTATATGGAGTTATGATGAAAATAAGGTGCATTTCAAACTGTTCTGAGACCTGTGCAGACAGACAGCACACTGGAGGTTAAGTCATGCACTAAATAGGGAGCAAGCGAGCATCCTATAGCTCTCCAATAACTGTTCTGAGACCAGTGCAGACAGACAGCACACTGGAGATTAAGTCGTGCACTAAATAGGGAGCAAGGGAGCATCCTATAGCTCTCCTATAACTGTTCTGAGACCAGTGCAGACAGACAGCACACTGGAGATTAAGTCGTGCACTAAATAGGGAGCAAGGGAGCATCCTATAGCTCTCCTATAACTGTTCTGAGACCAGTGCAGACAGACAGCACACTGGAGGTTAAGTCATGCACTAAATAGGGAGCAAGGGAGCATCCTATAGCTCTCCTATAACTGTTCTGAGACCAGTGCAGACAGACAGCACACTGGAGGTTAAGTCATGCACTAAATAGGGAGCAAGGGAGCATCCTATAGCTCTCCTATAACTGTTCTGAGACCAGTGCAGACAGACAGCACACTGGAGGTTAAGTCATGCACTAAATAGGGAGCAAGGGAGCATCCTATAGCTCTCCTATAACTGTTCTGAGACCAGTGCAGACAGACAGCACACTGGAGGTTAAGTCATGCACTAAATAGGGAGCAAGGGAGCATCCTATAGCTCTCCTATAACTGTTCTGAGACCAGTGCAGGCAGACGGCACACTGGAGGTTAAGTCATTCACTAAATAGGGAGCAAGGGAGCATCCTATAGCTCTCATATAACTGTTCTGAGACCAGTGCAGACAGATGGCACACTGGAGGTTAAGTCATGCACTAAATAGGGAGCAAGGGAGCATCCTATAGCTCTCCTATAACTGTTCTGAGACCAGTGCAGACAGACAGCACACTGGAGGTTAAGTCATGCACTAAAGAGGGAGCAAGGGAGCATCCTATAGCTCCTATAAAGGCACGTGAGGGGATACTCAGGTATTGTAGCATTGTAGCGTTATTGTAGCGTCGTAGCGACTTCAGCCAATCCGTACATTTTCCAGACCTCTTCTTGAGTCTGATTGATTGACCATTGAAGTGTAAAACCCAAGATTGAAAGGTGAAAGCCAATGTTTTTCATCTTGGACCGTGTTGCTCCTCCAGTCTACAATGATTCTCATTAGCTGTCGTCCACGCTTACACCCATCCGCTTCATGACGGTGACCCGAGAGCTGTACTGGTTGGGTTTCTGCAGGAGTTCTGGTTTGGACTGGAAATGCTCCCGCAGGATCTTCAGGATGTTCTCCAGCTTGACGTCCATCTGAAGCACCTAAAAGAGGAACACAACAGAGAACATTCAACTAACAAGGAGCTGGTTGTTGATGATGCAACTGGGGTTTTCTCAAGCCGGTTTAGAGGTTCAGAGAGATCCAGGATGGGTGGTATGGCACAGTGGGTCAAGATATGGGCTATGAACTGAAAGGTTAAAGACTGAAGCCTTGCAAAGGGTAATCCATAATCAATGACCATTGTGTTCTTGAGTATGGCATTGAACTTCGGGTTGCAAAACAAGCTGAGTCAACTCTCTTTGTTGTGTCTACTTGGTGTATATTTCTCATATTTAAGTCTTGTTAAAATCATCTCAGTGCACCGTTTCCTTCATTAGCATTGGGCTGGACGTTGACTAGACATTGCTCATTGTTTGGGTCTCAAAAAGTGCCCAAAACAGCAAGTATAACAGGCTTATTGTGGACGTATAACCTCATATCATAATCAAAGTCAGTTTTGAACCATGACTCAGTTTAATGAATCTCACGAAAACATGTCCAGGTCATATTTCATTGCAAAAATTACAAATCATGTTTTGCATAAAGAAAACAAACCCTAATACGTTTTTAAATTTGTCATTATTTTTATGTAAATAAAAATAAAAGTAAACAAATTGTTCCTGTAATGCATCCAAACATGCATCCAACTTTTTTAGTAGTTTTGATGATTTTCAAAGGTGATTCTCTAAACATTACTGCACTAGAATGATTTAAATAAATTAATGAAATTAGCATAAATTAAAGACAGAACAACAAATACCACCTTGATGTAAAAACAAAGCTTTACAATAAAAATATAGGATACATTTTTCTCATTTTAGTAATGTGTAGAGCGGTGGAGGGCGGGGCGGGGTTGGAATGACGCACACCCGGTC